>VZRO01003175.1:404303-444347 GCA_013397915.1 Daphoenositta chrysoptera
TTTTTTTTTTTTTTTTTTTTTTTTTTTTAGCATTTGAGATCATTAAATTAAGAATCGAAAGAGATTTTTACCTTTCAAACAGTTGAGATATTAGAGAAAAATTATAGCAAGAACAATTCTGGCATACAATGACCTGAAATAAAGAGATGAAAATGATGGTAGTAAACATCCTGACACATTGCCGTGGCTTTGTTTTCCTTTGTGGGTTTTTATTTTTACAATTCAGCTTGTATTTATTAAGGTTTGACTCTCATTTTCTGCTTATAGTCAACACATATTTTAAGTTTTTTGAAAACGCAGACATATGACCATGCAATGTTAAACATAACTTTCAAAAGCAATATTTTAGATGCTTATATATCTGCATAAAATGTTTTAAAACAGGCCCACTGTTTTATCTTCTAAGGACTTCAATAATCCTAAAATTTTAAAGCATGTATGTTTTGTATTTAAAAAGAAAATATATTACTTCAGTGTTTGGTAAGTGGTTTCAGTCAAGATAAACTTAATAGAAACTTTTGCAGAAAAGAAAAATGAATTATGTTTTTTTGCTATATTTCACATATTTTCCTTTTTTTTACTATCAGAATAAGATTTTTTTTTCTTGATTTCCTTTAAATTCTAAAGCAATTAATTTTTTTTCTATCAAGGTATTCTGATTAGCATACACTCTAACAGTAATTCTGTCAGTAATTGTTAAACTCAATTCAAGTAGGGAGATGAACCCTTTATTGAATTGTCTGCACATCTTAAGCCAACAAACCACTCATTTCTGTACCCCAAGATATGAAATGAGTGCCTTTTTCTTTAAGAAATAAAACTGAGCAGATTTAAGAGCATAGAGTAGATTACTGCAGTGCATGGAAATAAATGTAATATAATAAACCCACTCATTTTAATGATGTTTTGCACATATGACAATACAGGTATGAAAGTTATTCAGATGTGAGTTGTAAATAGGTAAACAGGCACAGAAGCCAACTGAAATCTTCGTTGAAGGTAATTCTGTACCTGGGAAAATAGTAATTTTGGTAAAAACAGCAAACTCTGTGTGTTTGGTAAAAGCATCACCGAGTAACAAACTGCTGAAGTGTAATTCTTTACCTCCCTCTGTGCTGTTGCCATTCTGTCTCTCACTTTTTCAAAGGATAAAACACCCTCATGTACACAGAGGCTATTCTTGAAATGTCTGGGTTATTCAGCTCCTCTGGGGCTGTTGTATGCAGGAACCGTGCTGATGATCTGGTGAGACTGACACCTTGCTCTTCTCATCTTTCTGGCATGTTCCATTACTTACCTATGTATAATGAATAGTGAGTTTAATGGCTTTCTATTCCTCCATTTGTTTTAAGGAATGAACAGAAAACTTGGACTATAAGAGAACATATTGCTGTTTTGTCCTGGTGAGAACATGTTCCAGTGTTTTATCTATAAATGTGAATAAATCCAGGTATTCCGCAGAGGAATATAATCCTGAAAAGTAGTTTGCTTATCTCAACAGCTTTAGATAGGTCTCACTCCCAAAGTAGCAGATGGTACAGTAGAAATAATTCTGCTGCAAAAAGAGCATGCAATTGAGAAATTAGCTTGGTTTCCAACACAATAAATTTGGTACATATACAATCCAAGAAAAGAGAATAAGTAGCTATAGTAATAGGTTTCAATTCATTCCGCACATATCTAAATATTAACACAGATTAACTATCAAAGGAAATGTGGCTGAACTATACTACCAATAACTTTTCCAGATTTAGGTCTGTGAAGTTATCTTTGGTCAAACTGATGATTTTGGTTCTAATAGTTGCCTATGAGGTAGAAAAAAACTTCTAGATGACCAAATAGAAATCCAGTATAGTATTAATTCTATCATATTCATATAATTATGTGTGTTTTAAGAGGTGGGTTTCTGAAGAGCATAGCTTAAGGTGGGACTTACAAGTGTCACTGAACTGCTGTCATGAAGCTGAAAGAAATTAATGTCAACAGAACAATCAAGGAAGACACAGAAATTACAGCATATCAAAAGTTCAGAAAGAAGAAGATATTTGTATGTGTTCCTGTGTGGACTCTGTGAGACATACACTTCTTTTTATCAGAAAGAATATTTTTTCCACTTAGGAAAGCAATGTTTGTCTTCAAAGGATTGCTTTGTCTGGACTGTTTTATTTAGAGTTTATATTTTTATCGTATTTTATGAAACTCCTATTAAATATATGGATATATTAAGAACTGACAATTTTAAAACTTTTCATTAAATGGAAGGCTTGGGTTGACCTGGACTTTAGCAAAATTACCCCTTAATCTACATTCCTACTACCTCAAGAGAAAAGCATTGTTTTTTCAAGATTTTGTTATTCATGTATCAATTTACTTTAAATCATGTTAAAGACAACCAAAAATATATTAATAAAAAAACATAACAAATACAATATCACAAAATTTTAATAACTATTTTGATCAGAATAGTCAGGGGAATATTACGTTATTTCAGACACTAAGAGCTCTAGCTCTGCTTTCAAACAGTACATAGGCCATTAGATGAAAAGTCTGTTGCAAGGGGTAAAAGTCTGAGAACATGCACATTTTCCAGGTCTCCTCTCCATCTGTGAAATTGCACCATCTGAGTCCTAAAGCAATTCTGAACTCCCGAAAACACCTGTTTGTACATTATATTTTCAGTTCATGGCTGAGTGGCTTCATTTCTCTGACAGCCTCATGAGGATGGAACAAAATTAAACCAAGAGACCATAGGTAAAATTTGTAAGTTATGTAAATGTCACATGCAGGGCAAAATGTTGTTTCTGAGTAGAGGCATGTTGTTGTCGAGAATACCACTGGGAATATCTACATGTGCTCAGAACACCATGGCTCTTTTCACTGTTGTTTGGAGTTAACAGAACTGACACTTCATATCCACCTCCTGGGACAGATCCTGGCATTAACATTCAGAAGCTGAAAGCTTCACTTTTAAATTCAAGGAAACGGCTACACATTGTCATAAGAATCACTCTCAACATCTATTACACCTTTGTCTAGGCATCTGAATGGAAAAAAAAAAAAAAATAGAGTAAAGCAATTAGGGAACCAATTTCATGTCAGTTTCCCCACAGATGTTTCCGTATTTCCCCAAACAAAATGTTTAGATTAATTGCATGTATAAAATAACATAAATGGAGACATAATTTACTAGAAAATAAGGGTTTAAAATAAAAATTTTTAAAATCCCCAAACAATCTATACATCCTAACTGGGAATTTTACCTCAGCAATCCTATTTAGAATTACACAGGCAGTTCCCTAAACATAATGAGGGGTGTGTGTGTGTGTATATGTATGTACACACAAACAGACTGCCCTCTTACTCAGAAGTTACTCCATGTATTCAAGGGGGAAGCATAAGTGAAGTATGGAGCTTATGAATGTAATTACTTTTTAGTGACAGAAAATTTTAACAGCAAAAATGTCTTAAATTATTGGCTATCTTTTAGCTTGGCTAAAACATTTCAGGATAATATTTTAAAAACCACCTACTGCTCGTTTTCTTGTCAACCTTCTAAAGGATTTTGACAAATCCTTTCTCTCTATGTAGTTATTATACATTTTTGCTGAGGTGTGATAATGGAATTTGTGTTTAAGCACTGAGGATGCCAAAGAGCTAGTTGTTTTTACACCACAGGGATCAACTTCTCAAAATGACACATACTTCTTTTCCTCTCTTAAGGACACTGACAAAGTATTAGGGCATCTCAAGAGATGACGAGTAGCTGTGCTGCAGATATAGAGAACTGAAAACCAGTAATAATACCACTGAGGTTTGTTTTTGGAGTGTGAACTGACTAAAAATGTGATCCAGGGTACTGGAAATTGACACTGAATTAAAATTCCTGGTGTTCATTCCCATTGCTTCTTATTTATTCTCCATTCATCTTGACACATCTTATAGAAGAAAGATCCCAATATTTTCAGCTGAAAATATTGTTGAAACTTTATTCACATAAAGTATAAGTAATGTAATGGCACAAAGAATAGGTGACTACATTAGCTGTTTAATAAAACTAATTCAAAACCAAAATACAACATTCATTTTCTGCCTTGTTTAAATCCAGAGTAAATCATATCTTGTCTTCCCTCAGGGTACTGACACTTCTCCTCAGAGCTGTAGGGTACGCATAGAAACCCCCTTTCTCTTTCATTTTTTGATTTCTTTTTTTTTTTTTTTTCTTGGAATCCTTTTCAGATTTTCCAGGGAAAAGATGCACATGTCTGAAATTTGGCCTCTGAGTTCTATTAATGAGGGACCTAAAAATCAGCACAGGTGGGCTCCCAAACACATTAAACAACAAAAATGGCTCAAAGAAGTTATTTGTATGTGATGCAGGTCACTGCAAGGGATATATCCTGTAGAAGAGTTGTTAACTTCAAGCACCAGTTATCTTTGGACAATTAATCCTTTTTGAACTCCACTGGATTTGCTTCATATGTAAAGTCAGTCTATTTCAAACCCCTCAGTTTCTCATCATGGAGTGACGTAGAACACACATAAGAAAATGTTTCAAAATGCTATTTTACCACAGATTGCTTTTAATTCAACTAACTTAAAATGCCACAGACATGGTTGTTAATGTGAAAAAGTCCACAAATATTTTTATCAGAAGTTAATTACAACAATCCCATCTGAGTCACTGAATTTGTTGTTTTGTTTTTTTTTTTTTCTTGAAAAGAAATATTGAGTTTTTAGCAAAATTAAAATAACACCTACCCCAGAAAACATAGTGGGGTTTGATATGAGGACCAGAACCCATATATATCTTGGAAGTTAGGGCTCTGAGGCCTTTCTGTGTCTGTGCACCCATGTATCTAAGGAAATAGGAAAAAATGTTTCTTTTTTTCGTTGTCCATTTACTTTAGCTTTACTTCTGATGCTTTTTTCAGCATCTAGACTTCAAAGCTTGTATATTGTAAAAAAAATCAAAATATCACTGATTACCTAATTGATTATAAACATTTTAATTATATATAAAGCTCAAAATTTGAAAATATCTAACAGACAGGTTATCAAACAATTATGATTCACTATGTAGTCAGGTGGACAAAAACTTTTTTTTTGCCTTTTGTGCCTCTTGGATTTTGTTCTCAAACACATAATCATATCATATGGCATATTGCACAGCATAATCTCCTATAGCTAAATAATATCCTGGGGATCTGCAGCAGAGCACCAGGTATATGTAGGAACTCTTTCACCAAAATATCATTATCTTCAAACACGTGTTCTGTCACCCATACCACCCCCATTTATTTTTTTACCGTTTGGTGCATTACTAATGTATGATGACATCCTAGTGCTTTTTTTTTTTTTTAACTACTTATTAAATATCTGTATTCCAGTCACTATCATCATTGACATATGCTGTATTTTTACTTTTAAGGGATACTAATACCAGAGACTTCAGTCATGAGAGTGGCAGTAGGTATGTCCTTATACTTTTGAAGAATCAACGAGTCTTTTGTTGTTAAAGCAAACTGCTGCTAATAAGAAATGGATTTTTTTGTTTGTTTTTAAAGAGTAAAATAAGGAGCAAGCAGTATTCTGTTCTGTTGCTGGTTTTCATTCCTCTTTTTCTGATGGGCAGAGCAAGAGTTTAGGTTACAATCCACAACAGTGCACCGTTTCCTATTCAAGGTGACTACAAATTCAATTCTTCCTGGCAGAGCAAATTATTCACCTCTCAAGTCATCCTTCTGACACTGAATTCGGTTGCACAAGAAAATGTGTCTGGCAGCCTTGAAATGGAAACAGACAAATTGCAAAGAAGGGTAGCAAGGCATCTGAGCACTTCTGCCGCATCTTGCTGACAGATGGGAGCTGTAGCACCAGTCACCAGTGCTTGCATCTCCAGTGCAGTTAAAGAAAAGGAAGCATTCATCAAGCCCTTCATTTCTCATTTCTCAAACAGAAGGCTGTTTACATCATGTCAGCAAATGATTACCCTCTGCTGCTGCTGTTGTGCTACCTATTGGAAAAGGTGAAGAGGTTATGTTTTGAAATTCCATGGCAATGTTGATTAAGGAAACAAAGGAAACTGGTTCTTAACACCCAACACCCCCTTCNAGGCATCATCACACTTACATCTTTGGCATGAGAAATGAGTTATTCTTGGAGAGGACAATGAATTCAAAGCTCAAACTGCTTACATATACCAAGGGAGAACCAAAGGATCTAAGCACTTTCCCTTCCAACTGAGTCACGTCTTTGGTCTTTTCTGTGGTTTTTGGTCCTTATCTAGTTCTTATCTGTCAGCTGACCTGGGCTAGCATGGATTTCAGATTTCCTTGGCTTCTTTTTAAGTCTTCATTAATGATGCCTAAAAAACCAAAGTTATTCCATCTGTGTGGAAGTCTGAAAAACTATAACTTTGTGAATGACTCCATATTGGACCATCATTGGAAAAAAATTATCCATAAACTGAAAAATATGGGGAACTACTGTTTTAGCCATTGAATGTGCTTAGAACTACTAGGTATCATACAATCTTTTCAGAGTCTTTGTGAAGAACACAACTCAGTTTAACAACTCATGAATTTTTGAAACTTGGAGGTAAAGTCTTTGATTCTCAGAGAAGAAAAATGAAAGATAGAATTTAGTTAATATGAAAACAACAGAGAAAAAAAAAATTGTGGTGATTTCTGTGCATTATTTTAGTCCAGCCTGTCACCAGATTTTTTTTTTGCTTCTTTGAATGTGTGCATTTTACAACTCCTGAAGAACAGATTTTTTTTCCTCAGTGGTTTAGTCTAGTGTCTGGACCTAGATTATTGTTAAGAAAACTATTTCATGTGTATGTAATATAGAAAATAGTGCATTCAGTTTAGTCAGGATCAATAGGTCTTTTCTTCCTGCTCAAAACTGCTGTGTAAACAACTCAAACCTTCCATCTGTGTAATAGCTTTATTTCTCTTTCCTTAGGCTTTTTAAGTCTAGTAGACCTTTACTGCCTTTTCTGTCTTGGAAGATGATTACTTGCTTTCTTCTCATTCATATCTATCTCTAGTACACCAGAGATTTCATCCTTTCTCAGACTGATAAACCTCCACCAAGTACATTACATTGGACTTCTTTTATTTTAGCCATGCACATTTTAATTGATACTGCTTTTTTTCCCATGCAGACATGAAGTGGGGCTGCCTCTCCTTCTTATCGTGTGCAGGTTGTACACAAGCACCTGACATACTCTGAGTGCTGCCCCAATATCTATTTTCTCTCTGTGCCACTTGCATTGCTTCTACAAAGGTAGATCCCAGCACCGAAATTCTCTTATCCTTAGTTGTGTCTTACAGTAGAATATTTGGTTCGGTATTGTTTCAGTTTCCAGGCAGCCTCTTGAAATTTTACCACAAAAGATCCAATGTAATAAACAAATAAATAATTATCTCTGTGAATATTTGACGTGAACAGATGAATGTTTAATTTTATAAAACCATCCCAGTTCTATATGCAGAGAAAAGGAAGTCACATCTGTGTGGCCAACCCAAAGTTTATATTTTGATTTAAAAAAAGATAATTTAATAGTTTTTTTTCTGTTTGTTATGACAAATTTGTGTTTTACTTAAAAGCATAGTCAACATTTTCAAGCTTTTTGGAGTATCAGTGTCTCTAATTACTGTGTCTGTATCTGACAGGAGTTCTCTATATGTTTCAAAAATGTTTTTATTCAGAGATGGCAACTAGAAAATACTGTGAATATATGAGGAGGGTCTTATATTGATAAAAGAGAGCCAGGTCTTGGAAATATAAAGTATATAAGACCATAAAGAAATACCGAGAGTAAGGCTTACATATTTAGCTGATATGCCCAAGGTGGAAAATAGAAAAGGGAGAGATGAAAGGACTGCTTAGTATAGCTGTTAGTTCTGTTTTGCCTATTTAGCAGAGCAACTTTCCCAGATCACCACTTGAGTCACCCCTAGTAAATCTGGAGGTAAGAAAAAATGACAGGTTCCTTATTTAGTAATTATACTGTTAAAAATTTAAACAATCCTACTGAAAAACCCAACATTATTAGGAGTCTGAATGGAATAATACCTGATTTCAAAGGCATAATTTTAAAGTGATAAGAATCAAGAATATGAACCAAAAAATAGCTGTGAATACTTGCTGATGAACTACCTGCCTGTCATACAACTCTTTCATCTTTTGATTATGTTATATAATACATATATATTATTCAAGATAACATATTAACCCAAAGATGGTGTAAAAAATCCTAACCATGTAGCAGCCCATCTGAAATACCTGTAGTACTTAGAACGTGATCCAGCACACAGAGCAGAACAGGCGTGTTAAACATGAAACTGCTTTTACAGCAAGACTCTAACCCCTGTTAGCCATAAGGATTTTAAACAACTGGGAATTGTGTACAGACAGTCAGTTTGTCATTAGCACAATACAACAGTACTTTTCTTATTTCTAACCAATGTTCATATGCTATTCATTTGGCAGTTTTCCTATCCTTTGCTCTGTTTCTGATTCTAGACTTCAGGTGCATGGTAACTTATGGCTAAGTCTCTAACTTCTGCATAGGGCTCTGCTAGGTTTTATGATCCCACATTAGGTAATTCACACCACTGCTGATGATGTTATGAATGGCCAGCATAAAATGAACACATGATTAAATCACAGAGATTGACAATAAAAAGAAAATCGTAATTTGCTCTAGACATATCTAGATAGTTACAGCAGACTCTATTGAAAACAGGACTGTTTGGAGAATATTTTAAATTTTTAACTTCTGACAGGTAAGTATTTAAAGGCAAAGAACTTTGCATGTATATATAAATCAGCAAGTGCAAATGCATGATCTCTTCAAATATGAGTATTTAGGTGGTGGGACTGTTTCACTGCCAGACCTTCAGAAGTATCAGTGGGGAAAAAACTATATGCCAATGGGGGAAGGTTAATGTCTTAACAAGCATATAGTACATTTCTACATCTGGAACTAGTATACAACCTGAATTAAACCTGGGCTAGGTAGTTTAAAACTTCTGATTAAATTTTTCCTTCATGTTTAAGATGGATTTTCAACCTCGTCAAAGAAACATGACTAGACTCTGAAACAGTGTGGAGTTCTCAAATCCCTTTCAGGAGCCATTTTAGAAGTCATTACACTACATAGCAAATCACAAAGAAGTGCAGATTATTCCATATCAGCACCTGGAGACTTTCTTCCTTACAACTGAGAAGTTAAGAGATGGAATTGGTTTGTACAGTATTTCAGCACCTAGAGAAACTGATTTAGATTCATTGTAGGGACAGTACTGATGTGACTTACTTGGAGAATTCAGTCTGTGTCTAAGTCAGAATGACAACCCCCTTTCAATATTTGCAAATAAAATAAAGTTAAAATAAAAATAACAAGGTAAAAAAATTGTATGCAAAAGTTAGTTACCACTATAAGTAGGTAACTATGTCAGTATAACCCCAGAAGAACAAAAGGAAAAACAACATTTTAGTAGTGAGGTAAGCTTCAAGACCATTGTTACTGAAAGTTTGTTAGTACATAAAGAATGTTCCTATATCCTGTATTAGGACTTAAATCGATTCACATTATGGTAAGAGAGGCATGAGAATAAGATAAAGAACAGACGTGCCAGGGATTTGACGAGGTGATCCTGCTCATTCATTCTTCCAGGCCATAATTGCTACATTTTTGGCTTTCTTAACCCAAAAATTGTATAAAATTCAATAGCTAGGAGCACTGCAAATCAAAGCAAAGATGTATCAGCATGTCTCTGGCAAGGAGTAAGACAAAAGTGGGAACATGTGGTGAATAGCTTCAGAGGCTGGTTCTGGGCTCTCGCCCGAACACAGCCAAAACAGACAGCATGCTGCAGTGTTTAGTTTGTCTTAATTAATTAATAATGGACAATAAGAGTATGATCTTCTTTCTCTCTCCCTGATCACACATTCACACCTATCTCCACTTTCTCTCCAAATGATGCTGCTACACTTAGTACAAAATCTTCCTACTCTACTACTTCTGTCATTTAGAACAACATTCCTATATTTCTTTGCCCCATTAAGTCATAAAATCAGTGAGTTTGAGCTTTTCTTTCTATTTACCTTCTAACACAACATATTACCCTGCCTATGAGTGCTTGTACAAGTGGATCTTACTACCAAATTTTGCATAGGCTTAGTTACTCTAAATGTAAACTAGTGGTTTTTTGCTGAACAGAGTACAAAATAGTGTATAAAAAGCATATTAAATGCACCCTTATGGGTATCAGCCCACAAAATTGTTTCCATTTCTTCATCATGCATAGAAGCATCCTGTATTATAAATTATGGCAAATTAGTAACCCGAGATTTGGAAGATCTTACCTAAATGAAGCTGGAATGATATTGTGTTATGATCAGAATCATCTACTATTTGAGAACATCTTCAGTAGATGCTTCTAAACCGACTAATTATCAGAATTTATGGCTTGATTTTCAAAGTGGTACAGTCTCACACACTACCAGATATCTCAGTTATCAGTGCTCTTATCTATTTAGATGGGTAATTAACTTACTAGGCCATTTACATGCAGATTATTTTGCATATATACTTCCACGCGTTCATTTCTTGATTGTCAAATTCTCTTTGGTATTGATGAACATGAATCATGTAATCATTGGATTTGGAAAGGACCATAAAGGTCATCTGGTTCTAACACCCCTGTCATGGTTTCCACGAGACCAGGTTGCTCAAAGTCTCCTCCAACCTGGCATTGAACACCTGCAGGGATGGGGCATCCACAACTTCTCTGGGCAACCTGTTTCACTGTCTCACCACCCTCACATAAATAATTTATTTTAAATATCTAATATAGAGATAATCTCAGTTTAAATCCATTTCCACTTGTCCTATTACTACACACCTTTGGAAACAGTCCCTCTCCAGCCTTCTTATAGGTTCTCTCTAGGTACTGGAAGGCTGCAATAACTCCCTGCACGCTTCTCTTCTCTAGGCTGAACAATCCCAAACTTCTCAGCCTGTCTAGGAGAGGTGAGAGGAGAGGTGCTCCAGCTCTCTGATCATCTTCATGGCTCTCCTCTGGACTATCGCCATCAGGTCAAAATCTCTCTTATATGTGTCCCACACCTGGATGCAGTACTCCAGATGGGATCTCACAAGAAGATAGCAGAAGGGGAGAATCACCTCCCTTGACCTACTGGCCATACTTCTTCTTTTGAAGTAGTCAAAGATACAGTTGGATTTCTGAGATGCACAGATTCCCAGGTCATGTTGAGCTTCTTGTCAACATATAATAAGGGTTTCAGTTAATTAGGAAAATTTATTTGCCTCTCTTTCTCTAAATTTCTTCTTGCAGGGAAACTTCAAGTTATTTTTGTAGCTTGGGCACTAGGCTATGGACTTTCTGACTATGATAGTGAACTTGGTGCATTTTTTTTTTTTTTTTTTTTTTTTTTTTTTTAAGGCAAAAAAAAANNNTAATTATAAGGAAATGAATACAACATTCTTACAATCTTCCCTTATAACAGTTCCCAGGGTTTGGAGTTAATGGGTCACTGGTGTTGTTTACAGTATTGAACAGTTCACTGATGCAAAGAAATATATTTTTTTCTTTCAGACATGGAAAAAGTAGCTGAATAGAAAAGCTCTTGTTCACTGACACTTAACCATACTGTCTTCTGCCAGTCATGCAATAAATACATTTAGTATTTTTTTCAAAAGGAATCAACAGAATAATACTACTAGACAAATCAACATTTAATGTTGGTTTCCCTTCCATTCCTGGATCTGTCAGTGTATTACTGCTTAGCCCTGTAGATGTAGTTCATTTAGCCAACATACACTGAGATTTATTGAGGCATTTAAAGTTTTGATAACATAATTTCCTTAAATGTTTATGCAACATGTTGTGCTTTGATGTTATAAAATACATAAGAACATATTGTACTTAATGGTAGGGCAAGCAGCAGAATGTTAAGAAAGCTGTTTTGAATAATACTTTGCCAAATGTTAAAACTGTAATTTTCACCTCTTTTTGTTCTTTTTTTTTCTTTTTAATTTGTGATGAAACATAGCTATTAAAATCCGGAATAGCCAAATTATATATTTAAGTCTGTGAGAGCCATGTATTAGTGAAATGACCCTTTAATGGTGGGCTATGCATTAGTCTAAAAGATATATTCATTCCAATGAAAAAGAGATACCAGAAAAGTAAAATCACGGAACATTGTAACATTCTTACATAATGCCACAATTCTGACAATTTCCAGTTTGTGATTTTCCTAATGTCTAATGGATTGAATACAAATTATTCAAATATGTAAAATTATTCAGATGCCTATTTTGTTCAGAATCAGAATCTCAGGCCTTAAACACTGTTAAAATTATACAACTCCAAAAGTCTTGTTTGATGTTCTCTCTTTTGTAGGAAGGCTATGTCTAACTATTCGGTTTAAGGGAAGATAACTGAAAATCATCATTTCTGAAGCTGACTTTGTAAAATGGTCAGTAATGAGCAATCTGTTACAGTAGCCATATTTTGAAATCATATCATTATAACAATATTGTTTTAAAATAAAGAAAATCCACAAGTTAATGCTGTGGTGGGGCATCCCACCCCCCCCTTTCCAGGCTGCACTGCTGTCTGAGAAATTCTCCTTAGGCCTTGGCCTTGAAAAACAGCACCTGGGCTCGGCCCTTGTGAGCTTATCAGAAACACTGTCTGCTCCCAGGAACTGCTAAAAAACTCCTGTTCTCCTTATTAACAGCCTTGGAAAACATTTTTCTTCCCGGAATGGAATAACATTCCTATTCTCAAGCTTTCACAAGATGTGCTGACCCAAACTGTGGCCAGGATGAAACATTGTTATGACTAAAGCCCTCTCTCTTGAGGCCCTATAAACAAGGGTCCCAAATGAGACCCTTTGAGCTCTCCTGGAGTGCAGCGACCAGCAGCCTCCCTCAGAGGGACACACCTAGCAGAGACAGCAAACCCTCAGCTTTGCTACTCCTGGAGGATCACCAGACTCATACCCTGACACCTTGAGGTCACCCTTCACCCATCAGGAGGTGCAAAAGCCTCCAAAGCCAGTATTTCACTGATGTCTGAGGGCAATTTTTCACAGGTACCTTGCTTGCACTGATGCTTTCTGTCTGGGTGTATAAACGTGTGCATATGTTAGAGCAAATCTGGGAGAAATGCTGCTTTCTTAAATGTTTAAGTACTTTGGATATTGAAGTAAGTTAGGCCTGTAAGTAAGCTTGTGACTTAGGACTTCTTAAATGCTGCTAAGAGTTGTTCTTTTGCTAAGAGGTTAAGTTCAGCATAAGTTATAAGACAAGTGTTGCTAAGTGTTGTTCTTTTGCTAAGCTGCTAAGTATAGCTTCGAAGTTATGTTAGGTTAAATGCTGTTGAGTGTTATTCCTCTGTTAAATTGTTACAGTTAAGTTATAAATTAAGTCTAAGGTATAAATCAGGTTACATATAAATTAAATGTTGTTCCTTTGCTAAAATGTTATGTTTAAGGTATAAGTTAAATTAAAGTACTGTTAAGATTGAGTGCTGTTAAACTTTTAGGCCATATTACTTTTTATCCTTGCTCTCACTATCCTTTGTCATATGCACCTAAACACACCCACCCCCCCACACAACCCTACATAGTTCTTGGTTCATTTCTGTTTTGATTGCTTAGAATTTGTTTGGTTTCGTTATTACTTTTTTTTCCTTGGTGTACTTTAACTATCCTGTAGGTAGTAGAGTGGATCTTGGCAACAAACTTTGTTGTGCAGTCGCTTCATGGTAAATCTGGCATTTGCTGATACCCTTGTCAATGACATTTTAAGCAATCTCAAATACTCGTTTGTAATAAATGCTGTCTTGCATTTGATCTAATATGAGCATCAAAGTATCATTTAAATGAGAAAAAGAGAAACAGACACTGGTTTTCCCAAGGAAAAGAGCACATCCTTGGTACTATGGTTTACTTCAGTGATCCAACTGAAACAACAGTAAGAAAATAGCTCAGGACAGATTTTTTTATATTCTCTGCAAGTTAACGGTGTAAGGAAACATGATAAAGAAGTCAAAGCCGTCCAAAGGTGAATTTAGAAAAGAAATTTGTATCTACGTCTTAGTTTTGGTAATGTTCAGGCTAGATCCCATTGTTTTGATCAGGTTTTATTTCCCATCACCTCTGTCTTTTGGTTCACAGTGTAAACACTAAATAGAAGGGATTATGGGGTAATTTCTAAACTATAACATGTATTTATACTATTTTCTTATTGACACTTGAAGATCTAATGGTAAGAAAGGCCTTACTAATCTAATTGTTTGAGGGATAACTGACTTTCAAATTTCTGAATATGGAAAATATTTGAGCACAACTACAATCAAGGAAAAGAACACCGTGTAGACAAAATTTTAAAGTTCCAAAATCATAATTATCAGAAAAGCAATCACATTTGAAACTTGATTTTTTCATTATTTTTTTTCAGTAAAATTATATTTCCCAGATAGAATTTTTTGCCTAGTAAGGAGAAGGCAGCTTACACATTGCTCTTTTTATAAGTAAATTTGTATCAATAAAGTTTTTATAAGACAATCAGCAAGTCAGTCATCAGCTTCATTTTAAGATTAGAATACAGTTCTCTAGTTCCTGGTGTTGATGTTCAACCATCTTGAACTTCATTATAAAAGAATCCTCCCTTACATGCAAGATAAATTGGGAGTGACTGCTTTAGAATATTTATGCAGTGGGGGTTTCTATTTAGTATCAGTACTCATATAGTCTTTTGAATAGTCAGGAACTTTAATGGCCTTCTGCAGCATCTGCAAATGAATATTGCAAGTAACATATTGTTGCACTGTTTAGAAGTGAATCACCAGATAATATTAGTGATCATATGGAATAACATCTGTTAGCATCAATCACCATAATTTTAAAGCACTTGAAAAGCTCATGAAGAATTGGAAATCCTTCAAAACAAAGTGGTTCTTGATAATTTTTCTAGTAAACAAAATTATTAAAAACCCCAAGAAGTAGCCCAGGTAGCCTTGTTTATTTTTTATCGAATTAATATATACATCTAAAATATATATGACCAGCACCAAGATCATACAGAAAAGAGTAAAGTTGAACTGATGAGGAATGCTGTAGATGCCAATACAGAATTTTATTATTCAAAAGGCAGAAGAAGGATTTTGATACATATTAAAGTATCTCTTAATCTATATGTCTCAGGGTGATCACAAAGGTGCCTATTTATCTGCCATACAAATACTCTTGGCTACAGATTTTGCCTCAGTGATTGATACTAGACTGTAGTTGATCCTACTTGTTATGTATATATGAACATTTTATAGGTTACTCTTAGTCAAATATTAGATCAGTGTAAGCAGATTTTGTATAACAAGCAATAAAATCTGCATGAGAGAACATAGGAGGCCTTCACATGCGTAAGACAGAATATTTCCATTAACTTTTTGGCCAATGGCCTCTGAGTAAAAAAGCTTAATATAGATCCAGGAACCCTTCTGCCTGGAAGGTAAGATAACCTTCACAAACAGACCC
Organism: Daphoenositta chrysoptera; assembly: GCA_013397915.1. NCBI lineage: Eukaryota > Metazoa > Chordata > Aves > Passeriformes > Daphoenositta > Daphoenositta chrysoptera. The sequence continues at coordinate 419,889 of VZRO01003175.1, forward strand.
AAATGTCTGGGCTATCTTGTTAAAACCATCTGCAACAATGGCATGTCCACCTTGACCACCGTCAGTGGTCTTTGTAGAGATAGGTTCAAATCTCTGCACACTTAACCAAATATTTATAAGGTGTCACAAAGTACTTTCCAAAGTACACAGAGAGCAATGCCATTGAATCTACCACAAGCACTCTGTTCTGCTGTTGCCTCCAGCTCTCAATAGTGCCCCAATGCATAGGGCAAGAAGTGCACAGCCAACTAGAGCCAAGTAGAGTTTTAGAGGAAATATCAGATGGAGAGATTACAACTATATGTGCAGTTTAATTTGGCTTGAACACTGTAATTAACACATTTGGCTCCTCTGAGAAACATTATGCAATCTTGAAAAAATGCAATCAGTTAGGATTTTTTTCATAATCCAAAACCAGGGTGCTTCTAACACCATGAAGCTTTCTGAAACCATAAGGGAAAATATATAGCCTATTATCTTAGAAGGTACCAGACATACCTAGTTGTAACATGACTTAAATGATGCTACCCCTAATTTATGCATATGTGAGAGACAAAAACTCTGTCTTGGGTTTCCTTGCTTTCCTCCTTGTGAGGGGCAATAACCTCATTAAATCCTAGCTCATTTGTTAGGTATTTCCAAGGCAACATAAAAGTCATATCAAATGTAGCAATTCACATGTGGTCTGCATTCAGAGACCTTAAGACTATTTCATTTACAAGGATATAAAGCTTACTGTAACTTGAATCGTGATCACACAGGGGCAGACCTAGTTCTATATTCCCTGTATTCTGAACCTCATTGATATTGCCTCAAGGACTTTCAGGTTGCACTTGTTCAAACCAGGCTCTGTGACATGGATTTTATCAGGTCCAATTGGAACTACAATGCCAATGCAAACATGAAACATTACACATTACCTTTTAGAGATTTAGAAAAGACTCTAGTTTATATTAATTTTAAGTTAATCTGAAAGCTATGCTATACTATAAAAGCAGAAATACATAAACACCTACTGAAAATACTCTGAATGAAGTAGACAATTTGCCTTTACAGATTAAATGCAAGGAAGACTTAATCTGAGTAAGCATTTTTTTGTTTCAGACAGATTTTTTTCACATTTTTGAGGTCTTTTAAAAGGTGATAACAGTGGGGATATCTAAAGAATTAAGGGAAGGAATCCTAATGAAAACTGGTGTTAGCTGACTATAATTTGTTTTACATTAGTAGTAGGTCATAGTTTTTTTCTCAAAAATCTGATCTGAATCATCAATTTTCCATTCAAAAAGCTGTGTACCCACCTACTCTTCTAATTCTCTCAGCCCCTTCCTTCCTTGCTTCCTTTTTCCTCCTTCCCTCCTTGCTTCCTTTTTCCTCCTTCCCTCCTTCCTTCCTTAGAATTGCTGTAAGTCCCTTCCATTCCAACAATTTGTTTGGACATCACTAGTCCAAAGTGAAAGAAAAAGTTAAAACAGTTAAGAAAGCAAAAGTTAAAACATCAGCACCTGATTTCTCATGAGGGAAAGTTCAGATCTGTGTTTACTTGCTTGATGTACTCTATATTTTACTAAAGCAAAAATAAGATTTAATATTGAATGCCAGGGAAAATTACTTCATTGTTTGTTGGTGTTTTTTTAGGTTTTTATGTTTTGTTTTGTTTTTTTGGGGGGTTGTTTTGGTTATGCTATTTTTAATGAAATTGGAAGTTAAATGTATAGAAAAAAAAATGTATGGAAAAAAAGAGCACCTGTTTACCCTGCACTTGACCGGCAAGACACAGATCTCTATTTTTGTTCTCCACTAGATAAAATTTTAGACTAACATGATCAAAGAAATAAGATTACAATAATTCGAATAAAAGCATAACCGTTCTGTTAATTTATTCCTGTTTTTTCAGTGGTTAGGTATTTTTATCTGGAAAGCACAATAAATATATATATTTAATACAGATTTTAGGAGATGAAAATATATTTCCTTTGAGAACATGGTCTTAGGTGCTGGAATGACACAGTTTCAGAAAAGCAGCTCTTTTCATGAGTGAATTGGGTTTACTCATTGTTGTGTGTCCTGCATGTGAATAAGTGAATGTGACAAAATGACAAAATCATGAGAATTCTTGGGGACTGTTAAAAAGTCTCCTTCAGTCTTCTCTCAGGATTATTCTTTTTTTACAGCAATGTTTCAGCTACTTCAGTTGTGATACCAAACAATTTTGTTAAGGTTTACCATGTCTATTGTGTTATACAATACTTCTAGCTTGCAATAGAGGGTGGACTAACATATGTACTGCCATAGTAATGACAGTTTCATTATTCCTCTTCTTATTTATTTGACTGCATTGCCAAACTTTGAATATGGTGTTGAAATGTACATTCCCACTCTATTAGCTATAGTTAGTTTTACCTTGCCTTCCTTTAAAAGTTTCTGTTTCAAAGAAAGTAAAAGTCAGTGTCCACCCTTCAGGTATTACACATTCAGCTGGGGAGGGAGGAGTAAAAAACTAATTAGAAAATCTTATTTGTTTCATTCCTTTGTTAGAACAAATTAAAACACAATTTCGGTTCTGTTCAGTTTATACACAGCTGTTTGAAATCGTGCAACATTATATTAATTAGAACACAATTTCCCCAAACCTGCTGTTATTGCAAGAATTCATTAAAAAGTCCAGGTGTAAAATATGAGGGATTTGATTGCTCAAGGGACTAGTAAGGGCATATGGAGTTTTTCTCCTCCAAGTTGTTGGTGTGAATCCAATGTAGGCCAACAGTTAGAAGCTTTTCAGTTGTTACTCCCTAATGACTCTTCTGTAGCTCAGGAGATATGCCTAGGTACTTGCACTCTCATTCCCAAGTTTATAACTCACAACATTTCTGGACATTACCCTGATATTTACAGATAATGGGATGAGCAGTAAAAACAGAAATAAAGACTGATTTCTTTTCAGTGTTACAGTTTTGAGATATATTGGGAAGCATGTAGAGACAGTGCTCTAAACTTATTCTTTCAGTAGCAGAGTGTGAAAGGGATTATTTTCTAATGATTTTATCCTACCATCTTCAGAACTGCGTTCAGTAATAAACTGTATTACACATTGACATTATTCTAGCTGTCACTCTGCTCTAGGGCAGTAAAAAATATTTCAAGACAGAAAACCTAACATAAAGAAAGGCCCAGTTTCTGCTTGTCATCTTTTTCTTTGTAAGGCAAATTTCTCTTATTGAAGGAGTAGGGTAAGTCATGGTAGTGAATTAACTCATTTTCCAATGGTCTGAGAGAATCTGCTCTTTAGTTCATATAAGCGGAGGTTGATGAAACCATGATATACAAGTGAAAGAAATCTGGGGGCAATAAATACATAAATAAACGATGAACAGCAGGCAAGACCAACTATAAACTCACTTTGTTTTGTGAAAAATATTTACACCTCTCTGGAGAATGCTTGAAAGGGTTTTTTACATCTAGTCTGCAGGTCTCTTTTAAAATTTTTCAAACTTACCAAACAAATGCTGTGGTTAGAAGCTCTACTGCAATCTGATTGGGATTGGGCCATCCTTGCTGCTTTGATGTAACACGAGTTTCTGTGTAGCAGGTGGTCTTTCCTGCTGTTTATAGAGCAGCCTGGGGAGGTCTGTCAGATGTAACAGCTCTTCTTTATCTGCATGGAATTTGGGTAAATCACAATCGAGCAGATGGAAAAATGCTCACATACCACCGCAGTCCCACCTCTTAGTAGCAGCCTTTAAATTTCCACAAACACTCCCGACTCCCCAAAAGAGAGAGGAAAAAAGCCCGATGGGTGTGTTTCTGAACTGCTGGAGGACACTCTGTTTATGCACAAACATAAACCTGGCCACTAAGAAAAGAGAACAGAACTAACAAACAACCCAAATTACTACAGCTGTTCTGTACATATATTTTACAGTTACATTCTAGATTTCTGCAGAAAAACATTGGGAAATTAGAAATGATTCCCTAATATCCTGTCCTAATTCAAAATTCATTATTTTCTCCTCTCTTCTTTCCTCCTCTTCTTTTTCCTTTCTCTCATTCTTTTTCCTTTTTGTCCTCTTATCTCCACTTAAAATTTTATACACTTCTCTAATTAATTTTATAAGAAAAGTATTTAGTAAAACCAATATTGCTAAGGTTGTTGCCCAAAAAGTTTTTGTTTTTTTTTTTTTTTTTTTACTTCAATGAGCAGGTTTATAAACATTTGCAAAAATCTTCCTCATACAAGGTTTTAAAGATCTCCTTTGTGTTTTAAAAGATGACAAGAATTACAAATGTATAACAAATATTAAATATTACTAACTAAAAAGAAGAAAAATTCATCTAAGGAGAAAAGTTCTAATGAAGTGAACTACTTTAGAACAAGCATTCTTGATGATGATGGTTCAGATTTTCAGCGAAAACATTTTCTTTTCCCATACCAAAACAGTGGATTATTTAAACTAATATCATTCCTAGCACACTACATACTGAACTTCCTCTAAATACCTGTCTGTGATAAACAAGGAAGTGACTTATTTCTTAAATATGGCATAAACATTGTTTTGGGCTGACCCTTACTGAATGTTAGATGCCCACCAAAGCTGGTCTATCTTCTCCTCAGCTGGACAGGGGAGAGAAAACATACGGAGAGAAAATATAAGGAAAGGCTCATGGGTAGAGATAAGGGTGGAGAGAAATCGCTCACAAATTACCATCACAGGCAAAACACTCAACTTGGGGAAATTAGTTTAATTTATTAAAAATCAAATGTGGGTAGGGTAATGAGCATTAAAAACTAAGTCTTAAAACACCTTCCTCCACCCCTTCTTTTTTCTTCAGCTCAACTTCGCTCCTGGTTTTCTCTAGTTCCTCTCCTGCTAGCATCAGAGATGGATGTGGAATAGGTTTGTGGCTAGTTTATCATATATTATTTCTGCCACTCCTTTCACTCTTCCTCCTGCTCCAGTGTGGGTCACTTCCAGGGAATGCAGTCCTTCAGAAACAGGCTGCCACAGCATGGGTCCCCCATGGAGCTACAGGTCCTGCCAGAAAATCTGCTCCAGTGAAGGTGTCACACAGGGCGACAAGGGGACACTTTCCTCACAGTAGTCTTCACCCTGGGCTATAGGAGAACCTCTGTTCTGGCACCTCGAGGTCCTCCTCCCCGTCTGCCTTCACTGACTTTGGTGCCAGCAAAGTTGTTTCTCTCATATCCTCACTCCTTTCTCCCACTGCAGTTGTTGCTGTGCATTTTTTCTCCCTCGTCTAAACACATCATCCCAGAGGTGCTGCCACTGTCGCTGACGAGCTCAGCCTCGGCCAGGCGTGGCTCTGTCTGGCAGCCAGCTGGCATCGGCTCTGTCACACACGGGGGAATGTCCTGGCAGCTTCTCATAGAAGCCACCCGTACAGACCTCTGGCTACCAAAACCTCGCCATGCAAACCCAATACGGACACATATATACATTTAACAATGAATGTTTCTTCCAGACTGATTTCTTTCCATTTATTCCAGGTTCTTTTTAACTCCCATTTGCTTATAAAATGACAATGAAAGGTCTCAGAGAACTACACATATCCATTTATCAGTAGTATAATATATGTAATAGTGTATTCGTCAGATAAAATTCATTCATGTCTCTTAAATGATATCTGTAGATGGTGAGTCCTATAGGAATTCAATAGTTAGCTATTGCCCAGATTCTGTTTATTTTAATTTTACTTATGAAAGGGTAAATGGCAATTCCTTGTATCAGAGCAGAGGTGCAAATGCACGGTGTGCATTATGAAGTGCTCAGATGCTTTGATATTGAATAGCATGTAAAGGTATTTGTGCATGAATATTTGACTGAACGTTACATTAACCTTTACGTTTATACATGTCTATGAAGTAATTCTGCCCATCTGCTTCACTCAAAGAAGTCACATGTTTTGCAAGCTAGTCAGACTACTTGTAAAAGCATAGGTAAGAATTAAATAATAAGGCAGACTTATTTATCTGCAATAATACATAAACCCAGTTATGCATGACGTGTTGTGTTATAATGGATGGAGATTATATTGGGTATTATTAAGCTCCATTACATAGGGAAGATTTCTGCTATTGTTAACTGATTCTTGTATCCACTTCTTTCCAACAATACTTTTAAAAAAGGAAGATTTTATTTATTTTATTTAATCAGTTACCAGGAGACTAGATTTTATTATATGAATATAGAGAATTAGCATAATGAAATCCTGATATATCATTTAAGTCTCATCATTGTAAGAATAATAACATTATGAAGAGAAAAATTTAGCTTCTATGCAAAGCTAGTGCAGCAATTAATTCTGTTTATCATATGTGCAGAAAACTATTCTAGAACCGAAGTTTTTCATTTTCTGGTACCACTGGAAGACAAAATCCTTTGTCAGCTACTTGCCATGAAAACTCCTTACCAGAAAGTAAACCCTTCCCTGCAGGCATTTTCTCCCTCTGAACTGTTTTCCATTAATTAAAGGTAGCGCAGAAAAAGCTCTATGTTGTCTGAGTAAAGATAAAAAAGCAACAAACAAAAAGAGTGAGTGTGAAAGAAATGGAAAAATGGAAGTGTCTTAGCAATTTCCACTTAGTCTTTGAAAAGTTACTTTTGTTTCCTTTTTACACCACTTGTTTCTGCCAAGAAGAAAGGAAATGAATAAAGGGGTGCCCCATCCAGCACCCCGTGCATGAGAATATACTGTAAATTTCAGAGTTAATGCCAGTGAAAACACACACTTCAAAGAAAAGCAGAACTAATCAACACTTTTGCACTAACAGTTAACGACTCTTCATTTCCAACCAAAAAACCACAACTGCTAAGTGCTGATGCAGGTTTATGTTTGAAGTAATCTCCAATGTAATGTTTTCTGATATATTCAAGACTACTACTAGCTTTGGCAGGTAAATAATAACAACTTTCAAAGGCAGTTAATATTTTAATTTAAGAGCACCAGTCTGTGCTGTCTTGCATCGCAATAATTGTGTTTCTTTCCCTGTAGACCCCATGTATGCAAGTATGCCCAGTGTATGCCCAATATATTATCAGATTGTTGTTATTTACAACATTGTTGTTATTACAACAATTTGAAGAAGAGCCTGTTAATAGACTTTACAGGTCACTGTGAAAATCTGGTGATACTACTTAGCTGAATTGGCCCTGAGTCAGGAAAATTTTAAGTGTTTTTAGTTTTCTATTACACTAAAAGCTATACTTTATGTTAAGTGATTAGTTTAACATTATCTACCTCTGTGTACCAAAAAATCAACATTTTTTACTTTGTAACCTTTGTTAGATATCTTGTAGAGCCAGAGCAGATTGAGAACTGAAAGACCTTCTGAGCAAGACAGATAGAAAGAGTTTTAAAAGAAGAACAAACATATGTATTTATATCTTATGCATCCTATTCTGTTGAATATAACTTCTTAAACATATTCCACCTCTGAACCTTGTTTTGAAAGACTGTCTTTGAAAAAAATAAAAAAGTCAATTAGAATAGCAGCTACAGCTGAAGTAAACAGTCATTAGGGATGTAATGCCACTCTCTGTTCATCCAGCTTGAAAATACTGTTGTGTCTGCACTTCAGCATTTCAGTCTGATGTCTAATGACTTATGTTCCCAGTTTCAGGGCCTCTAAAATATTGCTGAAAGCTGAAATCTTTCCTTTGTTTGAACTGCTAATTAGTTTTGTGAATATGGGATTTATGAAGTACCGGGTGTTAAAATCTTACCTCAGATTAAATCTGCCTGGAAATGCTCTGCATTACAAAATAGATAAATAAAAGCAGCATCCTAACAGATTCAATCTTTATGAGTTACATCCATGAAGATCTATAGATAATTGAATCTGCAAGTTTTTTATTGAACAATTGCTGATTATCCCAGTCCTCTTGTTTTAATCGTATTTTCCTTGATTAAATCCTTTATCCAACCATGAATGGAGTCATAGTTCTCACCAAAAAATAATGAAACAACATGCAATGCCAGGGTTCCCCATTTCCCTGCCTTTCTGCTGACAGAGAACGATTTGTACAAATCTCACACAGCTTCTGTCACCTGATATCTGACTTCATTGTCTAAACAAGGGAGAAAAATTATCTACTTAATAAAGCTTATGTTTTCGTCTTCCTTAGATTTTGTAGACATTGTCTTACTAGGAATCCAGTCTGTCAGGAAAAACAAAGTCTATGCAAAGAAATTTTTATTGGCTCTGCGTTATGTTACATTACTTTTATTAGATGGTGACATTCCTAAGACAGCACCTGCTGCGTGGATTTGGGCTGTTAGCCAGAAAAGAAATAAAAAAGAAATGTGTGGTTTAAATCTGAGTGGCAATGGGCTTGCAATACTGTAACAAATACCCACATGCCTGAACAGTTGGAAAGTTAGAGTGAATCACAGTTGTAAGCATTGGGGATAAATATATGTATAAGTGGCACTGTTATCACCATAACTTTCAAAGCAACAAAGATATAAAATCTCTCTTCTACATCTGTTCTCCTTTCCCCCGTGAATATAACTATCGAATGACATTTTCTACCCAATATGCATGGAAAGAGTGAACTTTTTCTTTCCCTCATCTGTGGATATGTTAGCACACTGTGGCCCATTCTACTGCCAAAGCAACAGAATCTATAACAAGAAAAAAAATAAAATTCAATTTTCCCTGTAAATCTGGAACAGGTCTAGATTTAATGCTGTACGAATGTGGCTGAAGGCAGATTATATCTAGAAATATTTGTGGGTTTCCAGGGCTGCTCAAACTGTTCCCCATGCGTAAAAATTCACTCACCAAAGCCAAAGGAAATCACAAATCCAAAGCAACTGTAGTTCTCAGACGTGATACAAAAGATCATTTCTCATTTTTGAGTTCTGCATTTGATATTCTGGAATTGAGATCTGGATATATGATCAAATGTAAAAAGTAAGCAATAAAAAAATACGCTGAAGAAAACAATAGACAGTAAGTTAGAGGACTGTAAGCCTTTTTTTTTTTTTTTTTTACAACAGTTCTGGATGTAGAACTTTATTTCTAAATTTCTATTGTGTGTTGATACACCCCCAGTCCCCTGCCATACAGGGCAGATGTCATAAAATTCCTTTTTATTGATCACAGGCAGGTTGTTACAGAAGGAACATAAGACTGATCTTGTCCCTCATGCAGGGAAAACTTCTGTTTTAGAAACTAATGTCCAGCAACAAGATTGTAATTGTAAAAGACTGTAAGTAATGTTCTGTCAATTTCTGGCATTTATCACTTTCTCAAAAGAATAATATTTTGGCCTTTGAGACATCTGTCTGTTTAAGTTCATGGGTGTTGATTTTATGGGATTAGTCCAGATGACCATAACTTGTTCTGAAGGAAATGCAAGTAATTCCTCAGATTTTTAATGGGAAATGGGTAAGACACAAATCACGTATTCTCTGTGTGATAGTCATACTGCTGTGACAGATAAAAGACAAAAGCAAAAATTTCACAGTTTGAGCAATAGTACTTATTGGAAGTCTATTATTATTGACACAATTAGTTTACCAGCTGTCTCACTGATCTGGTCTTGTGCCTGGGTCAGGGCAATCCCACACACAAGTACAGGCTGGGAGGAGAATGGATCAAAATTAGCTCTGGGAAAAAAGACATGGGGGTATTTGTGGATGAAAAACTCAATATGACTCAGCAATGTGGACTTGTAGCTCAGAAAGCCATCCACATCCTGGGCTGCATCCAAAGCAGCATGGTCAGCAGGATGAGAGATTAATTCTGCCCCTCTCTTCTGCTCTGGTGAGACCCTGCCTGAAGTGCTGTGAGCAGCTCTGGGGCCTCCAGCACAAGAAAGATGTACAGCTGTTGGAGTGAGTCCAGAGGAGAGCCACTGACTTGGTCACAGGACTACAAGACTTTGCCTATTAACACAGGCTGAAAGAATTGGAGCAGTTGAGTTTTTTCCTTATTCGTCCAGAGAGATTGTGGATTATCCATTCCCAGATGTGTTCAAGACGAGTTTGGATGGGGCTCTGAGCAACCTGGTCTAGTGAAAGGTGTTCCTGCTCATGGCAGGGAAAAGATGCAGGGAAACAGATGATCTTTAAGGTCCCTTCCAACCCTAAGCATTCTATAATTTTATTATTCTATTCTATTATTCAAGAAAATTCCTATGCTGAGAAAACTCCAAACAAATTGGAACTCACTGAGAGGTCCTTGACTATGTTCAGAAGGTATGGTTAAACCTTCCTTCATAAGAAGTGGTGTGAGGCTGGAGGTAGAGTGAAGGTATAAACTTTTATAGTGCTGATTCTAAAAATATTATATAATTTGATGTAATTAAATTTCAGCCAAATGTGTCACCAGTGGAAAAGTCCACTTGCCTAGAACTCTATTGCAAACTGTGGCTCATGTGGTAATGAACATAAAGGAAACGCTAATGAAGGGTTTTCTGATGTTCTCCCTCTGAAGGCCTGCTGGTGGGAAGGTATAATAATGTTAGATCAAAAGAGAGTTTTCAGTAACTTACAACTGGACTTGATCTTTTCTGCCAGTAACCTTTCTTTATAGACAGCTCTGCATCTCTCACCTCATAAAAGTCTTCATGCATTGATTTGTTTCCACGGTTCCACCTTCTTGTCATGTATTTTGAAAATAGGTGGAAATACTATTGTTCATATACTTGACATATTATTTAAACAACTTGGCATTAGTCCAAAATGTTTTCTTCTGAAACTGGATCAAATATGAGGGGGTCTTAAGTCCCAAAATTTCTTCCTAAAAAGGAGTGACTGGATGTCCTTGATTCAGTGTTGTTGATTCAGCCAGTGAAGACAATCAACTAAAATGTCTTTTATGCTCATGAGCTCCTTGTCTGCATAATATAGTGGATATTAATATTGCTTCATTATTAGGTAAATAGAACATATTTCTATTTCTAAATGTCAATAACACACAAAATATGTCCTCTGTGTAACTTCTCTTTCAAATTATTTCTGTTTATGGATGTCTGTAAGTCACAAATTCCTTTTAGGAGAATCCTTCTTAATATATTTCAAGCCCTCGGGGAGGAGACATGGATATCTTCTTTTGCAGTTACTGAAATGCTTTATGTTTTGGAGAAAAGACTGTTTGCTCTGTGGATGAACTGTACAGCCCAACAGAGCAAAGATTTTTGTTCATGACTGGACCTTTTAGCTTTTCTTACTGATATTAATTGAGTAATTATGACAGCTGAGTACTTTATTTCACTACAGTCTTTTTGCACAAGGTACCTATGCAAAGAACTTTTGCTGGGCATGTTGCAGAATGTAGATGGGAGTGTTACTAACCAGTGATGAACAAAACTTAAAACATTTCAGAAGATGCTGTGCTTCCCTGAACCTTGGACTGTCATTTGTGCCCAGGCACAACACTCATAAATCTCTTCTGTGCAGGTAGGAGGGTAGACTTCACAAGGATCAAGAGTAAATAACTGGACCCACACAGGTTTTCCACCTGGGCTCTGATAAAGGCTTCCCAATTAGACTCTCTTGGAAGATTTCAGGTAGTTTTCAGCAAACAGTCTTGTGGATGATGCAGTGTGACAGCTCCTGGCATGCCTTGAGCTCACCTGAACTTTCTGAATCTCAGTCTATCCTACCAGAAGAGAGGGTTATTGATTAGTGATGTCCCATTTAGCATAGGAATATTAGGTTTTTTCTGATTTTATCTACCTCTGCAAGCACAGAAAAATTAGAAACTTCATAAAATACTAAGTATCATGCTTGTTTTTTATATAGTCCTTGAATATTGTCCTTTCATGGTGGGATGACCCTATCATAGACAGTGAGCTCAGCGGTATTTCTGTTCTTCACTATCAATGCAAGTGGAGGATACTTTAAGAACAAGGGAGAGAAGATAAATACTCAGAAGCATAAGAGAGCTGTGGCAAGAATGACAGTTCTTATCTTTTTTTAGCAAATTATATCCAACCTCTAATTCCTTCTAGATAAACCCTTTAATACTTGGGTTGGTTTGTTTTGGGCATTGGGGTTTTGGGTTTTTTTTGGCTGGTTGTGGCTGGTTTTTTTCTTTCTAGATGAAGTATTATTATTATTACTATTATTATTATCATTATTATTATTGTTTTTATTATTATACTATATAATGTTATATAATATTATTATTTGACACACTGATATTTTTAATAAATTTATGAAAAATCCTGACAGATGTTACATTACTAATTCAAAAACTTAAAATGCTGAAAGACAGTTCTGCTGAGGCACTGTTGATGTGGCCTTTATTTTTGAAGTAGTTTGGATCAATTCTCTTGTTAACAGCAACACTTTGCTCACATTTTTCAGTGTTACTTGATGTATTTTCCCTGTCAACTGTAGGGGGATTTGAACTAACTAGATGATCTTTAAAGATCCCTTCCAATCCAAACCAGCCTGCAATTCTGAGAATAATGCAAATAGTTTTCTTTTTTGCCTCCATTTCCTCCTACGCTTAGATTCTCTTTTTGACCACTTTACAGACAGGTATTTACATTGTTGCAAGTCACATCACCTGAAGACCTTACCTTCAGTCATGCTTTTTACCTCTATTTCAAATGAGAAACAATATGTTCACTACCTTGGCAAAAGAAACTCTCACTGCATGTGCTCACAAGCGTGTGCTTCTTTAAAAGGCAATACATTCACTGTAAACACATATTTTTCCTGTTTGACGCATTCCCAGTCTTTATGCTGTTTACTGCTGTATGTTGTTAACCTGAAAAACAATGCATATTTATATGCAGATTGGAAGAAAATGAATGCTTAGAAATGTTGCATTCATCAACTCTCTGCCTTTTGAAGGTTGTCTTTTGTTGTGGTCTTTAAGACAAATTCTGCATGCAGTGTTAAGTCTGGATGCTATAGATCTCAGGGCACAGCTCTGATGGGTTAATTGTCATTAAAAGATTGAGAAGTTGTACAGGAGCTCCTAGAGGCAAGGGCTGCTGTGACTCCTGGGGAGAATATGCTTTCAGGACAGAACATAAAGTCCTTGTTATAAGTGTAAGCTCACAATTGCTCTCAAACATCTCTAGAGAAACCATACAAGCATGATCTTTAGACAACACACAGGATTGGTAAAGGTTAATTTCCACATTTCCCAGAGGAGATCTGGGTCAAAAAACAATGAGTCTCAGGAGAAGCACAAGGAAATCTTTTCAGTTTCGTAATAGGAATATTCCATCAATGTATAAGCTCTTATGAATTAATTCTTCTGCAGTGGTGCACAAAATGAACTAAATCTCATGCCAAGCATTGACTGCTCTGAAATTCTGAGATTTTGAAGTATTTTCGAAAGTAAGATGCTAATCTTTCTTCAAGGAATGTAACTTTAAAATAAAAATTACATAGATGTGTGGCTTTAGGTGTGGGCAGGGAGCGGAGGACTGATTTTTTGCTGTGAAGTATGTAGGAATTGTATTGTCTTCATGAAGGACAACAGTCATACAGCATTCTTAGAAACTACAAAAATGTGAACAAGTGTCACACATACATTCTTGTCCTGTTTCTTATCTCTTGTGCCTGTACAAATTTTTTATTTTCTTCTATGAAAATTGTAAAATGAAAGATTTAAAGAGAGTATTTTTTTTTCTTAAATAGTGTTTTTCTTAAAAAAAATTGTTCTCTTTCTCATTTTAAAAAACTGCTTAGGATGAAATTCTGGATGTTGGTCCTAAAATTCATTTGTTCTGCTGTAGATCAGGACTAATTGAATTAATATTAATGAAAACACATCACTAACAATAGAAAAATGCAGCCTATGAAAGAAGCTTCTTATGTCACCCTGTTTCTCTGACTTCTCCCACAGTCCTGCTCTGCAAAGAGGAGCAGGAGGAATCTGTGGAGAACATCTTCCAGTAGTCATTATCCTTCCCTGTTCATCTGCGGTGATCTGTCACATGTCACATTTTCCATCCTTAAAGGCATATGGTGGATATTAGAGATGACTGCTGCAGCATGTTGATCCTGGCCATACATATCCTTGTTTGACACACTACATTGTTGAATGACACTTACTTTGACAGAAAGAGTTGCATGTGCCTTTCTTTTTCTGCTTTTAAACACATCAAACGCCTTCCTAAATACAATAGAGAAACAGTGTTTCTTTGGTTTGTAACAGATTTCCACGCTATTCAAGACTGAGATTAACATTGTCTGTAAGATAAATGGAAAAAGCTAGGCAGGTGTCACCAAAACAGCTGAATGGACTGCCTTTCTGTAAAGGGAATATGATTTCATCTGGTCTCTGTAGTCTGGAATATTTAATAAATCAGTAATTACTATTCAAAGACATCCCCTGTGCTGTTGAATAAGATTTTGGGCACATTGACTTATATTTCAGTGAAATATTTCTATGCAGAAGATGAATTGGGCAGGGGGTAATGGAATATGTGCTTATGGGAGAATTTAATGTTTCAGATGAATATCAGCTTTACTTTGGATTCAGTCTGTGATCTGTTACTGACTTGACACATACTCTAGATCAGAAAAGGGTTACAGACATAACAGCAAACACAGAATGTCACAATTACTTCTTTAAGACTCTGGCTCTGATTTCTGTTCGGTTTTGTTTTCTATTTATTTACCCTTTCTCTTAATAAATAGTAAAATATCTGATAAATTTCCATAGCTGAAAAAAAAATGGAAGATAATTAGGGTTAAATAGCTTTCGTGCCTTGATATCCCACCTTCTCTCCAGATATATAGGTGTGTGTGTATATATACATATATATATATGTATATATATATACATATATACACACACACACACACACATATATATATATATACACACACACATATTAATCCTGGAATGGCTTTTCTACAATAACAGGGACTAGTGGTAATCAGAATGAGAAAATTTATCTTGGGTTATAAAGCAAAAGTCTGTCTCTCATGAATTTGTATAGAATTTTTTCCTCAACATATTCATTCATGTTTTTATCAGTCCAATTCTAAATTGCATAAGCTATGGGGTTTTGATCCTTTTCTGTGGGTCATTAGGAAACAGTTTGCACTGTTTTATCACTGGAAAGCATTGATATCCTTTACTTCAGTTTGTTTTCTGTCTTCTACCCTTTTTTGCCATGCTAAGCAAATTTGTACAGAACTTTAGGACAGACTACAGCTCTCAAATTTTTTGGGGTCCTTATATTGTTAACCTTCATACTGGTGCATCATTCTTTTCTTAAAAATCCCTCAATCTCAGAAATTACATTTTTCTTTCCAAATTGCAAAAGAGCTTTGAAAAATGGCTGCCAGTTTCCATTGAAAGCATTTATTTCTTACAGTTCAAGTTGCTTAACTCAGTATTGAACCTTTGCCAAAGGGAAAAAAAAGGGAAAAAAAATATCCCCTAGACTGGGTTTCAACCATTGCTCATGCAAATAACCTTATCTCACACAATAGTTCCATTTATTTCAGGCATTTTTGGTTGCATACTATAGGTCAGGTACAGTCTTGATTTGCACACTAATTTGAATGGTACATATAGATTTCACCCAAAAAATTACTTGAGAATGGATTTGTACATGTGTACAAAACCCAGTACAACGTGCCCTGTATTGCCTTCCCCAGTGTTTGTGAGTTTTGGATCTTGCAGGTATGCTCAGCTGACAGAACACCAATGCCTGTAGATGTCAGTCATCTGTCTAGAGTTCCTCCTACTCAGTAGAAAGAGTTCAAATGAAACCACCTACGACTAAGATAATGTGTTTTGCAAGATTAATATTCCCACTTACTGACAAGGTATGTGAATTTGTACAAAACACTGTTGCCCACTTTTAAAAATAATAGTGGACACTTCTGATTTTATTAAAATATTTCCTCACTCTAACACTTGTATAAGAATAGAGCTAGTCTTGTCTCAATTAAAACTTTATAGACTTTTTTTTTTTTTTTAACCAGAAGGGTATTTACCTCCTCCCTCTTCCCTGACACATAACAAAGGCATCTTTGTAGTGGAACGCTTAAGTTTTAGAAAACATATATTCCCAGGATGCAATTCTGTTGTGATAACTGCCCTGAGAGCTAATGACTTAATTAGATAATCATGTAATTGCAATAAGCAAAAAAAAAAAAAAACAAAGAAATACAAAAAAAAAAAAAAAAAAAAAAAAAAAAAAAAGTGCAAAATGGAATAAATAATTGAAATTAATTTTTCGTGGAGAGGAAGAAGTAAATTTTGAATTTCATAATCTCATCTTATCAGTGACACTAATTAGACCTTGCTTTTTAACAATCTTCCATTTAAAAAGCTGCTGAGATATTAACCAGATATATTTTTTTAATCCATGAGCCTTTATGTGATAAGCAGAAACATTAAAAAACATTTCCTTCCTATCCCTGGGAAGAAAAAAAAGGATATTCCATTACTGCTTATGCCTTTTTGTTCTAAATATATTTTTTACAAATTTTTATTAGTTATGACATAACCAAGGGTATTATCTGATAGTTAAGGAATTTACTATTTAGGATTACTCAGTAGGTTCATTGTCATCACTGCATTAAGCATATGAGTAATGGCTGTTGAGAAGGATTTTTAATCTAATAATCTGATATATGTTTTTACAATGTTTACTATATCATTGAAATGAGCAGAAGGAAAAAAGTATGTGGGACTTATTTAAAGGAATTTTGAATATCTGAGGGATCATTTGTTTGGTCAGCATTGATTTCAGAGAGTGACTTTATGTAGTTCATCATGTGCACTAAATATATGATTACACCTTGGAATCATATCATTGTTATAAATATCAGAGATGAAATAATGAATGACAAAAATTTCTGAAGCTCTTCTCTACCTTTGTTTTTCTTTTATTTTTCTGTATGGGCAACAGTGTTAGGTCTGCCTGCCTGAACTGGGCTCCTCCAAGTAATGTTCTGATATAGGAGACGCTGCCAATTCAATCCAATCCAAACTGCTATATCCTCAAAGGGAAAAACTGGTTTTCTATTGTGAAAATAAAAACCATCCTTCCCCAAGGCACCAACACTACTTCAGGCATATGTGAACTAGCAGTCAGGATAGTAGTTGTGGCACCACTGAGTAGAGTCAGGCTGTGAAATCAGTCTGGGAAAATGAATAAATATTAAGATGTTTAGTCAATGCTGATATCTGTGTTACTGAGGTTATATTGATATCTACAGTGACTGCCATGCAATCATGCCTTATGTCACACAATCTGGCCTTACCTTCTTGCTTACTTTCTTCTGAGGGTTACATCCATATTCCTTTTGGTCTCATCCAAGAGCAGCAATATGTTAATAAGAGACTTCTCTTCGAGATATTATTAGCAAGGAATATAATTTACAATATATGTTACATATTCAAACAGAAACATTTGCCTTTACAGATGTGAATTTGCTAGCCCTACAGAAAGAAGCTGGTTTTTGGGGGCTTCTAGTGCAATATTTATTTTCATCTTTACATTATCAGCAACTGAGGGCAGCTCTTTGTAAGGCCAAATTACCCGAAAAATGAAACTAATAAAATCTCTCCTTATTTATGATGTTTTGATAAGCTCTAATTATATACATGTTTTATGAGGTATCTAGTCCTAGTGGAGCAAGCCCACGGCTATACATTTTAATTTTTAATTTTTTTTTTATTTTAACCCAACCCAGCCCAGCCCTAGCTGCTTCAGAAACACTATCATTAGAAAAACTGAAAATTTGATATTAAAGGAAATAGTAATTCACATTATTTTAAGTATATGGATTTAAACCCAGGCTTTACAGACTGACTCAGGATCCGTTTGATTCAAGGATTGCAGCCCTTCCTGTCTTGCCGAAGTACAGCAGTGGGTAATGGAAGACAGTGGAAGATGTTTCATCATTTGCCAGGCAAGTACACAAACCCACAAAGCTAGTGTTACTATATCTTCTGTATTTCACAGGGCTATAATAGATGTAATAATATGTTAGGTTCTGCAAAATACCCTGGTTTGAGGATTGATACTTCCCCCGAGATGGAATGTCCTCGTATCTATCAGGTACTTACAAATCACTCTTAACATGAAGCTAAAATGAAGAATTCAAGTCTAGCTACTAGCCTATAATTAAATACAGTTGAATATATACAAATTAAATAAAATAATACTAAAAATTTATTTTGCCCTTAGATTTTAGTCTAAAGGATCTCACCTGCAGTTTATTATAAATAAGAAACTGTGTTGAAATAACACAAATTGCACACAGAAATTACCACAGCAACACTCAATAATGTTTTATAATGCTGATTGCAGTAAAAATCAAAATCTGACACTATGGGTTATGGTCTGCTTTAAATAAACTAGCATAAAGTAGTTTGACATGTAGATGTATCTACAGGCTTTAAAATCAGGTACATAATTTTGAAATACCTATCTGTTTGGTCTTGTGCTTCAAGATGTATTATTCTTCAGAATTGAGCCACTATTTTCAAATAAGAAGAATAAAAAAGCATTTCTGAGTCTACTGTAAATTGTTGTTTATTGCTCTTTTTTATTAGTTGCATAGTAGACAATTATTTTTGTTACAAAATTTTGAATCTTTCTATATCATTCAAATGATAACAAAACCAAAACCATATAGTTGGCATGCATATATGTTTGTGGACAGCACTAATAAGTAGTTACTTGTTAATCATCCAGTCTAGTGTCTTGCATTATTCTGGGCAACATTTAAAATTTTTGCTAAAATGCTTTTGTAATTAGATTCTATGACAAGAGATAAGAAAGTCCATAAATGATTCTGAATTAAATTGATTTTCTTAAAACTAAGCATTTGATTTTTGTCTTTGCAGTAAATCAAATGACTAATTTTACACAAAAAGCATTCCAAAGAAATCAAAATAACTGTTCATGTGGTTCAGACCCTAATTCTTAGTTTGGTCATACTCATTTTAGAAAGTAATAGAGCAATCCAGCTTTCTCTATTCATGTTAATTGGCAACAAGTGTTGACAAAATATATATATAAATACTTGCTCAGGACTTCAATATTTTTAGATTTCAGTATGGTTATTTACATATATTTTCTTTCTCTATATTGCAAAACGCTTGCAAAGATGTATTGGTGACTTTTAATAGGTAAAATAAAAAAGAATGCTAATCATGGAAAGATTTTTCTATTTGTGTATATTCAAAATTATTCACAAAACTTTTACCCTTTTAAGTCCTCCTTGCAGATATAGTTTGACAGATAGGTAGACAGATGGACAAATAGAATTGGCAGAGAGGGATCACAGTTTATTTTCCTAGTGAATAAGTTGATTACATTGGGAAAGCTGACTATACAAACACAGGGAATGGAAGAAAACAGATGGTATGCGTTCCAACGCCTGGTGGCTGTTTGAGCATTAAACATTTGTCTGAACCAATTCCCTGTAAGTAAAGAATCTGTATTTTTTAATATCTTCCTTTAAAAGAAGACCCAGTGAGTAGGGAAATAATGAAAGGAGAATGAACTTGTAATGTCATGTCATAAAATTTAAGCATTCTTTATACATTAAACCCAGTAAACTATCACTGAAAATTCTTTGTTTAAAATGATACATTTTAATATTAAAAATATTAAATTATAAGGAAAATTATAAGGAAATTATAACTACCTAAAAGTAGAAATAGAAAAAGGTAAAGCTCTTAAGCAAGTATGCAAAATTTCTTCCAGAATAGTTTATTTTTTCATGAAGATATTTTACAACAGTCATTTTTAAGAAGATCTTCCATTCCTGCTGACTCGATAGAAACATTAGCATGCAGGTCTGCTTGCAGATGGATGGTGGAGTGCAAGCTCCTAAGTTTTATGTAACTGCTATCCTAATAGCAGAATCAATGACATTACACAAACCTGGCTCACACCCATCACCTGCAACTACAATGAGTTGCTGTTCATTGCATATGTGGTTGTTGTTTTTAAGTCACTGAGGATTAAGAAAGAGAGAAAAATGTACAACAGTCCAAAGTCATGAAGGGGAAAGTGTGTTAGAGCCACATACACTGTATATTTATTTACTTATGATGAGCCCCAGCCACGAGCCATCAGCTTACAGTTTCTCTTACAATCACTCTCATTGGCTATTCATGAACAGGTCATGAATAGCAGGATTATATCACTTTGTTTTTACTTCCTTAATAGGAGCTATTAAAGAGTCACTTTTCAGATTGGTATTATTAACTGTTTGTTAAGTTATATTTTATGAATAGTACTTTCCTTATTCAGAAGAGGAGAACAGCATAGAGAACTGGAAATGGTTTGAGAAGTAATATGAGCATCAAATTATTTGTAAGACAGGAAATAATTGGTATACATTGGCAAATGTAGTTTGAATAAAAGAGCTGAATGCCAGCCTATTGCAGGAAATAGTTCAGACTGTTATTCTGAACAGATCTGCACCACTACTCCCCAAATTGCCTATATTGCTTTTCAGATCAGTAGATTTTAAGGCCCAAGAAGAGCATTTACGTCTTAACCTAATGACTAACAGACTACAGGACAATGAATTTCACTAAGTGATCCAGATTGACAACTGCAAGTTTATAACATTTAAAGAGGCAACCAAACACACCCAAACTTAATTTTAAGTGTTGAAACCACCTCAAACAGTGGCATAAAAGATTTCCTGCAGCTCTACGTAAGATGTCCCAAAAGTTTAATATGCTTTTCATTAAACATGTGTAGCATGATCTTAGTCTGGCTCTATGTAGTTCTGTGTCATTCCTTTTTGGGAACATTTTAGTTAACTACAGACTCTGAACAAGTAGAAAACCTTAAATAACATAGGGCAATAATTCTTTTACTATGGCAAAACATAATGTCTTTTCTTGGCAATAGACAACAAATTGTGGATTTTCGTGCCCTCACCTGTTCAAGAACTGAATTTCAGAGCCTCTTATCCAGATATGTGTAGGTTGAGTGGTACAAGGCAAATAAATGTTTATTTGACTTATTAAATCATTTAGGGTTCCAAATGTCAGCATGTCACTTACAAAAGATGCATCAGTAATATTGATTAATTTGTGCCAAGATGATTATGCTAGAAATAATCAGACATTTTTTCAAAGGTCTTCAAACTCAAAATAATCTTTCAATTTTTTTGCATGTGATCTTTCTACGTACAGTATGAGGCACAAATGCCAATTCAAAAAGAGAAATTTTAATCTTGCTTTTTCTTCACAGTACAATTTTATTAGACTTTCTTAATTTTTTTTATCTTCCTTCTCTTCTGTTTCAGAACTCTAAATACATTATTAAAATTTTAGCATTTCTTTTCAAACCAAAGTTCAGGTGTTAGCCACAATATATTCATAATGTTCCTTTACTTTCTAAATCTAAAATTTATCACTACTGGGAGAAAAAGGAAAAGAGCTTCACAAGTGGAAAGTTTAGCGGAGAATGATGAACTTCTGCAGTCATTGAATAAAGGGCTTAATACTTAATTTAATACTTCATTTTAATTAAATATGAAAACAACATTCGAATTGAAATAAACCTTACATCAATCAACCATTCTCCAGATTAATTCCTAGAAACCTATCACAGAACAAAAAGCATGGCTGTACATCTGGCATAAAAGGCTGAAAGGCAAAAGGAAGCATGCTAGGATTTGATTAGATGTATTTTTTTTCATGGTAGTTAACACTGATTTTGACAAGAAACCTCAGCTATTCAGCTGCTCAGATTTTTTGGGTTTTACATAATATCATGTTTGTTTAAGCATTGAAAATAGGAGAAGTTTACCTAAAATTAAGAGATCAAAACTCTTTTGTCTTCTTTATTAATATAAGTTTGAAATATCAACATGTAAGTCACATTCAGTAGAGATCATAAGATCTTGTGAAAATACCTGCTGGGAGGGGCTCAGATGATCCCTTGGCCAAGCCCCTGCTCAAAGCAGTGGACATGAAATCAGCACTTGTTTCTAGTTTGATTTGAGGACTTCCAAGCGTAAAGGCTGCTTAACTTTTAATGGGTGGTAACTACTTCTTCCAACACTTGTTTGTCCTCATAGAGAAAAAAATTGTTCTTAGAGATAGTTTTAACCACTCTTTCAATTTAGGTCTATCTTTTGTCTTGCTATCGCACACCGCAGTGAAGAATCTGGCTGCATCTTCTCCTTATCCTTCAAGTATTAAATTCCCTCAAATCTACCTCTTCTACGGACTGAATATGCCCTAGACATTCAGCTTCTTTTCACAGGGCAAGTGCTCCAGTAGTCTTGGAAGGATTTGATGATCTTGTGTTAGCTTATTGACATCTTTCTCATAATGAGGGGCTTAAGACTGGATACAATATCCTCGGAACTGACAGGTAGAGATGACCAGAAGGACAGATTATTAAAAATGTGTGAAAATGTGGTTTTGACTTTTGGAGGGGGAAGAGTGTCTGATCTACAGGCATTAAACATTTGTCAGCAAACAGCTCTATGATATTGTGAAGTGTTCACAAATGTGTTCAAAAGAGTGTTATAGGTTTAATCTAATATGGGTGTAATCTAATGGGCTGCTAGGACTCTACACAAGAGGCAATAACACAAACCCTCAAGAATGCAGATGGACATTCCTTTTCCATAAGATACCATTACAGAAAAAACTTCAATAAGGATGATGGTTCTCCCACCTACACAGTAATTTAAGCAAGATTGCCAGCAGGATGATCAATAGAAAAATTATATATATCACAAAGTTCAGAATTTGCTGGTTTCTCTTTAAAACCGTTGTTTAAAAAGTACAGACTTTTTAAAACCTTTTCTTTTTTCTTATATTTTTGATTCACTGATCTTCTTAGAAGGCAGCACGGTGGTTGTGAAAATATTTCACCATCTTACAGAGACATATACAGATATGGACATCTAAATCTATACTATGTCTTGTTTATATTTGCAATACTACAGGTATGGTGACAAAGTCATGTCACATTTCTATGAAAAAAAGAAATATGGCAGGGAGGAAACAGCTCCCAAAACAGAGTAATACACTAGTGCAAAGATATTATTTTATCTTTTCATCAAAATTTGCTTTCAAATCTGCACATAGTTAAAAATTTGTAAAATTTCAACACTGAAATCAACACCTTTAACTTGTTGAGGCATCTAAGACAATGTGTTTTTTCCCTTGCCACTTTAATTCAGATCCATGTACAGATTTATATTGCCCACAGAAGTAGCCACAAGGGCAGAGTAACACAGGGACTGTTTCAAGAAAACAGAAACTGCCAGGGGGTATTCATTCCAGGATTTGCTGGTGCACTTTGCCATTAGCATCTGCAGTTCATGTTTGTGAAATTGCTTCAGTTATTTGATATCTCCAGCAGACAACTGGTTACTATTTTCTCCACAATCTCCCATCAGAAGCACAATACAAAAACTATAAGAACTTAAAAAGGGCTTGACCAACCAGATGGAACCACCAACTCAGAAATGTACTTGCACAGCTACAAGTTCAGAGATAAACATAAATTGCAGGAAAAAGGCTTTTTTTTTTTTTTTAAAAAAAAATCCAACCCCAAATTTAAAATTTTTCCACTACCTTAGAATTCTTGTTTTTTGGGGGGGGAGGGGTTTTTTTTTTTTTTTGTTGTTATTTTATTATTTTAGAATAATCCGCAAGGTGGAAAAAAAGTTGCCATAGCCACACAAGCATAAAACTAGTATCTTCTCAAGTATAAATCAAAATAGAATTGTCACTACTTATAAAGAAAGGACACAAGAATTTTTTGTCACAGCTTTGATTGGAAGCATAAAAGCCGGGTTTTTTGACAATATTTAAGAAGAAAAAATAGACCTCAAGTTTCCTTGTTCTTATTAATTATACCTTTACTCCGTGTCAGTCACTGTCAAATTTTCCTCTTTGAAAAGGACTTCCAGCCCTGTGGCATGCATGAAATGTACCTGTCTTTTCAATGAACCTTTGCCAGTACCTTGTAAATTGATGTCTGCTTTAATAGCCTTGGTGCAACAGTCTTTTGTGGTGAAGTTATGCCTTCACTCCTAATTCTAATGAATAGACTCATTGTTGAAAATGTGGTGGTTAAACATTTACTAATCTTGGCTGTCTGCAGAGATGCAGAAACATGTTGGCTAGTCAGACGGGCGGCTCCTTTTCACATGGCATTACAATACAGATAGTTTTTATGAGTTTCTCTTTGGATGCCAGACTCAGACCTTACCCATCCCAGTCATTTCCCTGTGTTTTAGGGCTGTACATGTGCATGCCTGGGGGGCTGATTGCTGAACAAGTCTAACATGATCTCAGGGGAAGAGAAGGGTGAAGTTATTTAAAATAACTAGTGTGTAAGTATGGTAAAGGGGTTTTCTGCTGACTAAAAGGGCTAATTGTCGATTACAAAAATGTCCTTAATAGAGAATTAAGGACACCTGAACCAATAAGATCCAATATTTGCATTTCTGGAGGGAATAGAAAAAAAAAAAAACTGTGGAGAAAGTGAA
>VZRO01003175.1:455872-584525 GCA_013397915.1 Daphoenositta chrysoptera
AAAAATTCCCTGTTCTTTTCTGGAATACATCTTCCTCATGTTGTGTCAAATCCCACATTTAAGGTCCTGGAAGGTTTAGAGACTTACAAAAGAAAAGTAATTTAGCAATATAAGCAAAACATATAAAAAAGACAATTCAATGAGGAATAGGTTCTGAAAATGAGTTTGAGTTATCTAAAAATGTCCTACATTATTATTTCACATATATTTTCTGATAACTCAAACTCAATTTCAGAATCTATTCTGCATTGAGATATCTGTCTTCTCTATGAGGTTTTCCCAAGAAAATCTTCCAAGCATGTTTCTTTCTTGGTAAGTTTGTTTGCTAGCCTAAATTTCTGCATTAAAGGCAGTTATGTTCCTGATTAAACTTGTCTGAACCAAGACTTGTTTCCAGTAAATATTGAGTACAAGTTATTGAACATCAATGAAAAAATAATGCTTCTACTAGGGTACCAAAATATACTAGGATAATCCATAAGAAGTTCTGTCCTCATTAATTCCATACAAGAAATTATTTTATTTCTAAGTGCAATCATCGAGGATGCAAATTCCATGCAGTTTAACCAATTGTGAAAACATTTTTTTCTTCCCTGAACATTAATTTCCATTCCAACCATTAGTTGAACTTAAATAAAAAGTATTATTAATACCAGCACTTGAATAAAGGAGCTTGTACCAAGTCTGTAGTCTACCTGTTCTGTGCAATATAGAATATCCATAGTCAAATCCACCTCCTGATATAGGCATCTTTTGAGAGATACCTTCAATGCTACCAAGCATTACTAATCTTTCGCTGAATGTTGGCAAATGTTACCATAAGAGTTAAGACATAAGGTGAACAAGTAATTTAAGCAATAGCAAGCAGTTAGATTTATACCAGGCTTTTCCTGAAGTAAGAAATGTCTATGAAGGCCACTTTTTAGGGATTTTATTTATCATGTCAACATATTAGATGCAGAAATGCAAACTTAAACTTACTCAGGTATATGATAATGATGAAATTAGAAATGTGACAAAGCTTGTCGATTGACATCTGTACCAAATGTGTCCAAAATGGTTTCAATTTTAAGTGTAGGAATTAGATAAGAATCACTAACTATTACAAATGTACACATCTCAGTAAACATGTTACAGTGTTTGTTTCTTAGCATTCTCTCCTCACCTGTTAGCAAAATCGATTTACATCTTCAAATTATTTGTACAAATTGTAATATATGGATTTCAATACTTCTTTTTTAATCAAGCATCTGCAAAGAGTCAGCAGTTTACTCTTTGTTTATGATTATGGAAGCTTTCATAACCCACTGATTATGAGATCCATCAACCACGGAGCAAAGGGAACTCCTGAGCAGCACATTCGTAAGTATCCCCTAAAGCAAGGCGGTATGCACATGAATTGTGAGTCATGAGTGCTGAGGGGCTCTGCAATACCCCGCTGCTGCAAACAGCTCACGGACACAGCGGCACAGCAGCCAGTGACACACAGACAATGGCACCCTGGCCACGGGCAGCACTAGGAGTGGAAGCTGAGCGTGCAGAGCTGAAAAGTTCAGGAGTGACCTACAACAACAAAGCGTAATGCCCTCAACAATGCTCTGTGCAAAACAGGGAAATACGAGGAAGCATTTCAGCATGAAATTTAACAGAGCTATTTAAAATCAGATTTTTTTTTTTTCTGTCCCAGAAGGTTTTTTTGGTATTTTCATTCAAAATTAGGATAAAAAGATTAATTTTTAAAAAAAATTTGCAAGTGGGCCTGTGTAATAATATACTCTGAAAATATTATCATAAATCCTTTATGAAATGCTTAAAGACCATACTTTTTATTTTAAATGTTACATAATTTTTGTGAAGTTTGTAAGATCATCCCAGTTCTCTACTTTTCATAAGTCAGTTTTCATTTGGACCCATTGATATGAAATGTCCTGAGAATGACAAGATGTCAGGTTAAAATCTTTAAGTCTTTATTTTTTTTTTCCATTTCCTCAAATATATACCTTCAATTAAACTTTACATCTTTTTTGTACAAATTTTCAGCTTTCTAATTTTTCTTGTAAAAATATAAAATACCTGCTGACTTACATTACAGTGAGAGAGGTGAGAACAACTATTAATTTGATATTTTCTGCAATAAGTAGTTTGAGGCCATTATAGGAGAAGAAACTAGTATTTTGAAAAATAATACACATCTACTGTGCTTGGGAATAAAGATAAACATGAAGCTTCAAGGATAATGTGATATAGAAAGACCAGTTTCTGTCACAGGCTAGAAATGCTTTGATTCACTTTACAGATATTTTTGTTTTTGCTTAAGTAATTCTGGCTTTTGTGTTATTTGGCATCTCATCAGACTATCCCTTTTAATACCTTCCAGGGCACTTTACTTATTTTACATTGGTTGTGTAGACAGAGACAATAAGAATGAATGGTCCAAGAGAACACTAGACACATGCTGCAACTCGCATGTGAGGCTGTAGGAGTGGAGCATAATTTAGCAAAAGTAACATTTTTATTTAAATGAATCATTTATTCTTCATTTAAAGGGGAAAATACAGTATTCCACTCCTCATTCTTTACCAAATAAATAAATAACTTTGGCCTGCAAAACAGATCAAATCAGATGTCATTTCATATAAAGACTGTGAGAGACAACACACACAAATGTTACTCACCTCTAACACACTTAATGTACTTAAAACCTCAATGCTAAAAATAGAATATTATTTACTGAGAAACTAGGGATCTAAAGGTATGGAATACACTATCATTATTTACAGTGGAGATAATACCTTAGTTTGCTGCTTCTTTCCTTTTCTCTTGCTGTTTCAAGCATGCTGAACTTAGCGTAAAAATCAATGTACATCTGAAATAGAAATGCACAAAGAATGCTACATATTTGCAAATATATACACAACACTAACTTTTGTTTATTTGCTTTAGAGGCAGCATTTTTAAGTGTAATAAAAAACAAAGACAAAACATCTATCTGTGACATCAAATGATAGCTGACATTCAATTTTTGATGACATTAACAGACATTTTTCCATTCATTCCATTGGGTATTATATCATAAACCTAAAAATTGTACATTTTTTTAAAATACAAATCACATGGATTTCTTTCTAACTGCGATTTTTGGGGTACCTTTAATGATTTGATATCTTAAATATCTTCTTAAGTACCTGAGGAAGTGGTAGAATTTAGAAAAGGCATGTAATATAGGAGAGGATTTTAAAAATAAATGAGAGCATTTACCTTGATTTGAGATGACTTTTTTGCATTAAAAACAACTTAGCTCATCTTATGTGTGAATCGGTGTGTGTCAAGCAGTGAGAATAGCAGTGAGTGGCAGAATTACTTTAAATAAATGCGTAACCTCTGAAGATAACTCTGCTCCAACATGTCTTTACAGTGTGAAATCAACTAAGTGTATAACACCTGTGTGCTTTTACAATCCAAACAAAATAAGTATGAATCCTTGTAAATAATTTACACAACTTTTTATTCAGAGAACAATTTCATGCAGAGTTTCACTGGAAATTCAGTACCAGAGTTGCACTGATATTTAAGTGTCCTCTCTCAATTGCACAAGGAAAACTACAAGTATACCAGACAACAGAGACCACGAAGTTAACAGTGGAATGCATAAATACAAATTGCAGGTCATCTTCTCTACATTCTGTACATGCTGGGCGTCATATCTTCATTTTTATAACCTTATATATAGACAAAAGTAGGTAGTGTTTTACATAATCATATTTTCCAGGTAAGAATAAAGATTGTATAATTGGTGCCAGCCTAAAAATTTATGTGAGGAACATTCATCAGTTCCAGCAAGGGATTAAAATGTGTTTAAATTATATGTATAGGGACATATATATGACCCTTTTCCCTTTTTTCCCCTGTTCTTCTCTTTTTTAATATTTGAATTTTAACCATGGGCCCATTTAGGCATTTTGCTTACACTGTACAAATGAAATAATACTTAAAATTCCTCCCCCATGCCATATGCATATACTTATATTTGCTTTGAGACTGACAGCCCTGGTAGATTTTGCACATATCTTCTACATTTTGAAACATAAACCTTTCTTGGAAGAGAAATCACAACAGTATATGACATGGTTTAACTTTTCTGTGCATTCCCTTCTCAAAGCAGTTTTCAGGAGCAACTGAAGCTGCCTGAAATTAGACCACTCAGAAACTGCAGCCCATTGCCTCTGTAGGGAGTTCCACCTTTTCCACAGCACTTCAGCTTCTGGTTTTCAACATCAAAGCTATTAAAGACATCAATTATGCAACAGGTGAGCTGAACAAACTCTCCTAATGAATTGATGCAGGATTTAATTTCATTTCAGCTCTAACCAACAACTCTCAACGAGATCTTTCAATGTGAGGTACTATTTAGAGCAAAACAATGAAATCCTCAAAACTCAGCTTCATATAATTTCTGTGGATTTCTTTGGACCTTTTTCAAAGAAGAATAGAACAAACACAGTACGAACATATTCATAACAGCAAATTAAAACCTTTCCAAAAAGGAGAGGGGAAAGCAAAAAACCTAAAATATGTGTGATTTCAGGATTCCATGAATGAAAAAAGGGAATTTGAGGGGACATCAAGATGAACATCTCCTGCAGTGTCACGTACTCTGAAAAATGCCACAAGCAGCCAGAGGTTATATCTGTGAAAACCCTGGTAATTACAAGTCTTTGTCATCCACCCAGTCAAATTTTTTTCTCCAAACACTGTGATCAGCTCCTCTTGGAAACAAAGCTGAGGCAGGATAGGTGTTTTATCATGTTACAGAATGTTAGTAAGACTGAATCAAATAATTACTCTTTCAACAAAGGGAGAAATTTAATGGTTTTCCATATATCAAATGTGACTGGAAGACAAATTTATAAAAGCATTTAGATGGTAAAGGGCTCAGAAAAACAGGCATTTCAAGAGCAGCTAAGCCGACAATACTCCATCTATATTTCTGTACCCAAATGTTTCTAATTTTTTATTGGCATGCCCTTCAGAATTGCCCAGAAACTAGGAAAAGCAACCTTAATATTGTGATGTAAATATGTGTCTTTCTGATTTTGGCTCTACCTAAATTATTTCAAGGAGTGTGAGTTAAAGAGCAGATCAGAGTGTAATAAACATTGCTTTTTGCTTTAGCATTGCATTGCGTTCATCATGTTCGGATTAGTTGCATATGGTTCCTACTGAAACCTGTGGGAAATTACCTTGTTCTTTTCTTCTGGGGGCCCTTACTGACTTTAGGCTACAGGTTACTTAGTGCAAGTCAAGATGGGATGGTGGGTGAGCTTTTTGATCAGAAAAGTCATAATTATGCCAGTCTTGTTTATGTTGTGGGTAGGGACACCCCCCAGTGTCTAGTGAACCACAGCAGGCTGTTACTTGCCTCTGTCTACTTTTCTCCTAGACAAATGTACCCAAGAGAGGGCAAACCACGAGTCTGGACGAAAATCCAGAATGGCCCATTTATCTCAGGGTAAGAACTCTTCCTGGTCTTCTTCAATTTGGTAACATAGGCATAGACTGCTAGTTTTAATTGTCTTCCCCTGCCATTCCTTCCCCCTTAAACTGGAAACACAGATGGAAAAGGAGAGAGTGTATAAAATAATTTGCATCTCATTTGCCTACTATTAAATGGTTAAGCAGAGCAGCGTGTAGAAAGTTCTTTGGAAGAAGCAAGAAAGAGCCTGAAATGGAAGAGTGGAGCTGATGAGGCACCTATTTGTTGGACTGAAAATTTCTTTATGGCCCCCAAGAAATATCACACTTGTGCAATTATATCAGTACCTGGCCTTTTAGTCCTTAAGAACAGAAAGGAGGGGAAAGAGGAGGAAAAACAGAAGCAGTAACTTCTCCGAGCTTGTCAGCATTTTTCTGGATCTTCCATTTGCAAAGACTCTATGACACCGTTTTAGGAATGCAAACGTCTCTCAGAGATATATGTGCTGGGAACATGCAAGAAAAAAAGTGAGGTTGAAGAACAGATTCAGAACATTACAGGGAACACAGAGCAATTGAAATAAAAATATCAAGATTCCTCCAGGTGCCTCTACTACCATTAAAATTCAATTAGGGATGGAAAATACAATCTTTATTGGAACCTGGTGCAATTTCCTGTGTCCTTTGTCCTATAATGTCTTCTGCTTTTTGACCCAAAACAGTTAGAGATTTACAAGCTGTGGATAAGTTCATGAAGATCTTTGTCAAAACCCAGGTCAGATACAGATATTCAAAGCAGCTTAAGTGTCAGCATATTGGCACTTGATAGACTGATATGTTTACTTTGCTTTCTCCTCCAGAAACGGTCTAGTATATCAACTTTTTTGTTTTCTTTGCTAACACATGTGTTCATATAGTTGTGATGTGCCTTTGAGTGTAGTGCGTAGTTTAATTATTTCAGTTATTGAAGAGGACAACTTAATAGCAAAAAATGAATGGTAAAGAACAAGAGATATATTATTTAGACTGGATGTCTAAATTTTCCTTAAAATATATTGGGGTATCCTCATTGGATTTATATCACTAGAGAAATACAAAAATAATAATTCTGTAAAGTGAAAGGAATACAGACTCAAAAAGCCAGTTTGATCCTTGATACATAAATTCTTGACAATAGACAATTCATATGATGATAATCTTTGGTACTATGTACAAAAACTCCTAAACTGTTGCACCCAGCTCAAATGTCAGCATCTCAGAAAGAATGCTGACATCTAAAGAAGGCCATAGAAAGTCCCCTAAAATAACAAAAATATTCATTATAACAAATACCTTTTCTTTTAGCTTAGCAAAAAGGGGTTGGACTAGATGACATTTAAAGGTCCCCTCAGCCCAAAGATTTATATGGTTCTATAATAAAATGTTAACTGATGACTTGTTCTGTTCTTCAGAAAAAATATTCTATGTCTGTATAAATATAGATACTTGGAATTGAAATTTGGCAGCTGTAAATCAGCTAAGGTGACAAGAGCATTGCAGACCAGAAAAACTGGGAATTTAATCTCTTTATATTTTGAAAAAAATATTATACATCAAATATATATTATATGAATATATACAATATTGTATCAGAGCTATTAATCTCCAAATCATTTAACTTAAGTCAGGGTATTTCTACTCAAGACAGTATTTGTAAAAATTAGGAAAAAATTATGGAACAATCTCAGGGCATGGTTTATACAAGAGGACAGACTAAACACCGGCCTTAAATGCTACTGCCTTCTGGCTTTCAAATCTGTAAATCATCAATCTGAGATTCTTTTTAATTGATGCAGTTCATTGCAAGGGAGAACCTGGCGGTTTAGTCTGTACTATCTGAATACTGACATAGTGCAGAAGCTATCAATAATGTTCATAGTTTACACACTTCAGTATTGTATTTCCTAGCTTTAATTTAATAAACTCTGAGTTGCCATGGATTCAGAGAATAAACATCCAGATTTTTCAATATAAACTGAAGCTATGATATTCATATGTCACTACTTGTAAAACACAGAAACAAAATTTATATTCTTTTAGCTGGACAAGGATTATCAGAGTCAGATGATGCCAAAATTCTAAGGTGTGGGCAGGTGGAATTGGAATCAAGAGGGGATTTTCTGTGGTTCACCTATCTTCACTCACTAAAAATCTATTTTTATAATTAAAATTCCATACTGAGTATATAAATGGCTGGAATGTCAAACTTTAAATCACTTTCTAAAGCAGCTAAAGAATTCAGTACTTAGATTGTAATTTGTAAAATGGTTGTTTAAGGTCTTTGGAGCAGAAACTAAGGAGGGTATGTTTAGACTGATGTGTATAATTTTTCTTATCCGCATATGGATAAGTCTGCTAAGCATTTTATTTTACATTGAAACACCCCAGTGAAAGGATAATCACTGGTATTTCTCAGTCAAGTCCAGTACACTGGGAAATCTCTTATTTAGCAGAGAAGGGGTCAGCATGGGGACTTACATATTTTTTTAGTAGCTTATCATGAGTGTATTTCATTGCTTTTCAGGGAGTATTTCTTGAAAGGCCAAAGCAGGTGCCTTAAAATGCCTCATATTTTGTGCAGAGACCCTTACTCATAAAAACCCTGCTATGTATGTTAAAACTTAATAGCTGAAATATATCATATTAACACATCACAAGCTACATTGAAGTAACATTATGAAACTGAGACTTATACCTAGAAAAAGTCAGAGTATTTAGTGTGATTTAATTTGAGATTTACATTTTTTGCACTGTCTGAGTGACATGACAGTGTGAAATCAATTTGTAACATTGAATATTTGAAGGCTGAGACTACAGTGTAAATGAAAGCAGGCACAGAAAGCATAGGCACCACCAACAGATTGCTAACTAAAAGTAATGCAGGGGAGTTTAAAGCATATCTTTCTCTCAAGCTACCTTTATGGATGAAAATAAGCCAAATGAGTTAAAGAGTTAAGACTGACAGGAACACGGAACACCTAGCATAATTCTCCTGTTCTATATATACTGTTGATAGTTTCCAGTGAACCAGAAACTACAATTGCCTAGAGAAAGGAGGTTACTTATTTTCTTGGCATTAGTTTTATTCAAAGCTTTTTTACTCTGGAGAAAATCAGTAAAAGGAATAAAATCCTTAATTGTTGGGATCGCGTGTGATTGCAGGTGGTGAGATAGGAGTTATCATTGACTATAAGAACAGTTATAAGAACAATTTAAACAAATGCAACTATAACACTTTAATTCACTGAAGTTAATTAGTGAGACATGTAGAATGCTTTCCATGGAACTCCTTGTCTCTACCTCATCCCTCCTAACTCTTTGACATAGACAGAGTAAATTCCATACAATTCTATATGCTGCTGATATACAATCCATTTGTGGGTTATTCAACAAAGGCACATGCTTCCAAGATGTGTTTGTGTTAAGTAGGGCTATAGTAACCAATCCTCTTTCTTGGAAAAATGTACAGTAGTGAGATGTGAAAATGGTATGGTAATCTGGGCAGTGGTAAGCGAAAACACAAACAAGAACAGATGAATATAAACAGACAAATAAATCACAGGCTCAGTGTTAGACACTATTTCATAAGGTCAGAGTTTAAGGAGTTTTAAGTAGTCTCCCCAGAAAAGCAGAAGAAATTTCATCTGTTGAGAAATATTTAAAAATATTAGCCAAAGCTTTAGAGAATGATTAGTTGAGCAGCTTTTAGTGATATGGGCAAAGAAAGTCTTTGGTTCTCTTATTATTTTTAGTCTGATTAGGGAATGTTCTTTGAGACTATTTATTTAACTATCAGCTAAAATCTCAATCTTGATGATTTAAATAATAAAAGCACAAAGCACATGAAACTGTCAAGACATTTCTATTTCTTGCTAACAGTACCTTTGCCAACTACTTTGCCTGTTGAATAATCAGTTGAGATATATCCACTTGCAATGTCCCAACAACACTTTCATGGTCCTTTCAAATCTTTTACATTGGACATTTCTTTGTATAATCCACCATTTTTTCTCATTTCCAATCACTTTCAGTCACCTGCACTTAAGACCGTGATGAGAGGTGTGCTACATATGCAAATACATAGATTCTTTCCCAATCTCTGCAGATTTCAGTATCCCAACTCTGTTTCTACAAGGAGGCTAGGATCAAATTTGAAGTCAAGCAAAAGGGCATTGCAAACACCTGGAAGAGATTAGATGTGTGAGCTTCAATAAATGAAGATAATACACTATGCTTTGGATTAGCCCTTTTTCGTGCTTTCTCCAAACTGTTTGCCTAATCTTTCTTTAAAGTGAGTTCAGTTAAACTAGTTAACTGAATCAGGATCTACTCCTAATAGTGATTTATGCTTCAGCACTATGTGATTTTTTATTACTGAATTATTGCTCCTGTTGGAAAAAGTGCAGGTTTTTACAATGGAAATAGTGACAGGCAGACCCTTAGCCATTGTAACGTTAGTAGTGAGACTGTGCAAATGCAAAGGAGCTCTTGAGGGAATTGCAATTACATGATATATATATTTTTCTGATTAAAACCTGCCATCCATGTTTTAATGGGGAAGCCTGGGAACATATAAATCTTTTTGCCAACAGGCTTATAAATAGTCTGGATTATTGAGACTAATTCTGACATTCATGGCTGAAGACGCCTCAGGTATTAATATAAATTGGGTCTTTGGAGTAATGCACTACTGACTTAAAAAAGGGTAAATGGCTGGGGCCAGGACCAAAAGGAAAAACCAATTAAAGTTTAAATAAAGAATCACCAAAATAGCGTCAAGTTTCTCTTTCCTCTATCCTCTGTCAAAAATAAGGCCTGCATCCCAAGAGAAAACCTGTTCCTGTTAGAAAAATATCAACTTAAGCTTTCAGAATAAAGGAACTCTGATTAATATGGATCTAATTAATTCTGTTATTAATTATATTAGTAATATAATTAATATAGATCACTATGAATGATTTAAAATTAGCTAGCACAATTACCCTGACTTCTAAACACTTCTCAAGTTATCTGAATTCAGGTGACTAGATGCTTTTTTGTAGGATGTCCCTAAAGAGTAAGAAAAAATTCTGGTTCAGAGCAGAAGAAACAGAATTTTTGAAAACCTTATATGAAGTTTAAAGAGACAATAAAATAGAAAATATTATGAAAACCTTCAATAACATTCATTCACATTTAGGAATATTGAGGCACATACTATTTCTTGTAGGTATCAGAGGAAGCCAAGATAGAAATCCTCAGATATCTAGTCACTCTCTTATAGACAGACCTAATAAGTGTTAGAACTTCCCAACTAATGCAGTTTTTTCCTTCCAGTAAGAGTAATGGAGCTGGAGATACAGCCAGGTCCTTGCTTAGGACTTTCATCTCCTGGTGCAGGCAGTTCTGTACTTTTCAGCCAATACTTCTGCACAAGTACAGAATACAAATGCTTTTCTTTCAAGTCACATATAGAAATTTTATTTGCAGTTTTCAAGGGCCTTAGCACACCCATAGAACCTGTCTGCCTTGACTAGCCTCATGGCATCCTTACCCATGCACCTTCTACCCTGGATCTGGATCTCCATGTCAGCTCAGGCCTGGACTCTCCGGGTAGCCTGTGTGGTGTCATAGGTCAACCCAAGTCTAGTCTACATCTGCTGCTGTAGATTACTGGCAGGTTTTCCTGGATGGACTCTGGACCTACATATTGGCTGCACTGTCTGTTGTCCCACCTATCCTGCAGAGATCCTTGGCTGCTGTTCTTGTCTTGACTTGTGGAACAGCTGCCTTCTTCTTCCCCTGCAACAGCAGTTTTAACTTTCTTTCCTCCTTCCCTCGTCTTTTTCTTCATATTTATATCGTGACTGATCCAGCTCAGAGCTGAGCACTTATTTTTCACTTAACAATGTGAAGTCTTCAGGCTACAGTTTAATGGGAGGCCAAAGGGCTGCTAATAACTGTTGAAGTCAGGAGTTCAGATGTCAAGTGTTTTTATACTGCCATCTGGGTTTCAGAGAGTAAGAAAATTCAAAAAATTCTACCTGCTTTCTCCCTTCACCTTTACAGGTCAGCCTGCAATCTTATAATAATAGTACTACTTATGTTTAACCTAAGCTCCTTCAACTGAGCGATATAACTTAGTGCATTTTTCTAGAGAGGCTTAGATTTGAAGGTGATTTGCTTAAAGTCATAGATTAACAGAACTGAAAAGGAAGTTGTTATGCTCAGTACAGCCCACATCATGTAACCCCCAGTTTGTGCTCAAACTTCCAACTATGCTCCAGTGTTCAGTCAGAACATCAAACTTGAAATCTTTGGTCTTTCCTGCTCAGGCTTCATCTATACTTGACCAAAAGAAGAAAATACTTTCAGAGGACAGGTCTGGAGGATCAGGTTTCTTACTTTTGGCAAAATATGAAACATTTTCTGTGATGTCAGAAACATTAAATCCATAATTCTAGAATGCTCCCCTATAATCAAGAGTACTAGACCTGCACTGTCTACTTTTTCATGTAGCACAGAAAGTGCCTTTAGAAGTACTCCTCTTTAAGAGAGAAGTGTACAGAGATCAGGGGACAACCTTGAGATCTGCTCATTAATGTTTGTGTTATCCTTGGAGAAAAGGTTGCAAATGCAGAGATGCTGCTACTCTGACTATCTCTAATTGACAAAGATTCACCTGGAGAGAAATATTAGCAATACGGAAGGAAGGGGCAAACTAAAATAGGCCTTTCCACTTCTTCCCCTTTCTGCTGTGAGGTCTCAATAGCAAGGTGAACAAAATTAATTGGATTTGTTTCAGTAATTTTTGAGATTTTTTATTTTTAGTCTCAAAATAGTGATCAATTTCAGTTACTTTCTTTGTAAAGAAAGTATTCACTGACATTAAACATGGTGACAACATCTATGCCCAGCATGGAAAGAGAGGTATTGATTTAACAATTGAATGATAGATTCTTCTATCTTTCTTTGTCTCACCCTGAAGTCTTGAATCAGAATCATAGAATCAGGTCAGAAAAGACCTTTAAGTTCATCAAGCGCAACCATTAACCCAACACTGCCAAGTCCACCACTAAACCATGTCCCTGTGTGCTATATCTGCATGTATTTTAAATACTTTCAGGCATGGTGACCGCACTACTTCCCAGGGAAGCCTTTTCAGTGAAGAAATTTTTCCCAATATACAATCTAAATTTCCTCAAGTGCAACTTTGACAACTTTTCCTCACATCCTATTACTTGTTTCCTAGGAAAAAACCTGACCCTCACATCACTAAAACTTCCCTTCTGGTAGCTGTAGAGAATTACAAGGTCTCCCCTTAGACTCCTTTTCTTCCAGCTAAACAACGCCAGCTCCCTCAGATGCCATTCACAAGACTTGTTCTCTACACCCTTCACCAGCTTCATTGCCCTTCCTGGACACACTCCAGCACCTCAATGTCTATCTTGTAAGGAGAAGCCCCAAACTGGACATATTATTCAAGGTGTGACCTCAGCAATGCCAAGTACAGGGAGACAATCACTCCCCTAATCCTGCTACAGGGAGACAATCATTCCCTTAGTCCGGCTGACCACATAATTTCTGATAAAAACCAGGATACCACTGACCTTCTTGGCCACCTGGACACACTTCCAGCTTGGAGTCAGGTGATACAACTGTTAAAAGGAACCATATAGTTTGCAGTTGCTACCATATCCTTTTCTGCTAAAACTGTATATTCAGAGGAAATATTAAAGAAAAAACCCAAATATCTTGAAGCAAGGTAATTTCCAACTTTTAAATGTCAAGTTTGGAAAGAGGGAAGGAGAAAACTAGAGAAGGATGGCAGTAGAGTTCTTTTCTTTATTTTTATGTTCAAAAGTTATCGGGCTTAAAATCTTCCTTTGCAAATATAAGACCCGCTTGACATGCTGTTATTATAAAAAATTTGTAGCTGGAGAGACTGTTACCTAGGGAAATTTACGTATGTAAATTAGCATAGGGTGAACATGTCGTTACTGGAGTTTTCTGCTTTCACTGACAGTTATTCAGTGTAACAGTTATCTGAGTACAAATTTACACAATTTTCTGTGCAGTTATTCTATGAAAGTTTATTAATTTACTAACTAGTCACCCTGAGTCCCATGGTACTTTGGCTATATGGAATTGGCTAGATCCCATAAACTATGATGCTTATAATTTTAATTTTAGGTAGAGTTCCTATTTAACATATCTGAGGACTAGATTAAAAGTCAGGTTTATATTTGCTGTTTGGGGAGGGTTGTGTATCTTTGACATACAAAGCATTTAAAAAAATTATCATAAAATCAAATTAAATAAAATTAATTTGAATTTCATTTTATTATCTGTTTCACCAATACATAAATCAGTTTCACAATGGTACTGTGCAGGCATGTGTAGTATTAGTGATCACATATATTTCTATACAAGTTACTTTAAGGTGTTTTTTAATTGTTAGGGGGTTTGGTTTGGTTTGGTTTTGCTTTGTTTGTTTGTTTGTTTTGGGGGTTTCTTTCCTTGTTTTTGGGTGGTTTTTTTTGGTTTTTTTTTTGTTTTTTTTTTTTTTTTTAATCTCTAATGAGTAATATAAGAATGGTAGTTTCTCTACATTTTTACCAGAGTGTAAATCAAAGACAGTATGGATGAGGTAAAGCAGGTGGCCAGTCTTGGTCTAAGATGGGAATTGTCTTTCTTCCAAGTATGAATAAGTCATGTCTTGCTGTGTGTGTTTCTCCATTCTTCCAGAGAGTGAAGCATTCTCAGTCAGGGATTTTCTCATCCCACTAAAACCACCTCAGGACTTGTGAAAGACAACATCAATAAACATCTTATGGAGTCAAACTATGAACCACAGCATTGGTAACTGTGGCATGAATTTTACAGTCTGACTTGAACAAATGACAAAAGAAATTGTTTACTGGGCCAAATGATCTTTTAGTTAAAAGGAAAGCAATCACTGGAGTGAAATTCAGAGCAGGCAAGCTTTTTGTTTCAGGAGCTAACCACAATTTGAATAACTAATTTTATTGAATTTATCTCCCTGGTCATCAAAATATGCTCATGCTCATAAGCAAAATCATGACTGTACTGCATGAACTTTAGTGTGGGGAAGAATAAGGAGGTATCCCACATGATATAAAGCAAGAGTGTATATACTGAAGCAATAGGGACATTCTCAAAGGATTTGCAGCTTTGCTGTATGCCATATGCAATTCCCTCTAAAATGAACTTTCTTATGGTATAATTTTTTCCTGAGAACAATGAATTCAGTGTGCATGGAAGGCAGATTCAAATCATCACCCAATGAATTGCTTGAAATTGTCAACTGAATATATTGCAGTTGTTGCCACATGTGAATATATATTGCTAAATTCTTATGTGGTCAAGGTCCTTCAGTTTCACAATGTTTTTGTATGAGAATATTATAATAGTGATACAAAAAAGTGTGATAAAATTGAATTAACTCCTGCCCTCCCATTGAAAGAAAAAACAAAGTTTTAAAAATTGGTTAACTGGCCTTAAACATCTAGGGAAGAGGATTGCCTAGAAGAAGATGACTTCCTCTCACATCCCATGGCACCAAAAGGCTACATTAGTTTCACATTGAAGCCATTTGAGTCAATTGCATTTCCAGACTTTAACATCCCATGGAATTGCCTTGTCATTGTGACAACCAAGAGAAAATAGGATAGGAAAAGGGAGGAAATTGCAAAGCTGAGAGGAAATTAGATCAACTTTGCTTGTCAGAACTATAACTCGTTGCACCCTGGATCAATTACCAACATTAACTAAGGCTGCTTCTCAACAGATTCAGCGAGATTCTTTGGAGGTGAAGCAGAAGTTGGAAAACAGGGCTCCACTGACTGACCCGGCTCCCAAACTATCAAGTCTTTCTTTCTTGTCTCTCTGTTATTCACTGAATACTGAATAGAATAATTGAAAAATAAATGTTCTTGAAGGGGAACAGAGACAATTATGCTTCAGGATAGATAATAATCTGGGGATGGGCTCAAAGCTCTGCGAGATGAGAGATATATTCAATAAAAAATGCCAGTTTGAGTATCAGTCTCTCTTGTATCTTGTTCAATGTTCTGTATGCTTGACTACTGGCTGCAAAAAATTTCTTTCTGCCTGGGATTTTTGAGTCTATCAGAGAATGCCTGTCATTTATGTCTTCAAAGCTAAGCTTCCTGGAAGTACTCAGTAAACCTAAATATATCTTCATTGAAATAGTCTTTTCCAAAATGCCTGATAAGTCTGGTGCTAAATTGCTTAGGCTTATCAAGACTTAGGTAATTTAAACATAACAGTGATTGGAAATGTAAACTCCTAGGAAGGAACCTCATAAGGTTATTCGGTAATTGAGTGGGGGATTTCAAGCATTTCTTAAATCTAAATAGGGACTTAGTTGCTTAAAAGGTGATTAGGACCACTTTGTCCATCTAATCTTTTCTCACTGTTGCACTGACATCAGTAAGACAGGTTCACAACAGTTACTCAATGTAACTATCCCTAATTTCAGTAGATGTGTAGTGAAGGACTCAACCACTTTTTTCCATTAGAGGAATATTCTCAAGCATTATTGTGACATTTTCAAATGCAGTATGTACTTTAAAATGTGCTGAAAGAAACTGGAGAGGATTGATTTTGGATTTAAGATTTTTGGATTGATTTATATTCTTATGTTGTTATTTTGAGTGAATTCCTCTTTCAAGCAAGAATTATTTTGTGTTTTTTCTATCATTTTAGTTATGTTTCAAGTCTTTGCTGTATAGTTGTTCTAATAAACACATTAGAATACTGATATTTTCCAAAATACTTGATGTGCATGATTCAAAATAGAATTTGCTGCTTTTATGCTTCCTAACTTTTTCTGTTTAATTTACACAGACATTCTTGAGAACAAGCTGTAGCTATTTCAATTATGAAGAAACTGGATTCTAGTATTCTTGTACGAATATTGATGAAAATAACTTTTAATTAAAACATACAAATTGTCTCTTTAGAAGGGTATACATCATTATTTAATCATACATACAAAAATCCCCAAAACACGATGTGAATCATACATCCCATGAAGATTAACTAGCAGAGATTGGATTTCATATATTTTTATCGCCGTCCACCAGATTAGCCCGCACCGCAGCGTGAGGGACCAGCCCCCTTCCGACAACCCTCTCAGGGTCCGGACCGGCAGGGCCTCCGGACTGGGCAGTGGCAGCTGCGTCAGCCGGGGAAGTCCTCAGCTTTGAGGGTGGCAGAGGTGCGGAGGGAGGAAGCGTAGGCCGATGGAGAGGCAGGAGACCGAGTGTGGCTCTCAGAGGTGTTTATTCTCTTCAAGTCAGGGACCCGATCCCCCGAACTGAGGGATGCAGGGCTTTTTAAAGGGGGGAGGTACAGGGGGTGGAAATATTTGAGGGCCAATAAGGGTACAGCATGTAGTGGTCCATCAAACAGGGATCCAATTGTGGAAGATACAATAGGTGGGGTAGGTACGAAAATCCAATGGGTAACTGAACTGGGGGGAATATTCTGGAAAAGGGAAGGCTCAGGGGAAGATTGACACATTGACTGACAAAAAAGAGGTGGGGAACTCAGGGAGAAAAGGCGGGAGATCAAACC
This sequence comes from Daphoenositta chrysoptera, assembly GCA_013397915.1. Taxonomy (NCBI): domain Eukaryota; kingdom Metazoa; phylum Chordata; class Aves; order Passeriformes; genus Daphoenositta; species Daphoenositta chrysoptera. The sequence continues at coordinate 472,988 of VZRO01003175.1, forward strand.
ACTTAACAGAACAGGGGAAACAGGACCCAACCATACATGAAATATAAACCTGAAACTAATCAATGCACCGCAACATATTTTCAATCATTAAGCATAATGTAAACAAACTCAAAGTAGCTCAGTAATGACAACCGTAAAAATGTCAATAAAATTTCTGATTCTTTCATTCTTTAATGAGAAAAGATGCAAATGTCCTTAGATAAGGGATACTTTGCATATTAGTTTTGCTATGATCTATTTTTGTCTGGCAAGAGATGTGTCAAGCAAGATAATACTTTTTTTGGTGTTTAAAAAACAAGTGAAACCATATTTAATATTTGCCTAAGATGTCATTGGCTATGATATAGTTTTTAGCAAAAGTTTGTGTTGTTTTTCCTTATAATTCTGTTTCTATTGTGTGCTTTCCAAAACTCTAGCAATGGGCTTACTCTGTTTCCTGTAGAACTATGTCAGCCCAGATTAAGAACACCAGAAAGATTAGATTTAGATATTTCCTTCTCAGTTGCCATCCTGTTGTTCTCCAGTGAATAGGGTCAAAACTCATTCTGAAAAAATGATGGGAAAGTTCAAGCATATTTTTAGAAAGTACTTAGGGCAGCCTACTGTATTGACAGGTTTTCTCTGGACATCATATAAGTCATCTCCTGCAATCAGAACTATACTTGGCCATTAGTTCTACTGCAGAAAAAAAAAAAAAGTATAATGTCATAAGATGTCAGAGAAAGTAAATGACAGATTACAGCTGAGCATTTTTAATCTGTTAAAATCGCTGCTCAAATGAATGGGAGGAAAATTATGTACTGTTATTAATTTTCAAACAGAAAATGAAGTTCTAGTGACACCAGTCACATGTTGATTTGACATCTTACAATTGTGGATATTTGCTTAAGTAGATTTCATTAGTTGCCACTGAAGATTTCAGATTTTTTTATTCAAGTGTGGTCTGATAATACAGAGTATGGAAGAGAAAAAGTGGTAAATATAGTGTGTATATATTCTGTAAAAAAAAAAAAAAAAAGGAAAAAAGAAACCACCAAAACCGAGTAGGAGTCTTTCTTCTGAAGGACTTCTATTTGGCTGTGTTTGACCCCTCATCCTTATTTTGGTTATTTTTTTTATTCATTTTACAGCATTCTGTAGTACTTGTCATTTAACCAGTAGGCTGTTGCAGGTCAAGTGCCCCAATAAGAAATTAAAATAAATTTTTACCTTAAGATAAACAAATTTTAAAAAATAAAAATAAAGGAATAAATCAGGAAAACAGGAAAGAAAATATTAAGGAAACAGAAAGATTACAAGAATTGACAAAGCTGAACTGACTAAATTAATTGGGAAACCATCTTCCAATTTCCCTTTTCCCATTCCCAGTTTTCTGAAGTTATTTAAGCTGTGTGTCATTCTGCCAGATTCTGTTCTGAAGGTGACTGGATTTCAGTGGAAGTTTGAATAATAATATTTTGCTTTCTTATATTTGCATTAATTGACTAACATGGACGTATAGTCGTTTCAATAGGATTNAATAGGAAATACCATTGAAGTGCCTAGTTAAATATCTGTTAATTTTCAATGATTCAGAATTTGACTCATGGTTTATGTTGTTAATATCTCTTCCTTTTGTATCTCCTACAAGTTTTTCTTGCCGTTTCTCTTGCTGTCAGTATGATACTTCCACAAACCACTTATGAATAGAAAGTGTGGAGAGATAACGCAAAAATATAGAAATAAGAAAAAAAGGCAATAGAAATTACTAAATCTTGAAATATTTTTAAGAAGGACAACTCTGCAATTGAGTCAAGAGAATAGAAGACCAAAAACTTTACTAATGAACTTCAAATTCTCTGCAGATTAAAAAAACCCCAAAAGTCATAATAATAACAGATGAGCAGTTAAAGGATATTAAACACAGCTCAAGAAGCTTAGCCATAAAAGATAAAAGCAACAGTTAGTCAAGTTTCCTGAGATAATTTCTTGCATGTAGTAATAGTATCACTCCTCGTAATATCTTATTCCTGAGAGCTGGCACATGCCAATAAGGTTGAAGACTGTGCTTTTCTCAGGTTTAGGTTTTCTCCTTGCCTCTCCTAGCCCCAACCCTGTCATTTCCTGTCATTTGCAGCTGTTTTGAAGAATTTTGTTATCAGCTCTGTGGGGAGACAAACACACGGTAGTTTGAATATTTAAATTCCTCTAATCATTTCTCTCTGAGAAAAAAATAATAATAATAAAGAAAAATTAAAATTTGAGACTGTGAGCCATGTCAGGTTTCATTTTCTTCATCTGTTTTTTGGTGTTTTTCTCCCTCCCTTTATTTTACTTTCCCAGATTGCAGACTGCTTATACTGAAGAATAAAGTCATGGCTTCAATGGTATCCTTCAGCATCTCTCCAGGTGCTCACAAAGCAATTACATACAGATCAGCACTCTTTATTTCTTGTTGCAATAATAATAATAATAATAATATTAATAATAATGACATTAAGCCAGAGAATGAGGCACATGATGTTAGTTTTTGATGGACGGTATCCTCCATGTGATCATCCAGAGACCTGACTAGCTTATTTCAATTAGCAAGTCAAGCATAAATTTGAAATATTGCCAAGGCAGAGACAGGGAAAATGCAAAACCAAAGTTTTCTTTCTTAGGTGGGATTAGATTGAGACGATAATGAAGCTGCCAAAGTAATCTGAGTGCTGTAGTCAGAAGAGGTGATGCCCTTCCTGGCTGACTGATTTTCTATTGGTAGACTGTCATAATTTATAAAACATAATCCATAGAGCTATGAGAACAAAGGAAGCTCTAGAGGGGCCAATATAAATAAGAGAACACAGGAAGACCTCTTCTAAGTATGAATACTGTCATGGGATCGTTCAACACCACTGAGTTTTGGATGTCTCAAATTCTTTCATAATTTAACCAAATCTGATACATTTAAGGAAGAAACAGGAGACTAATGAGGTTTTACTAACAACAGTGGTTGAGGACTGTTAGTTATATCTAGAAATGCCACATCTTCTGCAAAGACATAGAACAACTGTAATTTTTTAAAATTTTTTTTATAAAATAACTAAATACACAAGAGCATTTCAGATTTATGTCTGTTTTTTTTCCTGTTTCTCCCATACACATCAGCATTACTCTGTTCTGGGGATTTAAGGGGAAGTAGATAAGTGGAGCGAGGTTCTCTCACCTTTTAAGTACCCATGTGATAGAATGCAAAATAATTACCATGAGAGACGACCTTCCTTTTGGAAACTTGGAAACTTTTGGTCACGTTAATGATTTGTCTGTGTTTTACATGGGTAGCAAAAATACTGTAGAGAAAAAAAACATACAAACACAAATAGTTTTTTGCTTTGATCCACTGTAAATTTTCTTCAATGTTTATTGGAAATTTGTGATGTCAGCTGAAATCAGTGAAGCTGAAAGCACAATTTCCCTTGTGCTCAGCTACAGTACCACTAACCTGGCCAGCCTGAACTGCACATCTTGTCCTCATGTGACTCATATTTTCTGTTGTTATACATACTTGGTTTTTATCTGATTGCCAGAGAAACACACTGCTTATTAGATAACAAATAATCAATAACATGACTTGTGCATTTCTTTGTGGGAGAAATCAGTTTGTAGGCAGAGAGGAGGAGAGAATTTTGTTATCATTTTTTTTTGCCTCTATTAATTTTATATATTCCAGAAGTTTTACACATTGAAAGAATCTGTAGAACTTGTTTTCCTGGGATTTTTTCCTATGGTCTTAGATTTATGTCTGATTTGCTCTATATTTATAGTCAAATTCACACCATTTAAAGCAGTTAAATGCTGAAAGGTGAGACAATGTACAATGGGCCTTAGGGTTAGAACTATATTAAAACCATAACTTACAGTTACTAGCAAGACTCCGTCCAGGAAAAATTTAACCTAAGGAATTAGGAATTAACCTAAGAGGACTCTTTTACTTCAGAGTATCCAATTTTTTTTTTTTTTTTTTTTTTTTTTTATATATATAAAGGAATATCTCTAATAACATTAAAAATAAGCCATAAGTAATTCTCAGTCTGGACATTCAACCTCTAGTAACGAATGTGTGCATATTGTACACCTATTCAATAAGCTGTCATCTAGCACCTGCTATAATCAAACACTGGTGTTATATACCTTAGTCTGATATTAATAGACAGTGGAATCTTAGACAAATCCCTTCACTACTTGTGCTTTATTTCCACAGCAAACATTTGCCTTTGGTCTCTAATTAGAGAGGATTTCTGGTGTCGGGTTCGCCAATTACTTCCTTTGTATAGAACCTAGCAAACCTGAAGCTATAAGGAAGAATTACCAGAAATTAACAGAAAGCATTTCAGTTCTAAGCAGATGTACATTTTGGCTGTATTTAGCCATAATATGCATTAGGTATATGTTTTATCTTGATTGTTCTCAAAAGTTTATAAGAAAGTTATTATTGCTTTTTTGGTTTTATTCTGCCCCATGATTTACAGATAATAGCCTTTTAGAGCTTTTGCAATGCTGCTAGATGGTGAGAAGATGGGCATCTACTGAACATCTCCTTAACTGTATGCTTTTTAGATGTTTTATCTGGGTATTGGCTTGTGGATGCTGAAAGAGTAATCTTAGAAACAGGAACAGTATTAAAAGGAACATTGTTTAGAAGGATATAGGAACAAAAATTGGTATGGGCCTATTTATATAGTCCTCCAACCATCAACTTTTAAATGGACATCCTCAGCATCCTGAAGGAATTCCAGGATGTCTAGGGGACCATGTGGAACTTGCTAAAAGGGGTCTTTCGGTTGTGGAAAACCTATCAAATATCCACTAAAGTCAGCTTGAATCTACTGTACCAAATAAAAGCTAAACTTTCTCTTTGTATTCCTCAGCTTTTTTTTTTGAAATTCAAGTTCACAGAGACACATCAGGAGCTAACACTGAAAACGGCAGTAATAAAAGAAATCCAAGTAATTTACAGAAGGTGTACATCCTAAATACACATTTGGAAGATAGGGTGACAGTTTTGAAAAAAAATCTGTACACTTCTACATTTTTCTTCCATGACACAGTCACTGATCAATGGCTTCCTTCAAACTCTTCCTGATGGAAGCAAATCCTTGGCCTAGCTTTTTCCTAAGTTGAATTATATGTTTCAATGACTTTTTTTATCGAGGAACGTGATAAATTTAATGATGTGCTTCTTTCTGTAGTATTTTAGAAATCTTTGCAGAAGAGGAACTGTGGACTCATGTTTCCAAGTCACATTTGAGTCTTCTTTGCATACAAATACATACATGAGATAAACTGACATCCATTTTCTTTGTGTTTTCCATTCAGTTCAATCACAATGAGAAACAAAGACTTCATAATGCTCTGTCATAAGAAAATGCTGAACTTAGAATGATTTTTTTGGCTTTACCACAACTTTGCTAAGGATGAGTACAAAGAGTAGAGAGGCTGATGACACCAGAACACCACCTAATTCAATGATAATGTTCTCTTTTCACATTATTTTCTTTCCAGTGTTGTCAAGGTAAGACTTTACCAGATTTTTTTTTTTTTTTTTTTACTCAATCATTTATCTTTTCTATGCAGCAAGACAGTTGAGTGACAGCATTCTTTAGACGTGTGACAAGATGGCATGTGGTATTACCAGCATCTTGCTAACACAGAAGTAGTCCATAGTGTCTTTTAATTTCTTCCACAAGGCTGTGCAGTGTACTGAGTAAGAGAAGATGAAGAAAAAGGAAAAGAGAAAGCTTATTTTGGCTCCAGAAAGGCAATTTTTTAAGCAGAGAAAAAAGTTCCTTAAATTCCCAGGAAAAAAAAAAATAGAAAAGCACTCATTCTCAATAAGACTGCAGTCAAAGTTATATTTTAGACAGTAGATAGAACTTCATACGTATTTTAGTATAAATTAATTTATCTCTTTATTCACAACGTTACCTATATAGCATTTAAACATGCATGTGTGACCATGCATACCCTTATTGGCTCTTTATTTCTGTCTTCCTTCCTTTTAGAGTAGACAGTGCAGGAATTTGCTCCATTAAATGTTAAGAATAGTAGAAATAAGCACTGCAAGCTGTTTCCTGGCTCTTCTCAATATTTGCAAATTGTCTTTGTAGTATCTTCTTCGTGATATTAACTATAACTTAACTCTGTTATGTTACTGAATACTTGGCTTTCAAGTTTCACCTCTGTACTAATTTAAGGTGCCTATCCCAGCAAAAATTTCAGTTTATGAAACATCTCATCAGAAAATTTCCCTCTTTGCATTTTACATTTCTCATGGACTATTTAATAAAGTCTTTTGTCTTTTTTTTTTTTTTTTTTATTTTTCTAAAAATCCTTCTGGATGAGGACCCCTTTTTGCTGGATGTGCCATGCAGAGTTTCTATCTGCAAAAAAACTAAGTTTGAATTATAAGATATTTTCCCTCTATAAGCTTTGATTAGCAGATTTGGTAGGTTCTCTCTGTTTATCTTATGAGCTCAAACAGGAGCATGTGTTTCTCATTTGCAAAAACATATAGTAGTAAGAGTGCTTGTTTCTACAACGAAAAGCCAAAAATAAAAAGTATTCAAAACTGGGACACTGAAAATTCAAATAATTGTAGCAGGTTTGCTGAATCACAGAGGGGAAAAGATGTAACAGAGGATTTAGGATTGGATCCATTGATTAAATATATGGCAAACAGGATTCTGCTGCTTAAGAAATGTTGACTTGTTAATCTTGCTATCAGAATGCTGAGGAGACTGAGGAAAGGCCAGGTGTGCTTTAATTCCCAGGCTCCTCAGGGAGATGCTCTCAATGTGTTTATTAAGCTGTGTGGGTAACAGCATTTAATATACTGTTTTCAAACATTAAAGACGTTTGCTTATCTGAGACTGAGATGGAGAGAGACAAGTAGTCTCTCCTCTCATTTTAATGGCTTTGTGGAAGGAAATTACTTGTGACAGGGGTTGGAACAGGGACACTGCTGAAATGTGCCACTGCTCATCAAGCCCAGGTTGGGGTGTATGGGCTGTGGTTACCACACTCTCACAGCCCTGGAATATTGTTGCAATAATTAGGAACAAATTTCATTTCACAGGAAGCAGAGGACAAGGTAAGCTGTCTCTGTCTTATTACTCCAAATGTGCCCCTTTCACTTGCAGCCTTTGGTCTCTGTGCCAGGACTTCCAATGAGGTGCTACTTACGCTTTTTGGTTTTCTTGTGCACTGCTCTTGTGATGTGAGCACTGGCTTGCTAGTAGTTGTGATCAGCAGCTGTGGCATTCACTTATTTCCTCCAAACTAACAAACAGTTAATAACTGCTAGCTGACACCATCTGGACTTACTTTAGACCAGTGCTATAAAGAAGATTACCTGTTCTACAGTGACGTTTCCAAATGATTCAGGATAAGGAAGAGGTCAGGACAAGAAAGTTAAAAATTATCAGATGTTGTGTAGTAAGTAAGTAGTAACATAACACCATTCATTTATGATGATGATATTAATATGAGGATTCAGTATTTGGGCTGAGTTTTAGTCTTACGTGAAAACTAATTTGGCCCCTGAGATAAGCTGTCACAGCTGCACTGAGATCACTGGAGGTTTAGGAGATGGCAGAAAAAGTGAATCCACTTGTTTTCTTTGGTGACTTTGGTCTTAGGTCATAACACATGCTTTCTAAAACTAATAACATATGGCAGACTAAGCATGTTAATGGCCAGAGTTTTGGTGGACTTCTTGTGCATACAATTAGTTAAATAGCCACCCAGCTGCATGTGGACGTGTAAACACCACAGGCACATCAGGATCAGCTAAGCTGTGTAGATTTGCATGCCCAAGTATTTGCATTATTGTTCTCTTAATGTCCATCTACCCAAATCCCTGAGATAGGAGATTCAGCAAAACAGGGAAGGTGAAGGTATTTGCACAGCTGAAGGTATTTGCTTTGACTGGGGAAGCAACTCTTGTTTGTCCCTTCACTGCTAAAGGAAACTCTTCTATGCAGTTTAAAATAATTTCAAGATGAGAACAAGATTTTTTAAAATTACTCATTCTTTTCATACATTGTATCAGACTATCTGATTTAAATTAGGTTAAATCCTACAACTTTCACTATTTATTTATTTATGTTTTGTAAGTGCCATCTCAAAGGGATTCTGGACAGCTAATATTTGACATGAATATGATTTGACAGGTTGAAATAAATACTGAGAGGCTTGTAAGCCCAAATGGACCATATGTTTCACATATTGGACCACATATCCAGCCCTCATACATGAGCATGCCATGGGCAAGTATTCTGCTCCTGCTCTGGTGAGGACAGCTCAGGTAAATGCATAGAATTCTTTATCTGTATTTTTTCTGAAAATGTAAAACATCTTGTTCATAAGTTAGAAAAAAATTCTGTAAGAGCAGTAGAAGGAATAATAATAATTTACTAATGCTCCTATAGTAACTTCACTATAACACAAAAGCTTGCCATCACATTTAATACACGGATTGGAGCTCAACATTCTGTCCTTGCAGTAAATGCAAACTTGTGTAGATTGCTTTCAAAGTTGATTTTTAGTTGAACTTTGTAAGGAAGACAATCTAAGAAATCTGTTAAAGCCTCAGGCTACACTCTATGTTTGATCATACTGGATACTTTTAAACGGAAGATTATTCCCTTTTGACAAGAGAAATACAAACATTGCCAATAAACATGTCTTAAAAATAGTCTTACTCTGTGTCTTCTGGATGTCTGGGTATTTATGAAGAAATTTATGATTATATGTCATGTGTTATTTTTAATAGTGACACATGAGTTTCTTATATGAAATGTATTTGTTATCTTCCTCCAACTCTTTAGGAGTCAAATGCTTTGTCTGAACTAAGAGAATGCAATGGGCATCCTCAGGTGCAGATTCATCCTAGTTAATATAGACAACAGTTGCAGTGGACAAAATATATTTTAGTTTATGTATTGCTCAATTTTCTCTAGTTTAATAACCTTAAATCCAGTTGAACTAGTATAAAGGGGTTTCTCACAGGTCTTGTGAGTCAACCCTGGTAGGCAACTAAACCCAACATCACATCTTGTTCAATCCCCCTACTTGGATGGAAGAGAGTATCAGAAGGGTAAAAGTGAAAAATACGATAGGTTGAGATAAAGGCAGTTTATAAGTAACTAAAAGCTGCACACACAAGCAAAGAAAAATAAGGAATTTTTTAACTACTTCCCATTGGCAGGCAGGTTTTCAGACATCCCCAGGAAAGCAGGGCTCCATCAGGCATAACAATTGCTTGGGAAGAAAAATGTTGTAACACCAAATGTGTGTGTCACCTTTCCTCCTTCTTCTGTGCAACTTTTATAGCAGAGTATGATATCCTATGTAATGGAATATCCCTTTGGTCAGTTTGGATCATCTGTCCTGGCTGTGTCTCCTCCCAAATTCCTGTGGATCCACAGCCTACTTGTTGAAGGGGTTGTGTGAGGAGTAGAAAAGACCATTGACATTGTTGAAGAATTGCTCAGTGATAACTAATACATTACATCCCTATGTTATCAATACTGTTCACGGCATAAATCCAAACCACAAAAATTTTCTCTCTGCTGTCAACAGCATCTCTGAAGTCCTCCTGAGTCACCTGTCCAATATGTATACACTTTCCTTTTCCACCTTAGTTCTAGAAGATCCCTGCTCAGCAATCCATCCATCTGCTCTGCTCATTTGACTTCTGACACTTTGGAGTTTCCTGCTCCTACTCTCTTGAAAGATGCATCTTAAGAAGTGACTGCATTCATGGACCCCGATACCTTCAAAAGCAGGGGACCTTAGTAGTTAACTCCTTCAGCAGACTGAATTCTCCTCTTCCTATATCAAGACTTGAAGTTTTGCTGGCAGTTTTTCTGCTATTGCCAATAATTTGAAACTCAATTAGTCTGTGGTCACTGTGGCCAAGGTAGCCACAGACTACCATGTTACCCACAAGTCCCTCTCTGTTTTCAAAAAACAAATCCAGAACAGCACCTTTCTTAGCTCCTCTAGTACCTGCACCAATAACTTATCTTCAACATACTTCAGATATTTCCTGGACTTGTTTGTGTCTGCTGTATGATATTCTGAGCTGATATCTTGGAAATTAAACTACCCATAAGGACAAGGACAGATAATCAAGAGATATATCTTAATTATTTGTAGAATAATACTGCACACTTTAAGGAACTCTGGATGGTTAATTTTTCTGAAACTCAGACATTTTCTTGTCTAAGTAGTTTAATACCTAGCAAAACAAGCTATACTATTTAATCTAGGGGTATTAAAAAATAATTTTGACTCAGTGAAGTGGAAAGTTTCAAATTTTGGGAAAAAATATTTTTTTTTTATTTTGGATACTTAAAACCAAAACTTTGTGTAAGATTCAGATATTTGTAGCAAATGAACCAAAAAACAGTGGTTGAAAATAATCTTTTGCCTGAAAAACAATTTATAGTTGTACTTCATTTACCCTTGGATTAATATGTCCGCAGACAATACATTCTATAGATATATTTGTGACATTACAATGCAAATGTAGACCCTCCAGTTTCTAACATATAGCAGCATTTTATTTAGCTACAGCTAGATTTTGTGGTTCAGGCACTTTGTGATGCGCTTTTGTGCCTAGGTCCATGAATAATTCAAATTATTCAGGCTATATGTGCAGTCATAATGTGCTTCAGCTAGGCAAACCAGGTGATGGGAAACATGGCAGGTTGTAATATGTGCCAACATTCACAGATCCTGCACTAGCCGAGAAGTAGCCACGATACCTTATTTTATTTCCATTTTGCCTTATTTTTCTATCTCCTCTACTTTTAAGAGAAACCAGTATGGATGGAGGAAGGAAACAGTACTTCCTGGTGCTTCAGATTGTACATTCTCCCTCATTAATAGTAAAACTGAAGGGATTTGCAGTTGATCAGTAACGGTTTGATTCACGCTTTTGTAAGAATCATGTACCACAAAATTGGTTGTTTTTTTTCAGCATTACTTATTTTAATATTTCCCAAAATTTGCTTTGCATGGAAGTGGAACATTTTGTGGTAACACAGGTTGCACATAATAAATTTGATGACTTGGAAGAGATGGTTGAAAGAATTTATATTTTATTTTGTTTTGTTTTAATTTTGTGTTCATATGGTAAAATGAACTTATTGGTCTTTGTTCTACTTTTATTTTCCTACACAAACCATTTTTCTTTAGGGGGTTAACAAGGTAGCAAAGAAAACAAAAATAAACACCATACAGAATTGAAAATAGGGAGCAAAATAAACCCCAATTTGTCATTAGCAAAAATATTGTCTGTATGAAATAAATTTAAGGTACCTACCCATTAACCTGACCAGCAGTTTTCAGTTAATTCCACTTACCTATAGAGCCAATTTATTCTGGCTATACATAATGGCTATTCTTCACCTCCTCCTACTGATGCTCCCTGACTCAGACATTTCCAAATTAACTTCTCCTTCCTGGCTTCTGTTGGTCTATGAGTCAAAAGTCCCTTTGTGGTGTTATAATCATGCACAGAAAACATCTCTCACAGAAGCTGCATCTATAATTTGTTAGTAAACTGTATCTTTTCATAGCAAGCCCTGCAGAAAGAAACCTACCCCCCAGAAAAATAGCTGGCAGAAGCATCTAATATTTTGAACCAGTGTTGTCTCCCTCCCTTGCAGTCTTACTCAGCAGCATATTTAAGGTCACACAGTATATTATCAAATACTTGGGAATCAACTCTTATTGATAACTTCTACAGCTGCTTCTTATCTTTTTTTTTTTTTTAATTTTCCTTTTTTCTTTTTTAGAGAAAAGAATGTAGAATTTGACTGCTGGAACTGTGTTATAAGTGGCTTGTCTGTCTGGCCTATAACATAGATTAATGGGAATTAACATCTTTTTTATTGGTCTTTTCTTAGAATTATAAAGCTGAAATAACACAAAAACCCATGGCTGATCTTCTAATAGCAAAGCTGCTAGCCACCTTCTGTAGCAATATCATCAGTGTCAGGAATGAAGCAGTATTCAAATTCCTCAGAAGTCTTTTTCCACCTGGAGGAAGAATATTCTCTTGTAACAAGATAATGCCCTTCAGCCTTTAACTTTTCTGGGAATTGCAGGTCAGGTATTCTTTCTGACATATTCCAGTAGTAATAGGAATGTGATATACTCTGTTTTGCTGTCACATCAATGTGTCTATTATTTGTGCAACGGTCTTTTTTTCATATAAATGTACTTCCTAATATATACCTGTTATCTATTACTGTTAAGGGTAAATACTGTTGTCATGAAACAAGTTCTGGTTTTGAGTATTGGATAAAATACATGATTTCTTGTCTCTTAGACTCCTTCTCCCTTTTCCTTTGTCCACTTGACATTTTAATGGCGATTGTGGTGGTTTTGGCTGCCATAGAGTTAATTTTCTTCATAGTGACTAGTACGGGCTGTGGTTTGCATTTGTGTTGAAAACAGTGTTGATAACACAGGGGTATTTTAGTCACTGCTGAGCAGCACTTACACAGTGTCAAGGCCTTTCCTGCTTCTCACAACATCTCACCAGCGAGGAGTCTGGGAGGGAACAGAGCCAGACATCTGACCCCAAGGAACTCAAGGGAAATTCCACGCCATATGTTATCTCAGCATATAAAGCTGGGCAAAGTAGAGGGAAGGGGGGAATGGTCAGGGTGACGGTGTTTGTCTTCTGAAATCACCATTACACGTGGTGGAGCTCTGCTTTGATAGGGGTGGATGAACACCTGACAATGGGGAGCAGTGAAGGAATTCCTTGTTTTTCTTTGCTTGCACACGTGGTTTTTGCTTTACTTACTAAACTGTCTTTACCTCAAACCATGAGTTTTCTAACTTTTCCATCCCGTCGGGACAGAGAGTGAGCCAGCAGCTCTGGTGCTTAGTTGCCAGCTGGGGTTAAACCAAGATATTTATCTTGTGTTACATCTCTTTCGTACCACTGTCCTGTAGCCTTTATGGTCACTGTGTTCTAAATTTCTACTGTGGTTTTTTTTTTGTGTATTTTAATACATTAACCACATTCTCCAGCTATTTTAGTAGGAGTCCATACTCTTTTCTATAAATTCAAAATATAACTAGGATTTTCTCACCAAGCCTGTTTTTGTTTAAATTTTATTCTTTTCCTCCAAGGCTTTTTCCCCAACATTAGAATTTTTTTTCATGGGAATTTTTCTATTCATAGCTACGTTCAAATTATGTCTAATGAAACATCCTTCCCAAGTTAAATGTCAAAAGAACACCAGAAGAACTCCCTTAACTTTCCATTATGGAGATAGTTGTCATTAGGCTTTCTGTTCTCTACATTCCATTACTATTTTAAACACTTCATCATTTTGGTTGAGAATTTTGAGTACTTACGGAGCTTTATATGAAAAACTAAACAGAAACAAAAAAAATGTTGATCAGTTAGATAAAACAAATTTTCAGATTACAACTTTTTTTTTTCAACAAACTTTTTTAACCAATGCTTGTGAATTGATAGTTTTCTGTTCTAGAGTTATTTGAGCCCTCTACCTCAGAAATTGTTCTGGATCTTGCACAGTTTTTTCATTTTTAATTGATGCTTCCTTGTATGCATGAGACAAAGCAACTCATTCTGGATATGTAGACACCTGTCTGATTTCAAAGACAGTGATAAAGTTTTATTCATAGACACTTATAAAGATTTGGACTACTTAGAATTCAAGACTTTTTAGACCTGCAAACCATTATTACACCCTTTCCATACAATCTTGTATCTGCTTCTAAGAGGATGTAACCACCTGTCACGAAATTTACAAGGGTGAAAAATCTTATAATGAGTGAAAAAAAAAATCATATTTCCTCACTGCACAGCTGTTAAAATCCCTAAAATATTACTTTACCCTGGTCTATCTTAATCCAGTTTTCATCTGAATTTTCCAATACCAAGAAAACAAGACCAGGTGGCAGATACATGACCAAAGATACTTTGAGTTCTGTCATGTAATTCGAGATGCTTTAATACATGTTTTAAAAGATTATTTGCAACAGCATAGAATAAAATTTAACAGTGTTTTTTATTTACAGCTTCAGAAGTAATCAAGTTTTAAGGCTTTCTTACGAAAGTTACATGGCTTCACCCTTCTAAGATGCCAATAAATTTGAAATGGAAAGTTATTCTTTCATGCAGAAAAAAAATAGGTTATTAAAAGCCCATAATGTTTCTAATTTGTTGTACTGGGCTTGCATGGCCAAGCTTTAGTAGTGAAGGGTGGCTACAGGGTTGGCTGTTGGAAGAAGTTGCTGGAAACTTCTTCAGTGTCCAGCAGAGCCAAAGAAGGACATTGATGGAGCTCTGAGCAGCCTGGTCTAGTCAAAGGTATCCCTTTCCATCGCACGGGGGTTGAAACTAGATGGTTTATAAGATCCATTCCAAGCCAGGGCACTCTATGATTCTAGGAGTGAGGTTCTGGAGTGTATCCAGGGAAGGGCAAATGAAGCTGGCGAAGGGTCTGGTGCAAAAATCTTATGAGAAGCAGATGAAGGTAGTCTGGAAAAAGGGAGGCCCAGGGGAGACCTTATTACTCTCTGCAACTACCTGAAGGGAGGGTGTAGTCACGTGCGGTTTGGCCTCTTCTCCCATGAAACAAGAGAAAGGACAAGAGAAAATGGCCTTAATTTATGCCAGGGGAAGTTTAGATTGGATATTAGGTAAAATTTCTTCATTGAAAGAGTGATCAGGCATTGGAACAGATTGCTTAGGGAAGTAGTGGAGTCATACCTGGAAGATTTCAAAAATCCTGTGGATGTGGCACTTATGGACATAATTTACTGGTGGATCTGGCAGTGTTAGGTTAAGGGTTGGACTTGATGTGTTTAGAGGGCTTTTCCGACCTTAATGATTCTATGATTCTTTCCATCTGTTTAATGGATGGTTTTTTATGAACTTTGCTATCTACTAAAAACTTTGAGTCATATGTTTAATACTGCTCTGCTGCCATTACCAGCTTTATGAATGTTTAAGAAACCTCTATTTAGTTTTAAATCTTAGAACTGATTGTAAACAGAAAATTTTTCATTTTTTATATATCTCAGTTTGATGGTTAGCAAACACTATATTGTAGTTGCATGAATTAGATGTAATATTAAACATTTCAGTTGTCTGAATATGTTTGTGTATGAATCATAGATAATCAGATTTAGCAAGGCATGAATCAAGAAAGGATTGAAAAGGGGATTCTGAGGCTAATGATAATAATAATAAGTGCACAATTTCCTGGGGAATTTTTTTTTTTTTTTCTAAATTGCAAATATGGTCTTAAAAATGTCTAGATTTGAAATTTGAAAAATACTTTCAAGAACATTTTTTATTTAACACTTGATGAAAATGACAAGAAAAAGAGGAAGAGAGTATTAAAAAGTTATTAATAAATACTAAAGAAGCATAGATCAAAATAATGCAGAGAAAGAAGATGGAAAATATCAACAAACAATATTAAATTAACACAGCTGTGGAACAGTGATCACTTTTAAAAAGAAACAGCTCTGATTGTTATCCATGAGAACCATGCCAAAATATCTTTCTTTTTCAAAGAACTGTTTCTCTTTTGAAGTGCAAACCTCTCGAATTTATTTTGGTTTGATGAGGGTTTTTTTGTTTGTTTGTTTTTTCCTGGGATATCCATGAAGTCTTTGAGTTGATTTTAAAGCCTTTTAAAATCTTGTGCTCTGTTTTGGAAGGTCGAGTTTTGAAAAGCAGGTTATGGCAGTTCTCTGTAGAGTGAGTCTGCTCAATGGAGCAGTGCTTGCGTTGTGACTAGCACAGGTGGCAGTGTTTGGGGTTGAAGTCTCATGTTGAAGTTAACAGCTCTGAGGAATTCATAAAGCTACTGGGATATATTTTATGGACTAGTGCAATAAGAAGATAAATGAACACAGGAGTCTCTCAGCAAGAACATAAGGAACTTGAAAGTCTGAATCTCTAAAATACAAAAGTAACAAAACAATAATGTCAATTATTAGTACCTATTAATGCTAAAAATAGAAAATTGATGATCTGTTAATGGACTACATAAGTATACTCATGTTTAATGAAATATTCAAAGCCAAAGAGGTTAGAGGATAAAGAGGTTTTTATCTTCTACAAGCCATAAAAAGCTAGAAAAAAGCATGATTATTTCCCACTTGGCTAAATAAAGAAAGACTAGAGACATTAAGGCTGTTCATGTTTATAATATTTTCATTAACAGTGGGGAATTTGTTTCATTTGATTTCTCAAAAAATGCAATTTAAGACCATTTCTTTCATGCATATGTCACATGCTGACTTCAAAGGGAAAGGAAAAAAAGAGATCCAGACATGTACTATTCTTTAAATTTTGTTCATTTCTCTTTTTCTTCTTCTCTGGCCACAGATATTTTTATACATGGTTATTTTCTTTCCTATGTTGTTGTTATTTGTTAGTTCATTATTTATTTTTTATATCACTTTGTGAGGTCAGTATAGAACATATAATTTAAAATGTACAGCTATTAAAGGCTGAAAACAGTTTTACACATCCTATATGGCATATGGTTGCATGTTATGAGTTTTTTCAGGCCTCTGGGCTATTTTGAAAGTATATAAAAGCCTTACAGTAGCCATTTCCCATGAATTTCTCAGCGAATGAGTCCCTGAGCCAAGCAAATGTCCAGAGTTCAAGAGATTAATTAGCAGTGATGACTTAGAGGTGGATCAGACAGTAAGTACTATAGAGGACTTAATTATGTACAGCCTGGCTTAGGTGAGCTCATCAACTTGAAGGAGATGGAAGTTCCCCTCGAAAGCCACTGAATTGCACTGAACATGAGCTACTACAGCTCTTTCAGGGAAGTTCAGCTGCTGAGTTTAGTTATGCCCAGGCCTCCCAAAGCAGTCTCCTTAAAAACTAAAGTGAACAAAGATCTGCTGAGTAGGAGCCAAAATGAGTGAGGAGGAAGAGAAAAACATGAAAACAGAATGGTTGCTTTGTTTCCTGTTGCCTATTGTTCACAAGTTAAAAAGCTTCAGAATAGGATGGTGGCCAGAAAACACAGCGGTTGGAGTTGTTTTGGTTGAACTGGAAAACAAGCAAATAGCTCCCAAAATGCTGAACCTGCAGAGGGATTTAGGGTTGCTTCTGTATTTACATCTAGATGCATGCTTAGTCTAGTCTCTAAAAGGGCAATATCAAAAATCTAAATTGGGCATAAGAGTATATCTAGGGTTTTAAAATTCCAAAACATTTGGACAGGTGCATGCGAACAAAATTACATAAATACCCTAGCAAGACCAAAGAAAATGTAAACTAGTAAATGAGACTACAAAGAAGTGTATATTGGAAATATTATGATGCCTCTCATCCAGAGAAGCTGTTGAATAAGAGAAATGGAGTAGTTTAAAAGGAAGAATATTCCCACATCAAGAATATTTTCAGGGAGTATTTAATTATAAAATAACTGTCTACAAGAGAGTTAAGAGATTTCAGTTTGATTAAATAGTATTTTTAACAACATGATCCTATTTTCAAACCAGGACACCTTCTCATATTTTTCCCCTTTCTACACTTCCAACAGGTATGTGTAATTTGTTTATTACTATTGTTCTTGTTATCATTATTATTATTGAATTTTTTCTTTATAGACAGTGGCTCTGCCTGTGCCTGTTTTCTCTTAATGGTAGTAAACTATTCTCAGTAACAGTTTTTGGAAGAGTTGAGACTTTTCTCTTATTACATACACAAACTGAGAGCTTCACAGCCCAAAGGAAGAAAGACTTTCAAGAGCACAGTAAGTACTTACTCAATTTACAATGTGCCTTTCAAGGAATGTTTAGACAACTATTTAATTCCTCTAGAAGCACTGAATTGGAATAAGATTTTCCCATTCAAGAATTTTCATCAATGTTAATGTTGACCAACATTGTTATATCACCAGGTTCAAGAGTGATTTTTAACACAATGTATATTTCTGAGACTATTTATAAATAGATATAGATAAATCAGAATATGTATAGCTATACAGAGCTCCAGGGGAATCAGGTAGGAGTTTGAATTCTAGCTGGATGGGAAGAAAAAAAGTAATAAGAATGATAGGCTTTTTGTGTTGGGATTGCATTTTTTTGGTGCGTGTTTTTTTTGTATTTTTTTTTTTTTTATATCAGCTCACCAGCCTGCTAATCTGAGCTCTTGTGGCCATTAGAGCATTCAAACTATCAGTGAAAGACAGGTTGTTACAGAATATTTTCAAAACAAACTAAAGTTTGGTTTAAAGGCTTAGTGGAGGTATACTTTAATGTTGGCATACTAATAAGGACGTTTTAAAAACTGAGAAGACAGGCAGGATCCAGGAACAAACCATTTTGTCATCCAGAAATATCTGATTTCTTGATCAAGGTAAGATGTACTTTATTGATGTTCATTGATTATATTGTAGTTGAAATCTCCACATTGTGAGTTAGCTCTCTGCTCCCAGAGCTACAGGCTCAGCAAGGGAAAGGAGCTGTCATGATTGGCACACCTTTACTCTTTCCAGAAAGCAGAATAAAAAAGGCCAGTTAGTCTTGATATATTTTAAGTAATTACCCAAGAACTGAATTGTCATTCAAAATAACAATATTTGCTAATTTAAAAGGTCTGTAGTTCTAAAAGATGAACAATTTCTATGGAAAAGGAAATCAGAACATGAAATAGAAATGCTTTATGCATTGACAGCTTTTCATGATTTTTTCCTCCAGTTAATTCAGTGACATAAGGTCACATCTATCTGACTCCCTTCCTTTATTCCTTTTTGTTTCATCTTCCTCCAGCTCAGCAATTACGTGTGAACAGCCATGAGCACTTTGCATACGGGGCTGGAATTACCAGAGGGGGTCCCGAGGGTTTTCCATCATCTTGCCCTCTAGATCCCATTAAAGAGGAGCTGCACAGCATATGTCCCTCAAACCTCTTCAAAATGTATCTGGAGTTGTATCCTTTGATTTCAAGGCTGTTGTGAATTTTATCATAATAAATCAGATAAATACAGCTTGAGATTCTTGTCTTTTGGCAAAGTTTTTATATCTCGCTGGTGCTCTGCATTTAGGGTGGGGGTGAAAACAAAGGAAAGGAAGGCCAAAACACGATAAATCTAACCAGCTGTTCCAGGGGCTGGAGGTGGGGAGGGCTGGGGGTGTGTGAGGTGGTGAATCCTTTGCTGACCCCACAGGCAATTAGCTTACGATGGTTAGTCAGGCACTTCATTAGTTTCTCTCTGCTAGACAACATTGCTGCCTTCTCTACAAGCCCACACACCATGTGTTCTAATTAGCTAATTGCTACTATATTTCTATCTTATCCTATTCCACAAATGATATTAGAAAGTAGATAATGCCACAAATCTTCAAACCAACTTTCACAATCATATGGTCTGTTCATATTCTGCTTTAGGCTTCATATAAGTACAAAGGCCCCTTGACTTTGTATCTATTCCTATATTACATCTGACAAGTACCTCTTTATGCTGAGACATTTCAATTGGTAATTTTGACACAGGTGATCAAAAGATTTTTTAGAAACTGAAACTGAAACTCTTAAATCTCCAGGGCAGTGTGGATCAGGGTGGTGAGGAACGGGGCTCGGCCACTGTTTTATCCCTATTTTCATTCCTCAGGGTGCAGTTTAGACAGTTCTCGGGCATCTGTTTTGAATGCTGCTAGGCAAAAATTGGTGAATTTTGATTTGTATTTATTTTGGTGCATTGTAGTCCCAGTTTTCATGCTGTGGACTTGCCTATTTTTTAGTTTCAGCTACATAATGCTTAAGGTTTTGGTGTTTCTTTTAATGGGACATTTTGACACATTGCAAACAATGTAAAATTATATTTCATATAATTTATTTATACACAAGCAGTATAGAAAATACATTTTTTTGCCATTCAAGTACTTCTACCCACATTTATTTTGTTTCCATATCTATCTTCTTAATGCTTAAACAGTTTTTTGCCTGATTTCAGTGAAATATATATTGACACATTACTCCTTTTTTACCTCAGGAACTACTCCGATTAAGATCAGTTCATGCTAGTGAAGGACAACTCTTAAAAGGTTCAAATCAGATCAATCATGCATTTTTTTATGCTTACACAAATATTAGCTATTCAAAAACACAACCTGTCTGGCAGTTTCAGAAGCAAAAAGTTTTCTCATGAGAATTTTTGGTATTTCTAACTCCATTTGCAGCCAAAAATGCTGTAAATTCTCACTTTTAGTTAACATTTACTTGCAATCCCTTACACCCCAACATTTTAGAAATTCTAAAAAGGAAGTTGACAAAAAATTGCTTACATATGTGAAAGATCTCTTCAAAATGGAAGTAGCTGTTCTAAGTTTTGTGGGGTTTTTTGTTGTTTTTTGGGGTTTTTTTCCCATGATGAATTTTTTTCCAGGAACAATTTTGTTTCCAATTCTGCCTTACTGATTTTCTACCCTGTTGTGTTTACAGTCAGCTTGGTCTGCTGAACCACACCTTGACAGAAATTCCTGGTCTATATTAGAATTAATTCTTACTATTTTTTTTTTAAGAAATATATAGCTATTTTTAGTAATTAAAACTGATGGAATTAGGTTAGTTCAAAACATAATTTTTAGAACTTGGAATGTGATATTTCTTCATTCAAACATAATACAAATCAAAAATATAACTACAGCAAACCAAAATATTTATCTGTCTACATATGAAGCAAAAAGGCAGCCTTATTGAACCTCATACAGCGTGTTTTCTATGAATGTATTTGAAAAACTCGGAGATCCTATTCTCTAGACACATAGAGACGTTTCAACTTCGATCAGAATGTGATTAAAAGACTTGCATAGCCTGTTTAATTAACTTCTTTCATCATTGGCCATGACTTCAATCATTTGCAGCAGCTTAAATTCCACAGGTGTGCTTGTGTGTTTGTTTGTTTGTTTCTCAGCCAGTATAAAACAACAACACACCCCCTTCCTGGATAATTAGCGTTCTGCCATCTCATCAGATTAGTGTCCTTCTGGGGAGGAAAGGCTGGAGGGCTGTTTGGGAAGCCCGGGGCGGGGAGAAGGAGCACTGCCACCAGCGGGGGTCCCTCTGGCCAGCCCACCCAGAGTCCTTCTCAGAGGAGCACCCTGGAGCGCTCGCACCAAGAGCTGCCGCATCGCCCTGGCCCCAGCACTGTAACTGCAAGGGAATTGTCAAAGGGCCCGAAGCTACTCCTGTTTACATTGTGAAAATTCACCAACATCAGCAAACTCCTCACTTTCCCTTTTGTTGGGTTTATTTTGTTGGTTGCGTAGTTCACCTAAATGTGTGTGGCAAAGCTAAAGGAAAAGACATATGTAGTGATGACTTCTCAGTGCTACTTCCTTTAGAAGATACGGCATGCAAGTGTGAGAAATCTTCTTGGCACTGACACCCAAAGACATGTGTCTGACCAATATGTTAGCAGGCATCAGGCCATTTGGCAGATCGACTTGTGCATGCTTAGCCAAAAAAAAATGCTCATGGACTATATTTTGAAGCCATAATATCCACCTGGGGAATTAAAAATGGATCTCAGGCAATGAGAGTTTCCACACCCATGATAAAGATAGATAAATAACTCAAAGCCCAGTGATTTAAAATATACAATTTCAAATTTATTCCAAGGCAAAATTATATTTTTGCTGCCTAATTTGACATAGAAAATGGTCTCCTTAAAGGGGTCTTTGAGGAATATATTACCTCTTGTAATGCTGAGATTTTCTTACATTTTCTAAAAAAAAATCACAAGCAACATCATTCTTTATGTAGCCTGGTTGCAAATAATATTTACAGCTAGGTAAATATCCAACAATATGAAAAAATCAGGTCAACATAATAAAAAAAAAAAAACCACCAAAATACCTCTTTTGTAGAGCATGTGACAATGCCTCTTTTAGCTCATTTTTTGTTTGTTAGGACCAGGTCTTCAAAGTAAATGATACAATGCTCACTGACTTTAAAAAGTTCTAGTGGAAGCACAGAGTAATTATCCCATCTAGATTTTGTTTTCTGTAATAATTAAAACAATCACTCAAATTTCTGTATGAGTCTTTGAAAATTGTTTTGGCTAAAATCTTGAATTGTTTGATATTACACCGTCCTGGTCTGGGAAAGCTCTCCATCATCCTTACATACTTAACATTGTCTCTTTATAGCAAATTTACTCTTTCTTTTTTTGTCACTCATTATGTTGTTATTGTGATTCTAACTATTTAACTTCATTAGCCTAATTTACTGTTTGTAATGTTGCTTTCTGTATGGAAGCAATGTTCTATAAATTCCATGTTTATATTGACATCTTTTTATATCTAATATAATATCTGAATTCAGTAATAACTTCACAGAATTTTAAGTTTTTCACTATGATTGACAAGGCTGTGACTTGCTGTTTAGATTCTCTTTTTGTCTAGGGTATTTATATATTTCTGTATATATTTGCTTTTGGAATGATTGTGTCATCTTGAATGAATATGATAAATTCAATAACTGAGCAGATGTATTGAGAGTTTAGCAGACATACATACACTTTCATAGATGAGGTAAACCATATCCATTTCATTACTGGAATATTGTCCAGGAAAAAAAAAAAGAGAAAATAACAAAAAGAGACCGAAGTCCCTTAACATTAGAAAACTTTTATAATATTTTGCTTTGAAGAGCTGCAATTAGCTACTGGAAAAGAAACATCTTTGAAGCTGACAGGGCATGGTTTTGTGTATTACAATTACTGTCACTGGGTGAATTTGACTAAGTCATTCTTAATCATATAATAAAATTGAGAGAGATCATCATTTAACTTTAAAGTCTGAACATGCTAATGTATCATTTCCCATCTTCAAGAGATGTAACAATAACTTCTACATATGCAAGTATTTTAGCATTCACTTTGTCTTCTGAAAACAGCATTTGTAGCAGTCATCTGGGTCATTCCTGGATTAAAATGACAAGAACAGTAGATTACAGTAGTGCTCATTTTGATAGTATCAGATCTTAGACAACTAGAAATACGTACCGTAAAAATTTAGGGTTTTTAGCTCTTCCTCACGGTATATGAGTCACAAACATCAGCAGAGTGAGTGAGGCTCTGTAAAGGCAATTGGTGTGGCAAAGCAATGCTGTCTCACTCTCTGCCTGTCTCAGGACACGCAGTGGAACTCAGGCTTCTGCAGGGATCACTGAATGAGCTCCGAGGAAGCTGGGCTTTTTTTACACGGTAAAGTGATGCCCCACTGAAAGATAATCATTTGGATAGGGAAGCAGTACAAACATGCCAGTTAATTAGCTCTGCTCTCAGTTTACACAGCTGCACTGCTCCAGGTTGAGTAGGATGATGTACTGCATGGTGTAGGTATGCTCTTGGGACTCTCCTCAGAAGACACCTAATCCTGACTTTCTCCTTCAAGAGAGTCACTTAAGCAATTCTTCAGAAACCATACAGTTATCAGTCCTTTCAAAAAATAACTGGAGCAGTTGTTGCAGGTTGAAAACCCCTGTGCTATGCACAGATCAATAGTTACCATCATATTAAATAGAAAACTGGGAGAATTTAATTTCAGTACCTACTCTGCTCATATTAAGACATATTAAATGGAGAAACTTAGACAATAGGAGCTAACTATAACTTCAGACTACTTGTGGACAGCACTTATTTGCTTTCCATCATTGAATTTTTTTCAATTTGTATGAAATAACTCATTTCTACCAGTGCAGGTTTCCCAGCAGGCTTCCGCCTTCTTCCAGGTGAATGCCCTAACGGTTCAGGCAGAAGGTAAAATTAGAGACAGGAATGGGAGACAACACAGTCATTTGTTTCCAGGATGTTAAACAAAATAAATCGCTATCAAATTTTGATTTTGTCAACTATAAACTTTATCTCAATGGATACAGTGGTATTCAACTGAATCAGCCTTGGAAATTCCCACATAAGTTCTTTTGTTACTCGCATGAGACCCATGAGGCATTTCCAGGTCCTGCTATGGTCAAATCTATATTAAACACTTAAACATAGTCATCAGAGCAAAGAATGTTATATGTGGTTTAAATGCCTGACATTTGCATTGAAACTCTGCAGAGACTTCTATTCAAAATGTAAAAAAATGGGGGGTGGGGGGGGGGGCGGTTCTCAGTTTTAACTGTCTTTATTTATGAAACTGTGTCCCTGCTCTTTTTTTTGTGCTCTCCCCAGAGTGATTGCTGAAGGGTTCCTAGAGGCACACAGCTTTATAAATGCTTCCCACAGCAATGTCACGATATTAGGTGCTTTGAGCAGAAAAGGGCTCTCAGTGTACCTCCTGATTGGTGCCATCATACTTTCTTGTGAAACACAAGCTAGGCTTTTATAGGAAGAAAGAGAGAGAAAGAGGGAGAGGAAGAAAACTGAGGATAGATAAAGCATAAGTCTCGATTTTGGGGAAAAAAAATGAGGGCTGAAGAAGGGACAAAACCTACGTGACCTTTCAAGGTCTTTTTCTGCCTATTCTGCGACACTCATAAAACTGGCTCATTTTCATGGAGAGTATGTGCAGGAGGAGTGTGAGGACTTAAGGTTCCCCATAGATTCCAGCTGCAGAAGAAGAGTCCAGTTGCTTGTTCTTGGCTTGGTTTGTATTCTCTCTTGCTTGTTTATATTTCCAGGGCCCTTCCTAGTAGGAATTTCTGGGTCTCCTCCCCACCCCTCCCATCCCATTCTCTTCCCTTCCCTCGGTGACAGGGGAAAGGACATGTTTTATCCTTCTTTGTCAGAACTCTAGACCACTGTTTATTGTCCACACTGATTTCATTAAAAGTCTAACTTGTTGATTTATGAGCTCAGACCTCTTGTTTCAAAAACAGAGGTTACTCTGAGCTATGTTTATTATCTGAAAAGACTGTATTTATTTACAAAATACTGATTTCAAAGAGAACCTGATACTTCAATCAGTAGTAGCATCTTTTTTAGAATCATCTTTTTCAATTTGGTAGAAATAAAAAGTACTCTTTTTAACTATAAAATACCTGCCAGTCATTTGGGACAGAAATCTTAAATTTCCATTCAAGTTTCAGAACAAATTTAACCTGACATGTGATGGAATGCTGTTTTCTAATAAAATAGCTACTTGTTCACCTGGAAGATGTGTGTTTCTTGATTCTAAATGAAATTGTCATATGGTTTGTCCAAGGATAAAATATAGTACCAGAATTCATGTGCAAAAGTGGAAAAGCTGTTAACTGTATTCAAATAATTTAGCTTTTCAAACCTAAGAGGATCACTTCTCAACATCAAGGAGCCCAGTATAAGCTATGTTATATAGAGCAGTAATTAGACAAGAGCATAGAATTTCCTGATGTAAAACGTATTGGAATCCTAGCCTCTAAATATAGCAACAGTTTCCAAATGTCTGGCTAAGGACTAATGTTAACAGCGTGGTTTTCTTTCCCCTGTCCCTTTTCCTTGCCAAGTAAACATTCTTATCTATGGCAACATTCAGAATTGAACCATACTTGCTTACTCTGTACATACAACTATTTTCATTTACAGTAATAGAAGAGAAGGTACCAGTACTGGAACTAGGATAAATCATCACAGCTCCCTTCCTTCAGTGGTTTTGGTGGAACTTGTGGTGGATTAACCTTGGTTGGCTGCCAGGCCCTCACTCAGCCACTCTATCACTCCCCCTCGTCAACAGGACAGTGGGAGAAAAACAAGATGGAAAAGCCTGTGGTTGAGATAAAAGCAGGGATATCACTTAGCACTTACTGGCATGGACAGAGCAGACTCAACCTGGGGAAAAATAATTTATTGTCTTATAAATGGTGTAGGATGGTGAGAAAGAAAAATGAAAAACATCTCGTCCCCCATCCCCTTTCCTCCCAGACTCTACTTCAGTCTTTCATTCCTGACTCTTTCATCCTTTCCTCAAAAACTGTCCTAGGAAGATGGGAATGGTGGCTCGTAGTCAATTCATAACACAGTCTAGTCTCTGATTCTCCTTTGCCCTCACACAGTTTTCCTACTCCAGCATGTGTTCATTTCACAAGGTACAGTCCTTTAAGAACAGACTTCTTCTGCATGGGTTTCTCTCCCTGGGCTACAGTTCCAGCCAGAAAACCTCCTCGTGTGTGAACTGTCCAGGCTGCAAGGGAATAACCTGCATCACTGTAGTCCTTACAGACTCATAGGGAATTGCTGCTCCAGCACCTGGAGCACCTGGAGCACCTCCTTATCTTACTTGTTCTCTGACTGGGTGTCTGCAGGGTTGTTTCTCTCACATTTTTGTCACACCTATCTCTCACAACTGCTGCACATTGTTTGCTACCCTTTTTTAACCACTTTTTCCCCGAGGCACCACCAGACCAGCTGACAGGCTCAGCTGTGCCCTGCAACAGGTCCTTTGGAGCCAGCTGGGACTGGCTGTGTCTGGCAAAAGGCAGAACCTGGCCCTTCTCGCAGAAGCCACCCCTGCAGACCCCTGCTCTAACACCTGGGCATATCAAACAAATACAGAAGGATCCTTGAGAACATCAGCTAACAGTTTTGAACAAAATGTGTTTTCATCAAAGATCTTCTTCATATTCCAATAAGTGTTGCAATTCCATTTATTTAGGTAGGTAAGGCTCAGTCTTTACTATCAGTAACGTGAAAATAAGAGCTGAGCTCCAAATTGTGACTTCCCTAATTTCCCTTATTTTCTTTTCTGTTACTTTATAATTATAAACTTAGTGTTTTTTCTGCATCTTGTACAGCAGAAACTTATGTAGGCATTGCCAGTAGAGCAAGAAAATACTATGAGCACCTGATTCATTAGCTGTAAAAGTAAGAAACATGACATGTAGACAAAAGCTCTTTGGAGCTTCTGGTAACAGCCCCAGCACTGCCTTCAGGTTGCAAATACAGGGCATTTCACGTGATAGGGTGAGTCATCCATTTCAACGGAGCTTCCAGAACTTGTAAGGGCTTATTCAAGAGGGAAGTACCAAAATCAGTAAACTTCTGTTAGTCTCTAAAATAAAGTAAGCTTTTCTGATTTCAGCTTTGTCATCACGATTATTTTTGAGACAGGCTTGTTAAATCTGGAGAGAAAACTACAAGACTCTGTTCTTCCTCCTACTGATCGACATTATCAATTAAAAGCACTGCCTCATCACTTCTAGATGTTAAAACTTCTAAAATAAAGTCTGAATTTTAAACATTTTCTAATGTATGCCCCGAAACAGCAGAGCCTACCAAAAAGTATGCATTTTGTTTTTATTTAAGTTAATGGGTCTAGACTTAAGATGAATATTTGGAATTAGACATACATGAATATTTGGATTGATACAAGTGATCACAGCTGAGATTTATTTTTTCTTTTAGTCACAGATAAATAGCAACTTCAGGGGGAACTCTCTTCTCATTTACTTTGAGGTTCTTTACACTTAATTTCTTATGACTTTCCTTTGTTACTCCAGATTTATCTCAATGTATCTAAAAGCAGCAGTTGACTCTTAGAAACTGACACAGAAATAAAAGCAAATACCATTTAGTTGCCAGCCTGAAAAGCCCTTCCCAAATATTTATTGAAAAGACGAGTTAATTTTTCTAATCTGTCTTCTTACTTTTTCTAGAACAGGGAAGAGGTAGTAGTGGGAAATATGGCATTGCTGTTTATAAAGACAAACATGTTGGCAACATGGGGATTAAAGTTGATTTTCCTTCCAGAAACAGACCCACTTATATTCTCTTGGAGCTCTGTGGATATATTTAGATAGTATAAATACCTTAAAGAAAGATAAATGAAATTACTGTTTCAGTGAGAAGGTCTTGAGGTTATGGCAGAATTTATAAAAATATGTTTGAAACTTCCAATTTTTCTACAGTGTTACAGATTAATAACCACTTAATGGGAGAAAGGATTCTGACAAAGATTGGTAACTAAAATCAAATCAGCATATCAATACATTTACTTGATGAAAAAGCAGAAAGACATGGGGGTCTTTTTCTTTTCTTTTTTCAGATATGATGGTTTTTGGTTTTGTTTTTTTTTTTTTTTTGGTTTGTTGTTTCTTTCAGCTTTGGTTATGTGTGTAGGTATGTGTGTATTTGTTGATGTTTGTAATGATAATTGCCTTTCCCAGTACTGTTTATTTTTAATGAGCCCCTCAAAATGGAGCATAAATACTGTAAAATCACAAAGGTAATTATTCTCATCTACTTATAAAGGAATACTGAACAAAAAAATAAACAGGACAATGGTGAATTTAGGGCTTAAATGAAGCTGGATAAATGATTCAAAATAGTCTTCAGTATCACAAATCTGGGGTGTAGACTAGGGTTTCACTTCTGTAAAAATTATCCAAAATAACATCTCGAGACAACAGCTACATTTTCTAAACAATTCTAGCTCCACTCCTGTTGGAATTTGGAAGCCATAGTCCATACTGTGAGCCTCCATACCTGAGAAGCTACCAAACAACCTTGAAGTCATGTTGCATATCTCTATCATAGTACAAGTCCTACAGAAAAGGACCAGCTAGACCATATAGAGAACTGCTACTGCAGCTGATTCTGTAAGAAGCTGTTTGTACTTATTTGAGGGTTCTCAGAGTATAACCATAGGGTGTAAAGTAGCCCAGGAAGGAAGGTGCATGAGCTCCTATATCAGCACTGAGGGAGCAGTATGGAGGTCAGAGACAAGGAAATTGTGGGAAAGCCCTTTAGATTGTCAGCATAGGTTTATGCTGCTAAACTAATCAGCAGGAGGGAATGCCTCCGGACACTCAATCAATGTGTATGAGCAGAATACCTGGAAGCCTATTTTGCATATAACACTCCCAAACAATGTCCAGGTACAAACCAGGATTTACTACACAGGAGTGAGTGTTGCCAGTATGTAAAACACATTCAGGCAAAAAGTATTGATGGCTAGGGAAGTTTGATAGCACAGATGTGGAATATTGCTCCTGGCTGGTCTCAAGGGCAAGGAATGGTGCATTAAATCTACTAGTACAGCCATAGACTACTTTGAAATAATTAAGTAATTGCATAATAAATTCCATACATAAGAGGAATTTATGCAATTTCTTACATTTTCTTTAAAGTTATTAGGTCAATGGAAGCTGGATCCTAAGATTTGGGGCCAATTTCAAGTCACTGTACCTTGTCATTCACCACTACCTTTTCTGTGTGATTAAAATCCTACTTCCCAGAGACATAGGTCAATTATTTTAAATGTTATTTCTTTATAGATTTACATAAACAGTACATCTGCATTAAATAAATATATAGGGAAGTATAAGTCTGTATATATTCATATATATCAAATATAAAATAATATTTATAAGTACATAAATACATAATTCCATAGCTATGTGAAATTAGTGTCAAGAAGTAAACATTACTTCCTGGATCTTCTCTCAGATCCAGCCTGCACCGACTGTATCATAGAGGTTGTAGAGGAAAAATTTTGTTCTATTAATTCTTAAAAGTAGTAGCTACAACATGCTGGCACCTCAGTAGTTTTCTTCTTCATTGGAGGCGTTTTAATTGCTCTCTACTAAGGACCCAACATTCATGTCTCTGAGGTGTGTTGCCTTCAGTGTTACTTTCTATGATACAGTAGAGGAAGGCAGGGAGCTCTCATCATAACAGTGTACTGCTGGGAAGGGAAAGGATCTGTTCCCAGATCTGAACATTGAATAATCACTTTCCATGCTAAAGAATCATGAAAGCCTGTGTGCTTTATACCCTTCCTATGTTGTCTCGTACTTTTTCTTTATAATTCAGCATGCCTTCCTGTGAGTTACTTTCCCCTATGGAGTGAGAGTTCAACGAGTGCTAATTCTCCAAAGCTTTTTCAGTATGTATGTGCTGGGCTGTCAGGAATCCCCAGAGTGCACAGTGTAACTGGTGAGTGCCTTTCCATCGCCCTGCCTTGGCACATTGTCTTGAAATCACAGTGCAGCAGCCGCAGGTTCCTGCCGAGTGCTTTGTTAAGACGTGGAGTGCAGCTCTGCGCCGCCTCCTCTGACAGCTCTGCCTTACGGGGGCGGATTGCTCATTGCTCTCTTTGCCTTTGTGCTGCACAGTGAAAAGGGCTTGCAGATTTCTAAATGTGCATACATTATACAGACCTTTCCATTTAGCTCAGGGTATTAAGAGGGAAGTCATTGAATTTTATGGGAAAAATTTGACTCTGATGTCAGAGCTCATCCTCTGATAATATTAATTTCTAACTTGTAAGCCTCTCTTACCAGTAGTGTCCATAGAGCTATGACATTTCCTTTGTTTTCTGTGTAGTGTGTTTGAAAATTGCTAAGGATGACAGCTCTCAATAAACATTCTGCTCTCAGCACTGAAGCAAAGGACATAATAATAGGGTAAGATATTTCCTCACACCAGAACAATTAATTCATGAACCTATCACATGGTATTTTACATCTTTGTCTCATCCTTTAACAATATTTCCAACTTATTCCAGTGTTTCTTTGAATTGCTTTGGCACATGAGGCTTCTGTGAAATCAGAGTACAGAGACAAATAAAAGATTGGTGTTTGCTATATGGGAGCAGTAGCTCTGTAGCAAGAGCCTACACCTTTTGCAGGACCATTTTACACTGGCTAGACTGGTGCACTGTCTCTAAAGACCAGATCAGAGCCACGGTTCTTTATAACAGGCTCCATTTTTGTTCCTTCTTTATCCTCCAAAAAGGGTACACGCTTATTTGGAAGATAAAACATTCATAAAGTTCATGTTGATGAGAATGGGATTCTAAATCATGAAAAATATGAACAGAAAAGAAAGAGGTCAGGAACAACAGAAAAAGAGATATGAACCAAAACCCCATAAAATAGTATGGAACATAAAATAGAAAGTTTTAATTTCACCTGCAGGTAAACAACAGAAAGACTTAATTACTGCTTCCAGAGGATCTGATTTCATACTCCTAATTAATTTTGTCCTGTCAGGGCAGCTTTATCACAGTTATTCTAGACCTACACTGACACATATGACACAATTCAGGTCTCATGTCTGATCTTCTGTGCTGTTCAGCCTCATGATTAAAACGCTGACAAATTGCGTGTAATTTCACAGTAGAAAATGATAGCAGAATATATGTAATTTAATCGGTCTGTATAACCTCTTTCCAAGGAAGATCCAGCTACCTTAAAAACAAATATTCTGACATTTGTTTAAGAAATCTTATAGTTGAAGTAGAAAAAAATTGACAGTGAGTATTCTGGAGTGAAAGTGAGCGTTCAGTCCGATGACAAATTTTTTAGAGCTATTAATCAGGAAAAAGTTCAATCAATTTAATTAAATTCTGTACTTATCTGCAGGACAGTCAGCATAGTGGGAAAAGCTCAGTTGAGCATCAAAGGATTAATTAAAAAAAAAAGGTCCCTCACATGACCATATTGATCTAAAAATGCCTCAACTATGGTGAAATTTTGTTTATCATGAAATTTTCAAAATTCGGATCAAAACAGATGTATTCTCTGTAGTCACTAATGCTGGCAATTACATCTTGCTGCTTATGAATGCATCTTGCACAGTTTGCAATTACTGTTCAAACCAGAGAATTATCCAGGGAGTTCCTATTATGTGTGGGAAGCTCAGCAATCCAGTTTTTTAAAACAGTAGCTGATTGAGCTTTTATGTGCTCCACTTCTGTAAAATTATATCTAAATCACATTTTATTTTGCTTTCCGCTTCAATACCTTTTTTTTATTCCATTTCTATTTGTATAAGTGACCACAATATACTCTTTTGAGGCAGAAACTAAGGCTGGTATATCAGTAGGGATGAGAATAAGCCTGTCAATCAGACCTGTTCATTAGTATTTCCCATTTCATCACTGACTCAGATATTGATCCAAACACTTATACCAAGTTCAGAGCTTCCCCAGAGGTTGGGGGAAAGTTTGCTTACCTTTATGTTTTATTATTATGGTGATTTTCACTCCATTCTCTTCTACCCTGTAAAGTAACAGGGTAATATACTAATTCACAATTTTTATCTCCTTCTTTTCCTTGGTACATCTCCTTCCATTCTGATGACACCTAGACATGCTAGATATAGCTACAATTCTTACAGGATGCAGAAGACCCCCTGCATCTGTTTAGCAGCCAGATATATCAGAAAAAGTGAACCCTTTATTCTTAATTTTCAATAAGTCTTCATTTCTAAACCTTCATGGTGGGCAAAAGTGATAAGAGTAAATTTTGATACTAAACAATGTATCTTAAAATGCATCTCAAAGAGATTAAACAAAGGTCTTTCTTCTTCTCATACAGGAAAATTCAAGACCCAAAGACAGAACATTGGAAATTTCTTATGTCTGTATTTTTTTATCTTTTCCCCCTATATTTCTTGTCTACCATTCTTTTTGCTAGTGCTGCTAAGCACTAGTTTCAAATTAAAAAAAAAAAATTGAGACAGCTGTAGACTTGATGGTTCATTGACATCTTTGAAGACTTTTGTTTTATGGACATTTCTCATCAGTTTCTATTTAGATCTTGTCTGCCTGGCACCAACATTGTTCCCAACGTTGTATTATTCCCATCTTTTATTCAGGTGTCTTTTAAATAAAAGTACTCTCTGTTTTCTTTTGTGATCTGCTGCTGATTTCCACATCTCTGTGCACCTACAAAGAGTTTGGAACTGATTACATGCAAAATATAATTGAGCTGTAAGTCATTTCAGTTGAGACTGATTATGTTTATACAAGAGAACAAAAAAAGATATTTCAATAACAGTCACATATTTCACTGGAAGAAAAGCTGCCTTTTATGTTTGACAAACTCACATCTTGACATTTTTACAGTCTTCTATGTTCTAAATAGGCTATTGAGTATAAATAACTTTTATTATAACATACATTCTTTTTAATAATAAACTTTATTGTATTACCTATAGAAAACCTGTACCTTTTGGATAACACCAACAGTTTCTCTTAGGAAAAGTAATGATTTTAATAAAAGACAGTGACAAACATTAATAATCCAAGAAAACAGTAACAGTAACTGTACCCATTGATTGATGTTATTCCCACTCAGAGGAATTTGTTACACACATCTGCCTAATTCTGTCCTTTCTCTGAAAACATCCTATTGTTTCCTTGCAGCAGTCCAAAGTAATTGCTGTTGTATGAAGAGCAAACAACTGCACAAGCAATCAGACACACACGGAACAAAAGAAGGCAACGCAACAACACCACATCCTTTGATTCTCACACAATCAAACACCAAAGTAACTTTTCCATGACTAACAGGCTCTACGGAGACCATTTAATCTCTCTGTCAGTTAGACTTTGGAGGCCCCATGTGACAAATTTTGCTACCCAACACTTCACACAGGATTGATAATTCTAATAGTACTTGAGTGATATGAAAGATAACAGAACTCTCTTAAACCATCTACTATGGGATTGTGGGATTAGCATTAAAACAGTGAGATGAGCTTGGAGCAGAAGGATTTGTTCTTCCACACAATTAAGTTTCTAAGAATTCTTCTCAAACTGCAAATTTAAAATGCCAATTCCAACAGACTTCATGCCTCTCCCTCGTGGAGACTTCAGGATACAGGTTCCGTTTTTTGGAATAGCTTTTAACAGATAGCAGTGCTGTTCTAACTCTACTCATTCGTGGAACGGATTAGAAAATGCTGATATGATTTATTGTCTTTAAGAGTTTATCTAAATAAGCCCTAGGGGAGAAAAAGTCTACTCATTGCTTTATTGTCACAATGTTCATCCTGCTGCTTTATTGATGCATTAGGATAGCAAGTGGTGTCATCAATAACAAGTGTCCCTTAAAATTTCTTTTGAATCTTGTTTTGAGAGTGAGATACTTTGAGAGATAGTATAGAGAAAGGGCATTGATTGTACTCTGGTCATTAAAAAACCCCCAAAAGCTACAGACTTTGACTTCAAGGGTTTTCAGCTCAAGACTATTTATGACATTCACCTTCAATATTCTCAAAAAATCATAAACATGTACACAAATACACATGGGCAGTTTACCTCAGCAGTTTCACAGAACCTATTCTTCTTAACACACAGATAAAAAAATCCTTAATTGAACTCCCACAATTTCTTCAAATCCTTTCAGATAGTGTTGACTTCTCGCTGGCAGCTCTCTCAACTTTGAGAAACCAAGTTAACACTTCTTCCATTATTTAGGACTCTTTTTGTGTCTCATGCCATCTAACACATCCTATTTATACATCCTATTAACTTGGTACTTGTAGGTAGGTGAACATCTTCTGTGGAGATGTCTGTTTATCTTGAGCAGTAATCCCATTTTATTCATATATCTTCACTCTTTTCTTAAAGATCCATATAACACTTGTTAGGATTAATCTAAATTCCATAAAAATGTGAAGACAAAAGCCACTATGGAGCTCTAATTTTACCTGCTACATTACTTGGGCCAAACATTTTCACTGCTACTTCAGGACAATGACAATTTTTAATTTTATAGATGATTTAAAGTATAATTTAAATAGTTTTTGTGACTTTTTATTGGTAAAAATCACAAAGTAATCTTTTGGGTATTGTAAACTCAAAGCATTTAATGATTAATCATTATTAATCATTACTATGAATAGCACATGGGATTTTCAACTATTCAACTAGGTTATGAATACAGAACTTAACTAAATGATTGAAAGAAGCTTGGTCAATGAATCCAGGAAATGGCTCCTCTGCTCCTTCAATATTATCATGTGAATAAGAAAATATCATATATTACCTAAAAAAACAAACATATGAGTTATTTCCATTGATATGAAAACAGTTTTGCTTTCTTAATTGCAGTGCTCCCAAAACCTATTCCACTATATATGAAGAACATATTTTGTCTGGAAATTAAATAAGTTAGTAAGTCGATTTCTCACTGCTACATGATTTAGCTGCAGGTTAAGTCACATAGCTATCTCTGCTGACACGTTAGTTAAATAAAACCTAATGAATAAAGTCAAAACAGCTTAGGCAGTCATTCAGCTTATCCTAAAGCTGACACCTACAGTATGTCAGCAGAAAAAGTATTTTAGGCTGCACTGGTGATATTGGCCTTCTCTTTGTTAACTGTAGTCTGTCTGTCACCTCCCTCACGTGTAGACACAGACCTGTAGGCACCTAATCCCAGCTGTCTGCACAAAACCCAACCTGTCTGAATGTAGTCCTTCTTGTGTTAGTGTAGTCCATCTTGTGACTGCAAAAGAAAACATTAAAAAACTGTAATGCTCTTAGGAATCTTCTTATTATGAAGCCTTGGGAAAAGATCACTAAGAGTATACAGTAATCATTACAAGTAATGAAAACAAATAGTAAAGCATTCAGTGTTGTGAATTTTCATTTTATCTGTCCTTGAATACAAAAGAAGCCACCATAGTAATGGAGAAAGATGTTTTTAAAGCAATACTTTTCCATCACTATCCGAACGTATAAGGACAATATCCAGGAAGCAGACAATTCTTACAGTACAGGTACTCTTTACCCAGTCTTAAATTTCTGTTCTGCAGTATGTAAAAAGACACATTGAGTTCCAATTGTGCAGTATCAGTCATTTTAAAAAATTCCACAATCCATTTAAGTTTTATGTGCATTTAGGCTAAGATGCATTCCTTTACTTTTAAAAGTAATAAATCTAGGCCAGCTATAAAATAAACCCAAGGCAAGACTATTTAACACCCTGGATATTCCTTAAGAATAAGGAAAAGTAATGTTCCAAGCAAATACAGTGTTTCAATTTAAAATTTATAAGTCAATTTTCCAAAACATCTTATTACTCAAATATTTTACATATACTCATTCAGTATATGAATTTTTAATACTCAAGTGAAATGGATAAACATCCTTGTGAATATATAGCTACTGACCCCATAATAAAGTATCAAGCATATAAAACAGCTGAGTAAAAGCTGCATAATCCAGGCTTCCTAAACTGTTCTTAAAGTCATTCTTGAGTTTAAAAACACAGAAACAAAAATGTCAGATGTGCATGCCTCACATTTTAATAACTTTAGGTGTTGTTTAAATGTTCTTTGACCCTTTCCCAGGTTTTAGCCAGAAACATCACCACACTCAGAAAAAAATGGAAACAAGTTACCAGTGTCAACTCAGACATCACAGGGTGTCTTTTATGTTTATATTGGTAGATCTTCAATACTTGTCACATTGTGGGAATAAGTCCCCATTAAATCACATTACTGGACCTGAGGGAGAGAATAAAAGCAATGTAGCATGAAGAAACTGATTTACAAAATCAGTTTTAAAATCTGCTCATATTTTGAATATTTAGAGGACATTTTAAATGAAATAATGCTAAGCTTTCTCAGTTAAAACAATTGCTGATCTATAACTTCAAGCTGAATTAAAACTAGGCTGAACCAAAGTGCTTACCATTAATTAGTATCAATGAAATGCGCAGGACTCTTTTTTAACTGTTGCATACTTCACGTCCCCACTTTTTTAGCTTTTCTTAGTAGTGACTTCAGGAGAGCCCCACAGAACTTGACATCTGTGATGTAACCTGTGAGTTTGTCGTTTTGGTTCAATGGTCTCCATACAGCCAATACGTGACAGACAATCCTGAGATCCAGGATTGGGAAAGGGATTATGCCAAAGAAAACAGGCATTTGTAGGGTGAAATTTGTAGATACCGAAAATAGGTAAGGTGGACTGTTCTCTTCACCTGGGGCTCTTTTGTGGGCATCTGCACCCCTAACAGAAAATTTTGTGATGATTTCCATCAACTACATGAGAGGTCATGCAAATCTCTGCTCTTACACTAAAGGAAAAGGTAAAGGAAGGGTAAATACATGGTAGTCTGAGATGAACAGAGAAAGGCTGCTAGACCGGTTCAGTCACTAAAATAAGTGTGTGAACAGGAACTTAAGAATTGTGTCCTGTCAGTTGTGTAATATCTATATACTCCCAGGTACCAAAACATCTAGATTTCAGATATTTACTACTTCCTGTTATTCAGAGGGAATAGAGGATGTTGCTTGGGTTTTTGTTGTCTGGGTTTTTGGGGTTTTTTTGTTTGGTTGGTTGATTGGTTGGTTGGTGTTTTTTGGGTGGGTGA
This sequence comes from Daphoenositta chrysoptera, assembly GCA_013397915.1. Classification (NCBI taxonomy): domain Eukaryota; kingdom Metazoa; phylum Chordata; class Aves; order Passeriformes; genus Daphoenositta; species Daphoenositta chrysoptera. Next base: position 510,093 of record VZRO01003175.1, read on the forward strand.
GGGTAGACATATTTCCTGTTCATGTTGTGATAATAATTCTCCCAGAAATTGCATGTAAAATAATTACATTTCCTGCACATTATTTTGGATTTCTTAAATAAAACTAGTGACTACAGAATAATATTTTTGATAGTTTGTTTTTTTTTTCTTAAAAATTCAAATTTTAAGTAGCTGATAAAAAAATTTGTATTATACATGACTCTGTGGCTCGTTAAAGAGAGAAATAAATTGAGGAAAAAAAAAAAACAACCCCAAAAACCCAGAAAAAACACACATGCTTGTGTAAAATGATGCACTGTTCAGACTGAAGAGAATAATCAGCTGTTCCCTGCAATGGTAAGAAAAGCCTTGACAGCTGTGAACCAATTATGGCCTCTGAAACCTTCACTGAGACCTAATCAAGAAAAGTGTTTGTTACTGTGTCCCAGACATTGCAAAGTAAACAAGATGACTGAATGCCTTGGAGGCAAGTAGGAAGTTTCTTAGGCATAAAACCTCAGAACTGTCTTTGGGTATGTTTGTATTCCTTTTGGAAGATGTAGAATTTTCTGAAATAATAAATTATGTACAATCCCCAAAGAGATCTCCTTAAGAAATAATTCTGACATAAATTTTTCAGCTCCCTATATTTCTGTTACTGAACCTTTAATTCTTTTCTCCATGGAAAACTTTCATCATGCCCCAATTTACCCATGAGAGCCTACCCCACCCCTTCCAAATTCCTAAGTGAAACCATACCCAGAGCCAGAAGTATTCATAGCACTTGTCTAGAATACTTAAAATTATGGAGGAAAAGGCTCTCATTGATCAAACCTGACTAGTTCACTGCTGCAAATGTTTGCAGTGAGCTTCATTTAAAACTTGGATTAAGCAGCTGCTGCATTGGCTCCAAATATCCTATCCAAAAAGCGTGAGATCAGGGACTTTGTGTGAGCCTGGGAAGCTACAGAGGGCTGGGAGCTTTGAATTCAATATTTGTGAAGAACGAAAGTGCCTTAAATTGTGATGCAGGGGTTGTTTTCTGTTGGTAATACATAGAAACATAAGAAAAAGGTGACTAATTCACAGTACTGAGCCCAGGTCCCTGACTGAAAGCTCATGTGAGATTTACTTCACAAGAAGTCTTTGTACTGTTTTCTCTCCGTGGACGTGGCACGTGTGTTTGATTCTTATACAATCCAAATTTATCACTTCAGGGCAGTAAATAAAGTGTATCTTAGCCTATAGAGTTAAATACTTTTTGGCACAATTAAGCAAAGCAAAGTTTTAATGAGAGAAGAAAAACAAATTTTACTAATAAATGAATATTGCCATAAACTAAAATAAATTATTAAAGATACCCAGTTGTTAGTGAGAAATTTGGGTAGTTTTTTTAAAAGACAATTGCACCATTTTTTGATTCAAGGTGAAAACAGAAGTCTGTGTGTTTGTGGTAGTTGTCTTTAAAATGTTTCGCAAGGATATGTTCATGTTTCTGTCTAGACCCCTCTCCTAAGTTTCAAGATCAGTCAAATTCAGAAATTAAAAAGAAAACTAGACAGAACAGTTGAGTCTGATCAGATTTTGATAGGGAACCACAAATCATACCCAGATTAATTCCAGTCTGGACCTGGCTTTCATTCAAAGGTTACAAAAGCCTCAGTAATTCTGTTGATGAATCTAGACTCTGGGCAGGAGATTCAATAATAAAACTCTAGGCCAAATTGTGGCAGTTCCTGAATTTGTAACAGAGGGTCTACAAATTCTAGAAATCAAATACCTCAAATACCTTACAGTATTTCTCATTTGTCCTTGGAAATTGTTTATCTTACTTGCTGTTTGTGTTGTGTGGGTATTATAACTTTTCAAAATTTAAATAGAAGAATAATGAATTGATGTGGGCTTATCAGCTTTAAGATCTCCTGAGCTGCTTTACTATTACAAGTGCTTGGCACATATGTGGGACAACGGTATCAACACTCAGACTCTCCTGCAGGATGATGAGAAAGCTGTTTTGACAGTCAGTGCTACTAAGGAAGTTGCCCAAAGCTGCAAATGCCAGAAATAGAGCCAAGATAATCCAGAGGTCATGCAACTTTATTCAAGTGCATTTTGTGGCATGCCCTGAGCCACTGATTCCCCACTCAGAGAGACTTGGAATGTGTTGGGACCCTCCACCGTGGTCCAGTGCCTGATTTTAATTACCATGAAAACATGGAGAAGGAGGAATGAAGGGAATACTGAAGAAAGTGAAATATTGCAATATATCTGGGTCTGCCACTGGGGATGGAAGTGTCCATAGGAAACTTGAATCTGGGCATCATAGGACCCCATGAAGTTTGATGAAAGCTCTTATCTCACTCTTATTTTAAGTATCTCTAACAACCCACCTTAAAAGGCAGTATTGGTGTTATTCAAATAAGAAAAATGTGGTTTGCATGTATTTAGAAGGTAGAAATCTCATTTCTGTGCTACTGTATGAGTCTAAAATTGTGTTTGAAGAGGATACTGAGTTTTCATTCACCAATGATTGTTGCGGTGCGCGGACCAGTTTTTATATTTTATTTATTTTATACGGTTTAATCTTTATTTTTTTATGTATTTTATATGGTTTAGTCCGTTTCCCCTACCTTGTTAAGTGGTTTGGTCTCCTGCTCCCTTTTCCTCTGTTCTCGAGAGATCTCCCAGTTTGGTCTCCCATTAGGTTGCTGTACCCACTCCGCCCACTCCCTTGTGATTGACTGTTACGTGTTATGTTCCCGTTGGCCCTCAGATGTATCCACCCCTTGTTCCTCCCCCCCTTAAAAGACCCGTGCAGCGCCCAGAGCTCTCTCTTGCTCTTGGGATCTGGTCCCTGACTCCAGGGAATAAACATCTCCGCGAGCCACACCGGGTCCGTTGCCTTCCTCGTGCCTACGCTTCTTCTCGGCGTGCAACCGCCACCCTTCAGGCTGGGAATCCATTTCCCTGGCTGCTGTGGCTACCGCTCAGTCAGAGGCTCTGCCGGTTCGGTCGATCCCCGTGGCGCTTGGGGCTTCCAAGTAGGTGGACGGGATGGCGGAGGGTAACTACCCTCAAATCCGGGTGAGGGCTGATTTCTCACGCCGCCGCGCGTCCAGAAATGATCAACACCTAATTCCAAAGAGATTAAATATGTGGATTCTATGAATATACTGACAGTTCATGGAGATCATGACATCTGTCTTGTTTTCTTGTTCTATAACTTCCATAGGAGTAATTTTTGCACCTTTCTGGAAAGCATATAGCTGCCAGAATATTTCACTAGGCTTTCCTAGCCATAATTCAAGCTAATATTTCATTTTAACTGCAGTAGAAGGAAACACAAATGGACACATAGGTCTAGAAAAATGGGAATTATGGTTACAGGCATGCTTTTTGTATTCTGAACACAGATGAGGAGAGGAGATATGTTTTTTTGAACCTGTGTTTGTGGGTTTCTTAGTCTTGGAATTTCACCCCATGAGGCTCAGTGGAATGATGTTTGATTCCTTTATAACTGTATGATGAATAGGACCTTCCATGCTTTGTGCCCCTTTACTAGCTTGAACCAAATATGAAGTATTTCATTTTGCTCTGGGAATATTTTCATTGTATTTTTCATGTTTACCTCTACTAGCGCTTATCAGAGAGGTTCTTCTCACCAGTACTTGCTTTAGCAGATGCTCTGAGGATGAGTGATGTAGATATTTCAGCTCTTAACTTTTCTCTCTTAAGACCGGTTTGCAACGTTTTCTTGGTTTTGAATATATCGGCAGGGACAGGAAACAACATCATTTGGTTCAGAGTAACACTATTTAAAAATAAAATAGCCCATATGTGCAAAATGTATACATATGGCACAAAGGGAAAATAATAAACAAGTAAAGGCTAACCAATCTCTGCAATACATGTGTGATGGAATACCATTTTCTGTTTCAGTTTTAAAAACCCTCTGAAGTTTATCTCCAAAGTGCTGATGTCAAGAGGCATTGATGGATTGTTCAGGAGAAATATCTGCTGTTGTGCAATTTAAAACATACCTTATTTAAAACAAATCCAGAATCAAAAATCTTCCTGTTGCAATAGTAAATCTGATATTTTTATAATACTTTGTCTGCAAAACAACAATGACAACTATTTTTACTTATTCTCAAAACATTCTTTTCTCTAAAACCAGTTTCAACTTTGAGAATTTTTTTATTCTCTGATGTATTTATTTGATAAGCATTCATATTTTTTCCTCCCTAACACAGATAAAAGCTGGCATGATGGCTGTTTTCTTGTAAGAATTATAAGAATTTTAAACTTTCTAGCAACTTAGCAAGTCAGTGTTATTTGTTCCAGCTCATCTGTTGATTATTATGATTTATTTTTGATGTGTGTTCATTACAAGAGAAACTCTACTCTGAGTTAGGTGCCTGTTGTACTTTACTTTAAAAAAAACTTACTTTACAAATGCAAAGAAAAAGGTAGAGCTTTCCCAACAGAGTGATGAAACCAACATCAAAGGACTTCTGAAGGCCAAAGTTAACTGCTTTGTTAATTGATTTGATATACAGGATTGATGGTTTAATTTTCTTTATTTTCTCTCTTGCTTCTAAATAGTGGAGAGAAAAAGCTCATTTAGAAATAAAATGATTAATTTATCATTCATAGTAACCTGTGTGATTGTCCTTGTGCCAGACATCTTGATATATTCTTGTTGATTTGAGAATTTTGCATTTCACTTTTATTCTTTGTGCTAGAGTAGGGCTATACTCACATTTTGAATGAACCTCCTACAACATAGTGAGGCAAACATAAATAATTAGATTATAAAACTGTATTAAGCAACCAGAGCATTCTACATTGTTTTCAACATACTGCTAGAGACAAGATAACAACTATCTGCTCTTCTCTGTAGAAAACTTTTAGTTATTCTCTGTATCAAGATATTCCTGTTGAACTATTTACTGCATACTGTGTTTCAGAAGCCTTAAATGATTGTGCAAATTTTTTCTATATTTCTCAAATCTCAAAAAAACTTTCCCTCTTTTTCCTTTTGTTTTATGTTTATACCACATGCGGCAGGTAAAAATGAGAACTTCTGCTAACGTGCTTTTCATAAGTTTTAAATATTTTCCTAGAAATACACATATTTTTTTGATTTGCATTTAAGGAAAAAACTAATAAGAAAAAGAAAAGAATCAATAAGAAGTTTGATTTCATATCGTAAAAGAGAAAGTTTTTTATCACTTTTTAAAGTATCATTTTGTTCAGATCAGGTAGTATAAAAAAAAGAAAGGTTGTGAAAGGTTTTTTTTAGTTTTGTTTTGCTTGGGTTTGTTTTGCTTTTGCATAATTATTAATTCTTAGAGGTGCATTCAATAGCTAGATGCTTGTTCTCCCTATTCAACATATTCACCATTTAACCCCTCTAGAAACACAACCAAATCATAACCTATAGCTGGAAGAAGTCTTGTATTCAGGCAGAGTAGGGTGCATTGTGGACAGTACAATGGATATTCAGGAAGAAGAAAACAATTCTCTTTTGCTTACTAGTCTCCAGAACAGAGAAGAGTTTGTGGAGGGATGAAGGAAAGAGAAGATAGAGACAATCTGGTAAGAATGAGGATGCATGTAGCTAATATAACTTATTAGCAGCATAAAACTGGCTCAAAGGATATTCTAAGCCAAGAGCAAATTATTTTCTAAGCCAAGTGCGAGGAGAAAGTGATTTTCCCTAATATTAAGAATACTGAGAGGTGAATTTATATGGCATTTGCTCTTGGCAGTGATTTCTGTCAATAGTAAATTTGTGCTTTGAGTATTACTAAGACACTGATTCAGCACTCAGACAATAGAAGAATGTGATAAGAGACAAGTGCTATTGTGAATTAATTGTAAGAGATCCTTCTGTCTTTTCTAAGTTCCACTTTGTTCTTTTTATAAGCTTAGGAGAGTTACAACTTCAAAAGTAAAATAAATAAATCAGAACCTTCTGTGACTAGAGTATCCTGCTGCAAAGAAGGGATCAGTAAATTCACAACTTCTTATTCTCTTCTTTCTATGGAGATCTCTTCATTAATGTAGGATTCATTCCATTAGTTTGAGTTATATAAAGGAATCTAGTATAAACTAGTCATCTAGGCTTGCTCTCTCTAGTCAAGGAATAAATAGTATCAGAAAGTGCTTTATCTGACTGCAAACTTTCAATAGAAAAAGGTCCCCTGTTGGCAAAGCCGTTGGCTCTGAAATGGAAGAAATTTGAAACTGGTGACCAATTTTTAATATTAATATATTTGTTGTAGGAGCAGCAATAGACTTAGTATGGAATCAATCACAATAGTAGTCATAATAGTAACAGGAATAGGGGGTAAAAGTGATTGCAGTACTCACAGTAATAGCACTGGCAGTCAGTAATTTTGCAGCAAAAGTATCCTAATAATAGCAGTAGTTTTGACTATTTCATAATGTTGAATTTTCAGGGATTTAGCATAGTTGTTAAGGGTAGACATCACCAAATCTCATTTCACAAGCTGCTATAGTAGCAATCAAACAGAATATTAATTTCACAATCAGTATGAGTTATTTTTGTTAGAGGAACAGAAACAAAGTTTTATATAAGAGAAGCATGGTCTGTTCCCATACCAACAGATTTGTCAATCTGTTGTATGAAAGCAAAAATCCTGAACCAAAACAAACCAAAAAAAACCCAAAAAACAAAAAAAAACAAAACAAAACAAAACAAAAAAAAACAAACAAAAAACCAAAAAACCCCAATCGCAAAATAAAACATGAAAAAGAACACTTCAAGTACCTTGCTTAGATTCAACACCTTTTTTTTTTTCCCCAATTCAAGTACAATGCTAATTAAAGATTCATTTATTAAAGTAAAACAACTTCAAGAATGAAAATATGGGTTGCAGTGGTGAAATAATAAATGGTAACAGATGTACACTAACATGTTTAATATTCTAAACAACTTTTCTTCTTTTAAACTATGCTTTCCATCTCTTCAGTAACTCCTTCCTTTCCAGCCATACCTGCTACACATACAGGTTAAGCATCATAATGATTCTATCCAGTGAGCCATTGAAAATTCAGAGCTGAGCTTTGCCATACCTGCCATCCTTGAAGGGAAACAGTGAGAGACCTGGCAGTGTTTTACACATCTCAGGCTGCATGGTGAGGAATAGTTTGACTTTGGCTGCTGCCTCAAAAAATCAAAAACAAAAATCTGAGATGTAGTACAGAAATGTCAGTAATGCTGTTTCTTAGTCAGGCCTAAGTTTCCCATAAACAGAAACATATATTCTTCCAGTGAGAGATTTTATTAAACAAAATCAAAAGACATTGTCCTTGGGAAGATATTTAAAGACAAAAACATATTTATTGAAACCTTGTCAGTTTTAAAGCTGAAAAAAAAAAAAAAAAAGCACAAGATGTTGCACTTTGCATAAATTCTGAGTTGGAGAACTTCCTAAATATCCTTTTTTTCGTATGAAAATGATGCTTATTATCCTTTTGAACCTTAGCTAAAGTTCAAGCTATATGAAAATACATGAGTCTGGGTACTAATGTGCTTTCTAATGTAGATACAGATGTGGTCCTCTTGAGAAAGTATTTTCTTGTTACTGTCCTTCACCCATTATAGCCCTGTAATAGCCAAAAGCCCCAAAGTTGAAGATAATTTAAAAACAGAATTATTAGCTTATTATAAATCCGTTTAAAAATGCTGTCTTTTTTGAGTCTGGAGGAAAAATAGAAATCTCTGATTTTAATATTGTAAAAATATGACATTAGACATATTCTAATGCATTAGACATATTTTAATGCATGTCTTAATTTTAGCAGTAAAGCTTTTTAAATTTGTTTTTACCTACTATTTAAGTTCTGTAGATTAAGAAAAAGAGTAGAAAGCAAAGATGTTTATAAGTTTTGAGAGGGACATATCTGAAAGTGCTGCAGTTTTATCCAAATTACTATCAAAAACTAAGAAAGGTTAGAAATTTATTTTGATGGATGCTTCATAGATAAAACCCAAGATTTTGCAGAAAGTCAGAATAATATATTAGAAGGGTTAGTAGAACTTGCAAAGATTTCTCAGCATCAGAAAATCAATATTCTTCAGGGACAGATGTACTGTAAGTCTGTCCCATTAACACTCACATCCAGAGTGTGTTTGCAAAAGACGTGTATTTCAACATACCTCAAATGTTATCTGAAGTTGTCACATATAGATGAATAGTTCTCTTCATCGAGAGCTGATATCACTTTGGACACATGGCATTTTGTTGTCTAACACATGGTATATCAAACACAACTTACTGCTGAGTTCATACTCAAGCTTCCCTAACAGTATACAGAATTAAGTTAAAAACAAGAGTGAAATGAAATTACAAAATATATTTCTTTGTGAAGTTTTGGGAAAAGCTTTCAATCAGGACAAGAGTGTTTAAAAAGAAAAATTTTATTTGAGGTGTAACTTACTTATTCAAATAGGATTCATGGCATGATGACTTTTAATAGATACTTGTATTCCTCTTGTTTCTTTATTTCTCTGTTCCTAAAACATTATTCTTTTTTAGCCATAACACATTGTTTTAAGTCACACATAAATATTTATATTAAAATGAGTGACCTGGCTAGATTTGGTAATTTATATTTTATCTTGCTCACATTCTCATTGTATCTATCATAAAATATAAAATTATCTTTCCTATCCTGTTTCCATGAAAGTTTGTTTAATACAGCAAATATTTAAAGCCTACTATTTCAGATAAAACAAAACTGAGAACTGGTTTCATGTTAAAAAAAAAAAAAGGCACATATATTGCATGACAGAGCTGAAAATGTAAGAGATTAACCTTTGAACATAATTCCACACACACTCACATATACATACCCACACAATCACAGACAAGCCATAAATAAAAACGTCTCAAATTACCGAGAAATAAAAGAGCCTTTCACGGATCACTTGATTGTCCCACACTGTGTTATATAGTTTGGAGTAATAGTTGTTTCATATCACAAAGCCATCAGGTGTTTCAAGACAAACGAAATATAAAAGCCATGTTTGGAGGAGGAGGAAGGTTGTCAAAGTCTGAATGTACCTATTGAATCTCAGTAATTGCCACTTAGTGTTTGATTTAATGAAAGCCATTGAATAAAGGCAACTATTTTCTTTGTCATGGCTTGTGTTCCCATTTGTATATACCCTTCTCTGTCTTCCAAAGTCAAAGCCATAGTCTTCCATTTCCATCACAGCACCACTTCCTTCCCTTCTGCATTCATCCTCATCTGCACGTCTTTCCCACACGCTAAACGGCTGTGTTAAAAATTAGTTTTCAATTATTTTCTCTGAAGCTAACAAGCTTGCTTTGACTGAGCTTTAGACACACTGAAAAGACACAACCACAAATGCACTCAAATCTGCCTTCCTGCCTGTGTATTCTAGCAGAAATATTTGGCCTTCACTATAGAGGTTTTTGTCATTCCAGTTCCTTGCAGATAGACTAGTTATCACAGAAGTAATTGTTTACAAATTCTATTTTTTTCTTTTCCCTCTAGTTTAAAGGAATTCTGACAAATCTACCAAACTCTCAGTGTCAATTAAGGGATGGGAAGGTGTTGTTTCTATCAGAGTCAACTGTTCAAGTTGCTTAAGTCCTGCTCTGAGGGTGGCATTGGTAAAAAATCAAGAGGAGAAAATTGAAAGAAAACTATTCAGATGATATTTTACTGTTAACTGCTACCAAGTCTGCCTTGGTTAAGATTTATGTAGGTACAAGAGTATTCTGCTTCTAGGGATATTTTTTAGAATTTAGAATCTTTTAAACTCACTTAATTTCTATCCTGGTTATATTAAGTTTAAATGCAAAGATTCCTTTAAAAATTAGATTTGGAAATGGGATATGAAACTGGTTTGTTGAAACATCATGAGAATGACCTTTTAATCTTTCTATGTCTTAAATGGAATTCTTGTGCTGTTGAGAATTGCTGGCCTGAATTTAGGATTTGGATTGGGGTTTATTGCAAAAATCTTTGGGGTTTGTAGCCCAAATATGGGGTACAAATTAGGACATATAGAGGACACAAAATTCTTAGTGTTTTTATTCTTTTTGAGAAATGAAAGAAAACTAGAACGATTTTTGGAAGAGGCAAAATGGGCAAGGCAGCAGAATTTAGCAAATGGTATATTGTGTATATATAATATAAAATTAGTATATGTATGTGTGTGTGTATATATATATATATATATAAAATTAGGTATTTAGGGTGATGCAGAAATGGCAGTATTCTTAATTCCCCAGTGCATTGGTAACTATGGATATGACACTCAGAGTACTTAAATTCTTCCTATGTTTTCTGTGAAGTTCCAGAATGTGATTTAATACTTCCCTTATAAACAAGTGATTAGACTCACTATGATACCTAAACCTTGTCTGTAAGAAGAAAACTTGACTGGCATTGCAATTTCACTATAAAGGCCTTGTCATGAGCAGAACAATTATTCTGAAAAAAGATGTTTCTCTTTACAAATAAATTGTTCACAGGAGAGCTGTTCTAGTCAATTTACACAAAGAGAAAAGTCTCTGGACTCCTAAAAGAATAATTACATCTAAAAATACAGTAATACTCCCAAGTCAATGGGTGCTTTTGTGAGGGCAAAGCCCAACCCAACTCAAACTAGAACATCCAATAACTTATTGGGAATAAATAGAAATACCACCCATCAAAAATTGCATCAGCTTTTGAATATCTATGTACATTTTTACTGTACAGGCATAATAAAACTTAGCCTTCTATCTTCATTTATATTTATTAAATTCAATTCTTAAAATAATAACGAATATGTTCAGTGAAATTGTGATGGATTTTATAATTGTTTCTGTTGAATCTTTTCAGTCTACTTCTTTCTCTGTCAAGGTTCCACTTGGTTGTAAACCAGTATTTGGTCTAGCCTCGTCCTCCTAGTCTGTTTATTTAAAATCAGAAGAACAAGCTATAAGCTTGGAAGAAACTTGACAGAAAAGATAGGTATTCTATACTTATTTTAACCACTTGGTTGCTTCTAAACCCTCCGTGTAGATCCAGGTAGAGTGCTCTGGCTTTGTGCTGAGCAAACACCATCTGTGTCAGAGTGTGTGCCAAAAGCATCCATGTAGAATGTGTCTGCTGGCAAGAATATCCAGTACTGCATATCCTGGTAAACTACATCTGCTGCTAAGCTGCTTTATTTTTTTTTTTCCCTTTTTTTTTCCCAAGCAAAGTGGGGAATGTCTAAGCAAAATGAGATTGCCTTGATGAAAAAATCGTAGGTGTTCAAAAGCAAGAAATTCTAACTGCTCCTCCCTATTATCTGGACATTTCAAAGCAACAGTGTCTTACCAATCTTCTAGGACACCCAGCAGCAAGAAAGTGGCATGTACATCTCAGTAATTTCCATCCACATTCAATAAAACAGACATGAAATGCTGTTGGGGTCCCAATGCACCTTTCAGACACGAACCTCTTGACTCAAAGGGCTTAACATACTTACCAAAATGACCTCAGTATTATTTTGAAGTTCACATGGAACAGAATGAAATAGGAAGCAAAAATTTGAGTTTCACAGCAGTATGCAGTTTACACCAAGACCCTCATTACGTGTGCAATTGTGCTTTTATTCATACGGTTAAATAAATGCACTGAACCCCATAATTTTGCTTTCCATAGCCATTCATCCCCATAGTCTCCTGTTTGTAATTTTACTGGAAGCAAGAGCAGGATCTTATTTTAACATATGTGAAATAAATACTGTTAGAATGTTTTTGTCATATTAGAATGCATTTTGGTAATGCCTGTTTAGGAGGGACAATATCCACCCAGGATGTGGAAGAATGTGAAGTATGGCACAGTCATGGATATGAAGATCAATATGAAGAATCACAAACACTGGGATTCAGTGGTTTTATTCCCTTTTTGCATTCCCCCCACCCACCCCTTTTGTGTGTGTGTGTGTATTATATCTCTGACCTTCTAGGAAACTTATTTTTCTGTAAATACAGTAGAGAGTGTAGTAAACTTTCCACATGCTTGGACAAAAGAAAAAAGAAAAAAAGGCTTCTATTCTTATCCAAAGCTTTTATTCTTGTTCCTTCTTTCTTCTCCATAATCTAAAAATCTAAACCCTGCATATTTTTAAATTGAAAGTCAGTGTTAGCAATTTGTTTGAAGAAAAGCAAACAGCTTAATAGATTTCTATTTTTAAAACCAGGAAAATCCTTTAGTGTTTTGGTGGGGGGTGTGCGGGGGTATTTGGTTTGATTTTATTTAGGTTTGGTTTTTGTTTTTTTCTTTTAAAAGGCGTAATTAAGCAGCACATGCTGTCTATGTGCCTACGTGATATGACAACCTAATTGAGTGGTTGGAAGGCTAATGAAAGCAGGGTGGGAGGGAATTCCAGGTGAGAAATTCAGAACAGCTCATTTTACTAGTGGGCTGCTAGAAACCAAAGCAAATACACATGGGGGAAAGGAAAAGTAGGAGGTGTATAAGGAAAGCTTAAAAAACTTAGAAGAGAATAACAGATGAGTGCTTGGTTTTAATAGAGATTGTAGAGTTAGCATTGAGCTTTTTATATGTTAATGTTCATTAGCATCTGAAAGGGACTACCAGAAGAAGAAGAGAGTAGAATAGATCAAGATTCTTATTTAGGTAGGTGGAACAGGGGAATACCCGTTTTTTTAATATGTAAAATCTAAGTTTCCTAGGGTATGCAAGTAAGAAAAAGTCTTACAGACTGAGCAGAATCCTTGATTTGAAGATCACAGCTGCAATCACTGAAAGATTCTGCAAGCATCTCTCTTTTTCCCTCCCAGTAAGAGATATTGGAACTTCAGAGTGGCAAAATCGATATTTTATTAAATTCATGAAAGAAGAGGGATTAGAACAGCATGTGTGTGTTTCAAGTATAAAATATTTCAGAAAACAATTTTTTTTTCTCTATAGCTATCCATCTACAGCTACTATTAGCTTTACATATACTTTGTGAAAAATGCCATCCAAACCTAAATCTTTCACTTTTATAATAGTATGCTGGCAGATCTTACAGTGCCCCATCACATGACAATGTCTATTTCTGTAGCAATGATTAGCAATGATAGGGAGGGAAGATTGTAGAAACCTGTTATAAACGAAGCTGTTTAAAGCTTTATTATCCTTTATACAACTCTCAAGACTGTGCAACAGGTGGAAGATAGTTGCTCACAAGGACTTAATGCTAAAAAGAAAATGAGGATAAAGGTAGAAAAACCAAAGTTATTTCTCGATGTTGCATTTCCTTACAAACCCTAAACCTCCTTTTTATTATTATAAGAAGTACTATGAAAGTTAAGAAAATTGTTTTATTTTTGCCTTTTTTTTAATTTATTTATATTTTAGTTCTGAAAATTTTCTTACAATTTAACATTCTCAAAGGCAGAATTCTCACATGTCTTTTGAAAATAAATACATATATGCAAAATTACATATATATACGTATATGTATTTACAGATATAAGGTGTATATACATATATAATTTATATATGTGTGTTCAGTTCTACAAAGACTCTTTCCATTCCTCTGTCACCATGGAACTTGGATTAAATTAAAAAGAATGAATAAGACAAAGCAAATTACTTTACTAGTAAAATGAACATTGTTTCACACACAAAGTGCTACTGAAGGCAACATTTTATCTTTATTATATTAAAGAAAAAAGAATTTTATTGGACTTTGAATATAATACATTTATCTGAAAAGTGTTTTTCTGTGTAGGGGCTACAAGGAAAAAGAAATATCAAAGTAGATATAACTAATGCTTTGCATATATTCAGATGAATCTCATTTTTTGTAATCACTTCTGTCACCTTTTGCCTTGCCATTAACTTTAGACATTTCATAACTTGTTACATTATCTCAACATTCATTATTAACAGTGCTTGTTCTTAAAATAAAGCAAAGCAAAGCCAAAACAAGTTTAGCTCTAAACTGCAAGTGATTGCTCTTTTGGAAAGTGAAAATGAAGTGCAGCCATGCTCTGAGGCTGTGCCAGGTACAAATTCTGGTTTGTGGGTGCTCTAGGACCAATGAAGTACAAACGCAAAGTGAGACGCTGGAGCTGGAGCAGGAGGGGAAATGGCACTTGCTGTGACAGTGCAGTTGTCTGGAACAGGCAGCACTCGAAATATTATTCAGAAGAGATGTATAAACCAGCTTCTTCTCCTTTAATGTGTACATTCAGCTGCGCAATGTTTGCAAAATTTTTCTAAGGCAAATAATTTTTTACATAGAAACAAAAGCAAACCTCTCGGGCCTGAACATCTAAAGCCATAAAACACAACCTGCACTCCTCTGTGCCTGCTCTAAACCACAGCAGCAACTGGAACTAAAGAGGTTTTTATGCAAAATGTTTTTTTTAGAATGATCACACAAGCATTTCTATTCTGGGCATCCAGAACTGAGAGCCAGCATAGACTAATAAATATTTATATTTTGGAAGTGTTTTCTGTAAATAAAATAATTTTGCTTCTTCCTCCAAATACACATTTTATCTCATTGTTGGATGAATATCTCCAGGTTATTAGGTTTATTTTAAATTATTCAGGTCCAGGTTATAAGGTTTATTTTAAATTATTCTCCTTTCATTATGGAGTATGTCATAATTCTTTTTCCTTCTGACGTCTTATCCTGCATTTTCAGGGAAACTCTTTGGACTGCCTAAAACACAGCTGATTATAAAGGATGTTCTAGCAGTGTACCCCTTACCTGCTGCTGTTCAGTCGTCTTTCTGAGCCAAAAATCTAAGTCTTAGGGTTCAGTCTGAGCTCTAACATTATCATTAGTCCAGGTACAAAATTGTTTCCAGCTATTTCATGCCCTTTGGGATGAAATTCCTTCTACACACCAGGCACCCCACTAATAATGATACTGACCTCTTAAAAAATTCACCTCTGTGTGGATTTCAAGTTGCTTTATATAACGTTGTTCCTTTGAACCCAGGAAAGCTGAGACATGTTCAAATGCCATGGCTTCTATGACTCAACGTCTTATCACCCATGGAAATAATGACCAAACTTGAGAAAATTGTATGACTGGCTTCCTGGCACTCTTTTATTTTCAGGAAAAGCTCTGGAACATAGAAAACTGTTTGTCCTTCCCTCATACAAACCAAAGGCCCAGGAGCATCAGGCAATGCTAACTTTAATGTTGTCTTTGAATATGCTATTATTTTCTGACAAATCAAAATGTGCTATACTGGCTCACACCAGTAGCCATTTCAAATATATGCTTTGGCATATATTCTTTGACTCTCAGGTGCACAAATAATCATAGAATAGCTTGGTTTGGAAGGTTGCAGCATCATATACTATAAAATGATTGCAGAAAATTTGGTGAGACAATAATTGTCCATCACAAGAATAAGATTTCCCATCAAATCTCTTTTTGCTAAGCACTTTTCCCATCTAAATTACCAGCAGTAGTAAAAATCATAAATTTTGTGAAGACCAGGTCTCTAATACAGCTCTAAAGTATGGAATGCCTATGATGGACAGCTTGGTAAGTTTTCTCTGTGCATGACACAGAAAGAGGAGACAGTAAGCATCTATGAAAATTCTTTGTGCGACCTAAACACTATTTCTTACCAGTCATAGTAATAAAGCCAGCTACACAGAATGTTGTTTCTCTGTCTTTTAATTCTCTGTTCAACATTTTAAACTACATAATCTTTTTATTGTTTTTTTATTTTCTTTTTTTATGTGTTAAAAGTAATTTTTAAAACTTGGGAGTCTCAGTTTCACTGGACAGTATTTAAAAACTAATTTGTTTGACTAATGATTCTTCCTGAATATCTCTATCCCCATTTCTCTTATGACATCTCTGAGCATTTCCTTACAAATGATATATTCTGCTCAGCCTAGGAACCCAGTCAAGGAGTGAATTGGAGCTTTACCCTTTAGCTGACTGTATGAATACGTTCATGCTTGCACTGTGATGCAATTTGCAGTTGTCTGTGTCATCAGTAAATTTTTCAATTATATAAACAAAGTATAGGAAAGACATTGTGCTGTAACAAGAACTTTCTAAGTATGAATTTGAGATCACTGCACTCATAAATGGCAAAACCTTGAGAGAATTATGCAGGCTGTCCCAGTAGGGCATTAACACACTTATAATACAATCCCACACTACAAGAATCTGAATGTGCCACGTATATTACAGGAAAGAAAAGTGAACTATGTTATAAATGTGTTTTAAAGAAGTTTAAATTAAAAAAAAAAAAAAAATTATGGAAACCATGTCCTTATCCCCCACCTGTGAAACCAGGTGCTTTATTTATTGCATGAAACTGAAGGAGATATATATTATACTAATAACACTTTAAAATGTCTAAAGTGTCTTTAAAAGATCTTTCTGTGTATTTGGAGCCTAAACTTGTGAAATACCAGAATTTTATGCAGGGACAATGTCCCCATCAGGAAAAAGTATTACAACTTTCCACAGAATAAAGAAATTGTTCTCAAGCTTAATGATTTATAACAGGCTAAGTAATAAAATCTAAAAATGATTCAGGATTATGCTGACTTTTCTGTCCTTTCAGAGACATATTAGCATGCCACACTTTTTAAGTAAAATGGGAATCCTTTCTGGAGCAGAAATAGTGAGTACAGGCTGTAATGTGACAATGGTGACAAAGTTTTTGTGAGTATAAATGATAATTTAGCATATATGTATTTTAGCATAGATAAACTGCCCATTTTTTGCTGCATACTTGTAGTCATTTCCTGTGATCTTCGTACTTACATACACCTCTATCATGTCTTTTTGATACATACCATTTTTCTGACTTTTTCCTTCATTAATTTGGACACAATAATTATGTAATTCCCAATGTAAATGATAATCTTTATTTATGCCTTCCATCTCTGTGATAATGATGTTGTTGCCTGAAATTAAAAAAAAAAAAAAAAGAAAACAGAAAAAAAGAAAAAAACCACCAAAAAACAAAAAACCAAACCAAACTTTCAACAGTGCTAAAATAGTAAGATAAAAAGCAGATCTTTAATGGAAGCTTCCAGGTGCCCCCATGGTCATGGGCATACCCGGCATCGGATTTCTACAATTATTATAAGTTTGAAAAATTACCATATCTAACAAATATTGTCCAATTAGAAGAGCAGTTGGTTAGGTAATTTGCCCCCAGGTTCTTTCCTGTTGGAGCCCCTCTCCTGATTTTTTTAGCCCTACATTTTATTATGTGTATGATCTATGATGCAAAACAGTGCCCTTGCTAGACTAAAAACAAGACTAAATGGCATTCCAAGAAGGTAGCATAATATGTAAGAAAGTGTGACTACCATGCTAAAGTGACAAAGTGTTAGACACTATACAGCTATATATTAAAATCTATAAAGCTAGGGATACATAAAAAGCAAAAATATTTAGGCATCAATGTCACTGAATTTATATTCAAGATTTTCACTCAGCCTGTCTTTGCAAGGAAGGGAGATTAGCCTGCTCCTCATCCTTTCCTTGTGTTTTCAAGCTTTGGATAGTCTCAAGCAACTTGGGAATTATATAATTATTTTGTCCAAATTAATGAAGGAAAAAGCCAGAATAATGGTATATATCACAATACATATATGCTAAATTATCACATATATAAACTCACAGAAAGTTTGATGGTGGTTAAGAGGGAACAAAGCTCTATTTGATTTCTGTCCTGCTCCTCTCACACACCTCTTGATAAGAAAATATAAGAATATGTATAGAATCAAATCCTGCTCTTTAACATGATTACTCCATCTCCTCCTCTTGTCTCTCTCTGGATGCTTGAAAACCACCAGGCATCTAATGTTTACCATAGAGATGCTGGGTACATGTGAGACTGGATTTTAGATTGGAATTAGAATTTGAACTCAAGTTGAGGAGACTAAATGAATCCAAGTACTTTAAGTACACACTTGAATTTTTTTTTTTCATTTTCTTTCTTATTGTAATAAAAATTCTTTAACACCAATATAAAAACTACCTCTACACTTGATTTAATATATTCTTTTCTCTCTCACTCTCCATCCAGGAAGGAGGAGGAGCAGAAAGACACCGGCACGCATGGTATGGAAGATGAAAGCAATTATAATGCACGATGTAGGAGGAAGAAAATTATGGGGAAATTATCTTTAGCAGTTCACTGATAACTACTTTCATAAATTGTAAAAGAATCACTGAAAATATATATGTAAATTACCTGAATTTTCTATTGGAGTTTTCTTCTGTTCTCTAGATTGTGAACCTTAGTGAAATCTTGTAAATTAAGGTAAATTATAAAAATAAAAGTCAATATATTTTATTTTAAATTATTTCTGATGCTGGCCAGAGGCATAAATGGTTAATTGGTATGGGCTTTTGATTATTTTAAAAAATATACATGTGATGATGATGACTTACTTAATGTACTCCTGAAAGCAAATTCATTTTGGGAACACTACAATTTGAAGTGATGAATGCAAAGCTAAATACTTGCATCTGGATTTTAACCTTTTCCCCCTCCCCCTGTCCCTTAATATTCTATTAAGCTTTTGTATAGTGGAAAGACAATTCAGCTAGTCATGTACTTACTGGCTATGGCTTGGAAATTGTGTAATTTTACAGTGTTTTGTATACATGCAGAGTCATTTTTTACTGTATGACTAGATATCAGAGTTTAGATGAACTATTTATTTAATGTACTGTTCAAGACAAATATGAAGAACACAAAAATTTTTCCCTTTCTTAATATTTATTTAATTTTTTTGCACAAGTATTATTTCAGCTATTTCACAGGAGGATTAACAGTTATGTATAATCATTTGGTGTAACTGGAAGAAATTAAAGGACAGAAGTCTGATTTTCTATTATGATCTGAGCTTCAGAAATGGTGATCATAAAGGATGTCCAGTTAAAAGCTTACGAACTCAGATTCAGTTGCACTGGGATAAATCAGGAGCAAACCTTTCTAAAACAAAGGCAGTTGCTTAAGAAAATCCATCAGTTCTAAATCCATGAGATCTGAGGCTTTGTGTTCTCTTGATTTTTCATCAAACTCTTCAAGAAGCTAAAATTTTCATGCTTTATTTCACTGATTTCTTTTTTTTGTTTGGTGGGCTGGTTGGTTGGTTGGTTGGTTGGTTTGTTGGTTGGTGTTTTTTAGCTCTATATTCCAACTTCATTCCATGTATGCAACTGCTGTGTTATTTTGGGCAAAGATTTTCTTTTAGTTTAGTCAGACCTACATTCCCGAGTGACAGCTGCATAAGATATTGGTGACAGAACGTTTCTTCTTCTTTGTCTCTTTCTTACTTGTTATGTTTTAATTACTGCTAAACACTACAATAATACACACCAAGTTAATTCCCCCCGGTAAGAAAAGTGACATCAATCTTCTGCCATAAGCCTATAGTCAGTAATTTGTTACTGCTTTGTATTGGCTGGGCATCTCCATGTCTTGGAACATGAGTTTGCACCTATTTGTAGAGACAAGAGATGGGGTCAGCTCTGGTCTATTGCGTGGAGATGCAGGTGTTTCACATTGTTTTCTGTTCCCATTCTTCCCTTATTTCTCCCCTGATCATCACTGGGAGTGACAGTCTGACTCAGATTTGAGCAGGAGCTATATCCAGAGTACTTCTTGGAGAAAAGTAGTGCTTTCACTACACAGCTTTTCCTCTTCCAGGTAGGCTTTATTAATTCAACAGAATTTCAACAGCTCCTGTGGTCCCTTTAACAATTTGCAAGAAAGCAGGCTCTGATCAGATGATGCTATGCAAAACCAAAGTCTAAATTTTCCCCACTTTCCTTCTGAACTTGTTTTGCGTAGCCTGCAGCAGTAGACATGTTTGGCCTGTCTGGAACCATTATTCTTTCACAACAAACCATCCTGAAAGGTATTTTGAGATCACAATACATGTCTCAATGAACTTTATGGTTTTTTCTGAAGATATTCCTATTTAGGATGTAAATATCAAACCTTGGATGAAATGATAAACACTAGTATGATTTCCACTGGTTCTATTTCTTCATTATATTGCAGATTTCTGGGGCCATTGTCAGAGGATACTGTTTCCTTTAAAGTTTCTCTCCAGTATTTCCTAATTTCTTTCCTAGATCATGAAATTTGGCAACTCAGATGAATTGTGTTTGGTTCCTTCCCTTTTGGAAATAAATGAAAAAACATTATTAGATAATATACTGTTTAGTTATCACCCCAGAAAGTCTGATTTTATCAATAGTTTGTTTGGGATGATAGCCATCCATCAATTCATGGATTTTTATTTAGCAAAAGATAATTTGAACTACCATAGTGTTACACACAAGAATTTCTCTAGATATTTACTTGAGGTTTTATCTCAACATGGGGGCAAGACTGTCAATTGCATCTCAGCCACAAAAATTCTGCGAGGCAAGCATAGAAAGTGACAAGGATCTTTCAGTACTAAATGTAGTGAATAACCTGCAAAACAGGCACAGCCTGCAAATGTTTTCGTTAATAAATCATCAAAGGTGGGTTACACCCCTTTTATAAGGGAAACTTCAGAAAGGTCATCTTGCATTTGTTTCTGCATCTGATTTTTAATGTGATATACAGAATACAGATAATCTTCACTGAGAGGAAGAAAGGTGAAGGTGATCTAAAAGCTGTACTAGACTAATTAAATGGGAAACTTAGGAGCAGCAACAAAACAGAGTGAAAATCCAAATCAAGTCTTCTACCTGTGTAATCAATGAGTTGTGTTTCAAAGAACTGAAGCTCTGCCAGAATTCAAGAAAAATGGATATGTTATATCCCATTTTGTCTCATAATTTTTGAGACATGTGAAGAAAAACTAATCCCACTCTTTATTGGAAAGAACACCCTGCAACCTGTAAGAGAAAAAGGAAAGTGATGACAAATGCTTCCTTAAAAATCTGTCTTGAGAAAAAAAATTGTACATTAATCCAAAAGAGAGCTTTTCTAGTAAAATCTTCAGCAATATATTCAAGAAAAAGGAAGAAGAACGCATGAAACTCTGTTTGTATCTAGGTGTCTATTTCTGTTATATTCTCTGCACTTTTTGAACCCTTTTCTTGTATTTTAAATACACAGAGTAATATATTTTTTCTGTAAATAGCATATGTTTTGTCTATTTTACCTACAATTTGTCATTTTGTATGGAAGAACTTAGCTCCACAGTTCTGTCCTCTGACAACTGCAAGCAAACTGTAGTAGACCCCAAATAGTTAAATCCCGAGACAAGTGATAAACAGATAGCAGTGGACTGATTCAGCTTCTGAGATGGTGGGGTTCCTTCCTGCATTCTTTTCTGCCTAGAGAATAGTGTCCTGATTTATGTTTGCAGATAGGCAAGGAATATGTACATTACTCATTCTTGATTTAAAAGGTGGTTTGTAAATGGCCAAGAGATAACCAACTTTGTCTCTGCGATGGAAGGAGTCATCTCATACAAAACTTACCCTGCTTAATAAGTTCGACTCTGTGTTATCTCCAGATAGCTACCCTCTGACTGTAATACATACCTGTTCTTTACGTAATCCTCAGATAGAAAATATTACATATTTGAGAGGATTTGGGTACAGAACGTGTTTCCAGAATTTACTTCTGATAGTTTGAATATCCACAGACACTTTTTCAATACTTACCAGCTTCTAGAGAACGTGATTTTAACTTTTAATTTTCACAGAATCACAGAATCAATTAGGCTGGAATAAACCTCTGAGATCATTGAGTCCAACCTATGTTCAAACACCATCATTTCAACTAGGCCATGGCACTGAGTGCCACATCCAGTCTTTCCTGAAACCCCTCCATGGACAGGGACTCCACGACTTCCCTGGGCAGTCCATTCCAATGCCCAATCCCCCTTCCATGAAGAAATTCCTCATATTATCCAAGCTAAATCTCCCCTGGTGCTTCTTGAGGCTGTTTCCTCTTGTCCTGTCACGGGTTGCTGGGGAGAAGAGGCCAACCCCCACTCACCTACAGCCTCCTTCCAGGCAGCTGTAGAGAGTGATAAGGTCTCTCTTGAGACTCCTTTTCTCCAAGCTAAACACCCCCAGCTCCTTCAGCTGCTCATCAAAATTGTGCTCCAGACCCTTCACCAGCTTCATTGCCCTTCCCTGGAAGCACCCCTAGCTACTGGCAGAGACACTGAAGTCACCAATGACATCCTGACCCAGGATCATCACACTAATTCCCAGTAGTCACGTTCTGCCCAACTCCTTATCTGATGCTGCAGGGAAACAAACGAGTCCTCACTATCAGAGGGAGGAGTAAGACAGAGATGCTGTCTCTCACAGCCCCTCTTGCAGTCTTAAATTGAGTCTAGCACCAAGTTACTTAATAAAGCCTCCGTGATCTTTTCGGGGGAAAGTTTTGCAAAGGGCGTTTCAGTATATTGCATTTGAAAGAGATTTTTCTCCTGTATAATAGAAGCTGTTTGGTGTCAAGAAATAGAAGAAGAAAGAAAACTAGGATATATCCACGTGTGTTAGCAAAATGAACTGTATCAGAGCCTTCAGTCTTTTGACCAAATAGAAGGATTCAGCTATGCCATGTTATCAAGCTCTTTCTTTTGAAATCAGCCATTCCAGATATGCTTAGCAGGATTTCTAACAATTTGTGTAAACATCCAAGATGTGCCCAAAACTTGTCTTGAAGTTTTCTAGCCAGGGCAAAGAGGTGACGTGAGATGATTTAACTTACTGATATAGTGATAAAAAGGATAAAGTTTCACTGGCAGGAGAGAGGATAGGCTCTGTTTAACCCACAAATATAAACTGAGTGCTAAAAATTTTAAGGGAATTAAAAAATTTCTTGAAAGGTAGGTGGTGAAATCATAAGTAGTTGAATTACCTACAGCTAGAATTTAGAAAAAAATATAATATTCTCTGCAATTCTGATCACAAGCATGATTTTTTTTTACTTAAGTTGATGGGGATTCTGGTAATAATCTGAGTTGTGTTTATATTTGAAGAAGAGAAAAGTGACAGAGAAAGGAAAGGTTATGATTTGTGTGTGAGGGGGTTAACATACTGGTAGATTCATTATGATTTACCTTGCTGCAGTGCTAGACTTGCTATCAAATATATTTACCACAAGTATAAAAGCCAGATAATGTAGTAGGTAATCTACTGTTTGTGGCAGATTTTATTGTTAAAGAGCACATGAGGGTTGTGGGACAAGTTATTGTGTGTTTGTTTCTAACTCCTAAGCTTTCAGCAGTGCATTTTTCTGACATCCATAAGTGATACAAGACTTTTACAGTGCAACAAACAAGATATAAATTTACAAAATGGGGGAGGGTGTATTTTATTTTATATATGAATATTAGCTGTACTATATTTTCTGGATTTTTTTAAAGAGAACATAGGAAATCTATAAATAACGCAGTATGTATTTCTCTCTCCATATCTACAAATGGACCATCTGAGAATTCACAGGTATCTAGCATGATCAAGAGACAAAAATCTTTGTAGAAGCATTGATAAAAAAATATTTGGTAAGTCTTCTGTTTTAATAGTTACTTAGATATCATGATCAGTGGGATGTGTTGCTGAAAACACTCCAGAAGGTTCCGTTTCTGAGTTTTTTTATTTGAATGGAATAAATAGGTTGAAATTATACTGTAGTGGTTTGTAATTTCTTAGAATTTGTTTTTTGAGGGTTTTGTGGTTGGGTTGTTTTTTTATCTGTCTGGAAGAGAATAATTTCTGTGAATAACACTTTCCTGTTCAATATGATTTATGTGAGTTAAAAGAAAAATATTAACAAAAATATCTTAAATCTAAATATTTCCTATTATGCTTCTAACCCTACTGGCAAAGTTTGTACTAATTCAACCTGCCTGCTTGTACCATCCAGAGGTTTCAAGGATTGTGAATCTCTCTTTAAGACTTGCAGCAGTCTTTATTCAGCAGTAACAGTGTTGGTGGGGTTGGGAACACAGCAGAATGTCTGACAGAATGCCTTTTGCAGTGGTTAGAGTACTGTCCCAACCATACTCTCAGTGTGCTGGCACTGTGTAGAGAAACACCCTGATCCTGCACTAGTTTTCTGAATGCCACTAACGACACAGGATTTATTCATGTTATGTCCATTACAGCTTTGATCCTTTAGCAATAAGATTCATTGTCTTAAATATCTCCTACTGGTTTATGAAACTCCTCGAAGACTTCTGCTTGCTCCCTGTGCTAGGGAAGGCTGCACCTTCTGAGGGAAGATTGGTTTACAGTCTCTGTGATGGTTTGACCTTGGTCAGCAGCCAAACACCCACCCTATGTCTTGATCAATCAATCCCCTCTCCCTCGGGATGGGGAGAAAACAGAACGAAGGCCAGAAGAGTCATGTATATGGTCTTATAGAAGGAAGGCAGAAACTATGCATGCTAGCAAATAAAAAAGAGGAACGCATTCACTACTTCCCACTGGCAAGCAGATGTCCATCCACTTCCCAGAGAGCAGGGCCTCAACATGAGTAACAGTTTCTTAGGAAGACAAACACCACAGCCATGAATGTCCCTCTTTCCTTCTCTTTTCTCTAAGCTGTTCTTGCTAAATGTAACATCATACAGTATGAAATATCCCTTTGTTCTCTCTGGGTCAGCTGTCTCACCCCCAACCTATTCACTTACAAATATAGTTCCTGCAGGCCGTTTGTAGAAAAAAATATTGCAGTTCTCACTTTTCTGGATTTAGAAGAGGTATTTAACAATAAAGCAAAAATTATTCAGTAATTATTTTATTCTAGTTGATCTATTTTTTTCTCTATCTTCTCTTTATCCATTTCTCTGCCAGATACTCCTTCCTTCTTCTTTCTTCTTTTGAAACCCTGAAGAGACTCTGAAACCCTGAAGAGACTCTAAGGAGTCTCTGATGGAGAGAGAAAGATGCTGTCCATGGATATACAGGTAGTGGACTCCCTTTGAAGGAGGGCTGCAAAGCACATAGCTGACGTGTGGAGTGATCCCTGAGTGTCTGTGAGCAAGAGCTGGAGCTCTATTTTTGTCTCTGTCCTGAAGCTCAGGAAAGCTTGGAGAATATTGTACATTAATAAGCACGCTAACAGAAGTCAGCATCTACAGCTAGAGTAGAGATCAGCATTTAGTAAGCACCGCCATTGATTTCTCCTTTCCTAGCTTGTATGCAGTCATAGAGCAAAAGTCTACTCCAGAATATTTTTAGAGGTGAGAAGTCACACAATTATATTGTTATATTTTCTAATAATCATATTAAGAAGTATAGAACCTTAGCATGGCATGTAAACAGGATTAACCATTAACTAGTCTTGAGTTTAGATTTTATTTCTTATTGGCACTGGGTTCAGTTTATCTCTAGCTGTGGATTTGTAAAGGCCTCCAGATAAAAGATCAATTTACAGAAAGCATCATCTGCTATTTGAAGGACATGTGCTCATCTTTCAGGAGGTGCTGCTTACACAGCCAGGTAGTGGCTAACATATTTCCTTGAAATGTTATGTGAACACCAAGTAAACGTTTAAATAATTATTCATTTGCTCTTGTACCTGGGATTGGATAATCTCACATTAATAAAATATGATTTTCACTTTTCTGTCTAAAAGCCAAAGCACAGATCTAACATTTTTATTCAGGAGAGGGAAGAGAGTACTGTATGCTAGAGGAGATTGACATGGAAACATGCAGAATTGCTGCTAACACCTGTGAGTAATGTCGTGTTCTGCACCACCACATATCCGCCTATAAAACAGACTTCTTTTATATTTTTTTCAGTGTGATTGAAATTCCCAAAGAAAAAAAAAAAAAAAAACAAAAACAAAAACAAATAAATGCTAAAGAAAAAAAAAAATCCTTTAGAAAACGCAAAATTTGGCAGGTCAGTAATGAAAACTGAAAAGTCTGGATGTCAAAATCTGACATGCCTCACAATAATATTGTCTGTGCAGTGCAGTCTTTAATATATATACACATTTTTTACAGAATTGTATGGTGATCTGTAAAACTGAGAAAGTTTCCTGTCACAGTGCACCAGAAAGATGATGCTTCCTTACAGCTATTGGCTGTATTGCTTTGTCCTTAGTGTTAAAACTGGATGATGCCTTTTCTCTACGTGAATATTGAACACATTCAACAGACAGGATTATTTATTTTCTACAGTATATAAGCACTTTGCAGAAATTAATTTCCCTCTACAATACTCTCTTTATTCAAATGAATTGAGGGGCAGAGTATTTTGACATCCTATTTCATGTATGAAGGTTGTGAATTTTGCTGTCTTTCAGTCTGTATTAGTACCAGATATGTTCAAAAGACACATCTCCACAATTTAGTTTGCATGAATGCAGAATATATGAAACCCAGAAACAACAAATATACAGTTAGGGGCCTTTCTTAAAATGTTTTGATTTTAAAAATAGAACATTTTATTAGTCTGAAGAAGGAAGTCCCTTGCAGAAGCAGGAATTCTCATGCTTTATTGAAATATTTTATTTCCTCTTCTGGTCACTATATACTGTTTTCCAATCTGTTATAAGCAAGATCCAAGTCCTATAGCAGGAGTCTGCTTTACAACATGAACTGGCTCACTTGTTAAGTCTGATATACACAAAAATATTTGCAAATGTTAACTATTTAGTCCACTGTCCCTCCCAAGCAACCTTCATGCATTAAATTTCTCTCTACACTCCCATATATGATGGAGATCTGTTCTGCCTGGCAGTGTGCCCTTTCTGTCCTTGATCCTTCTTTTCTAGTCCCTTGGAGAACTTGACATATCAGATTATGCAACTGGTTCTGGCAGAGCTTGAAAGGAAAAGTGATAACTCTTACTAGAACATCTACATATAATTGGAAAAAACAACCCAGGCAAACTTTGAAGAATCCAAGTCCTTCTTGAAGTCTGGAATAAGAGTAGCAAGCTTCAAGATATGTATAGAGCAAGAACACAAATGCCAGTTTATTAGACGAGTTGAGGGGAAAATGTAGTTGGCAGTAGTAGAGCAGAGGAGGCAGAGAGGAGGAAAAGCTCTGGTCGCTGTGGGACAGACAGTTCTTTATGTTGTATGGTTGGCTCTTGGCACTGGAGCATCTTGCTTAATTCTCTTGGAAGAAGGTGACTGAGCATTGATGGCACAGTGTGGCTGCCTATGAGCTGGAACCAATTTAACCACTCTATTGATGCTCCTTTTATTTTAGGGGAAAATACTAACTGTACGTCTATTAGGGATGGAGTAGATATTTGATGTTATTCTAGAAATTGCATGATTTTTTGAATAATAGTAACCAATCTTGAAATACGCCTGAAATTTTCCCAACTCATAAAGCAGAAAAATTTCAAGCTCATTTAAACTATGGGGCATTAAACACTGGTTTTATGTCTTAAACTTTTCAAATCCAAAGCTATATCTGATCAGATTGTCTTCTCAGCAACATATGTGCAGGGCCAAAATAACCCAAATTACATCACCAAAGTATTTGGAAGGCATAGTGGAAGCTAACAAGAATGTATCTCTTTCCTATACGGGTCATGATGATGCTTCTGTTCTGTTTCAGCTCAGATCTTTGTTCCGACTTCCAGTTCTCTAGAAGAGTCATGCAATTTAGGATTCTTTTGAAAAGTATCCACTATACCAAATGCGCTGCTACCTCTTTTAATTTCTCCTATCACTGCTGTCAAAAACTTCTCTTACAAAGCTGTGAATTTTGTGGTTTGAGACTTTTGTCTTCTAATTCTCTGGAAAAATCTTAATTTTTTCAAACCATAAAATTAGATGTTCAAATTTGCAACTTTGCTGCCAATTTGGAATGACTAGGTTATAAACAGCTACTTTCTTTCTCATTGTTTTGTCATTTATCTGTGACTAATACTGCTATTGTTATTTATACCATGTACTTCTATTTATGTTCAAAAACATATTATTAATTATTATCTGTTTTTGTCTCCAATAATTCAATGAGTTATTTGATGCATCAGGACTGAACAGACTGCATGAGACAACCTTAGCTTTCATTATAGATTTCTCAATTTGGGTATGACATACTTCTGCCACCAAACTAAAAACCTGAACAGCAGCACCTACCCTATTGCTTTCTTTTAGGCACCAAGACAAAAAACAATGGCTTACACATAAAAGAGCACAGAATAAGTTTTGTGCCCTGATACCATTACAGATTTCTGAAGTGACACGCAATACGTATAAACATTCCTTTTATAGCTTTTCATGAGTTCAGTGTAGGTTTTCTGTCACTCTGAAAAGAACAAGTGTGGGCAGGTGCTGTGCACTTTTCTTTTCATGGCTCTGCAGATGCTTTAAAGCTTTCCTTTAATGGAACTGCACAACAGTACATAGTAGTGCTGTGAACACCTGGCGAGTAATTAAAGCCACGAGGTTCTGTTCTTGACACAAACCAGTCCCAAAGCAAGCCCTGCAGACCTGAAAGCCCACATGCTCTATTACTGCCTGCACAGTCTCTTCCAACCACTGCGCCGTCGCAGCCTGACAGACAGACAGACTGACCTTTTTCATCTCAGTGAATGATGGGAAAGCTCACCCTCATCTTGGGGTTTGTCATGTTTGGATATTCATCCAAGAAGGCCATGAACTGTGGCTAGAGGTCTCTTGATTCTGTTTTGAGACAGATTTTAGGCTTATTACTAGCAAACATAACTCAAATTCTTCACATTCCATTCTGTATCACTGGCAGTTAAAGTCTTTACCTTACAGTTAGTAATGAATCAAACAATAATTTTATATAAGAAAGGGCACTGGTTATCTTCATACCTTCTTCCATGACAGTAATGTTTCTCCTAATGCACTTTGATGGCACAATCATCATTACATAGCTTGTTAATACATTAATTGGACCTGCATTTATGATTAATACATATAAATTATTAGTTCATTTTAAGGATGAGAGATAACATTCTAAGAAGCAAATGCAGAAGTACACTACTAATTTTATATTTGACTAGTTTATGTATTTTGAAATTTTAAGACCTAAGAAATATTCTCTTTACAAAGAAATTCTTAAGACAGGAATGGTTTTGATGTATTCCTAAGATTTGTTTCTTTTTCTTTTTTAAATAAGTTTTATTGTTCTTTTGCACTTTGAGTGTTAGTAATGAAAATTAAATTATGCTTGACAAAATACATAGATAAATTTTTCTTAATGACCCATTACATTTAAAATTTTACAGTTTGTTGATATAATTGTGTTGGTTTGCTTATCTACTAATATGCAGCATTAAGCAATTTCCTTTGTTTATTTCTGTCATTAGTGAATTAGCAACACTGTCTCATAATGCTGTAAAAGACAAAAACATTGGCACATGCATCTGATTCGCTTTCAAAAAAATGTTCTAGGACAGTGTAAAGGGGTTTATGGTTTGCTTTGTTTGTTGGCTTCAAAGAATTTTGGGAATCCAGCTAGTTATCTCATAAATACAATTGGAAGATATTTTGGTAGATAATATTATGCAAAAAAAAAAAAAAAAAAAAAAAAAAAAAAAAACGNAAAAAAAGAAAAAAAAAAGAACGGATTTACAACCTTTCTTAAAAGGAAAATAATTTTTTTCTGACATTTTTTGGAATTTAAGCAGGGAAGCTTAGTCTTCCAGAATTTCTCAATATGCAAATCTGAGGAGGATTTAAGAAATATACATCTGAAAAGCTTAAGATAAGAGCTCATCTATTTGACTGTGTTTCTCCTTTTAATTTATGGCTAACTGAAAATCTATTAAAAAAAAAAAGAAAAACAGCAAAAGTTTCTGTGTACCCTCAAGTTCATAGGAACTTTATTACCATGCAGATTTACTCAGTCTCAGTCAGATCACTGCTGTTCTGTCTCAAACGTTACAGGTCCACTTATCACCAGTTCCCAGGTGACTGATCTGCAATTTATTCATATCAGAAACCATTTTTCCTCTGGCTACTCTGATTCTAATGTGGGCTGTATATCATCAGGCAGTGACAAGAACAGAGGGGTTGATCTCTCCTGGCCTATAATAAGCTTATTTTTATCTTCAACTTTGCCTTTGTAGTGGAGGAGATATTATAAGCCGTCTGACACTTATTTGGAGATGTATACACAGAAGAAACAACTCCCAGCAGCTTCAGGAAGTGAGCAGTGTGTGCTCAAGCAAAATTCACGAAAATATTTCATAATGATCTTTGCAAAAAACAAAACTTTTAAGAGGAGAAATTTTCTGTTCCTAACCCAGAAACTTTCAACAAGTGTTCTTCTCCACACATGAGGTACTCAGGTAAATTGGCACACGCTGACCTGGATTCGGGGACAACGGCTGTAATCTGTGCAAAAAGCTCAGTAGGCTGCACAGAGGCTTCATGTCAATCAGAGAAAGAAATGGAAGTTAAACAAGCACTGCTAGATTTTTGTGCTTTTTTTTCCACATGCTCTGTTTGTTTAACCAGCAGGGTGTCATCAGGTGGATGTTAGTGTTCGTGTACAAGGCTTTCACAGAGATTGATGTTCGCAGCAACAGCTGAGTTCATTTACAATGCCATTCTCTGAAAGCCTCGCTGAATAGATTCCTAAAGACAGTGATTTACTGTCTGTCTTTTCCTCTTTTATTATATTCCACCACCAGAGATGCCTATTCTTATTTGATGACTTCAGTATCCTTGCTCAAAGGTGCTCATACATTTTCAAATTCTGTTACTGTTAGAAAAAGGAGAGAAGGAAGAATTATGATTGAGCTGCCTTTGAATAGTTGCTGGGGTCTTGCTGTCCTAGAACTATTGCAACGTGTTGCATTGTCTCGGGGTTACTGGGAGGTGTGAACAGAAAAAACTTGAAAGAAAATAGTACAGCTTCTGGAGAGGTCCTTCTGCCATGTATTCTTCACTATCTCCTTTCCTATTTAATATAGGTAAGTACAGAATTACAACTGAGGTTTAACACTGGATAGAATTTAAATCACTTAAAAAGTTTCAACACTTCATAGGAACTTAAAAATTGTTTGTCCCAGGATAACATGTCCTAGCAGCCCTTTTTTGAAGATTATATTATCTTCAGCCCTAGATATTACGTTATGTATATTCCTTCATTCAGGATGCAGATGGTGGATTAAACTGGCAGAGTGGAACAAAATTTTCAGTTTGTAATATTCAGGCTTTTAAATGCTTAAGCCCTGGAAAAACAAACAAACAAAGAAAACCCCTACCAAACTACAACAAAATCCCAACAAAAAGACTTCTATAAAACTACGGAACTTTTTCCTGGTAATTTTCCCATTTGATGAGATTGGTGGTGATTTTGATGCTAGGGTAGGGGATCAAAATAAAGATAATTAATAAATGAGCATACAGAAATAAAGATAATTGAAATGGTTCAGCTTCTGGATCTCCAAGGGTTTCATATGAAAGTAAACATTATTCAGCAAGGAACTGAACCCAAATCTGTTGAAATCACCAACAGTTTTTCCACTAATGGTATTGGATTTCAGAGAAGACCTTGAAAACTCTCTCAATTTAGCAGCAATGCCAGGACCCCATTCAATACCTAAATTACAAAGCATTTCCTAAGATTGTACATACTAATTTCAGTGATAAAAATTTATACATCTTGTTCACATCTTTGTTTCAAGTTCCTATATTTTAATTTCACTCATTTAAGTGTTATGAAATTTAAAACAAAGATATATAGGGGAAAGGAGATATAAGAAAAATGTACAGCACACTGCTGCTTATAGCTTAGAAAGCTCCACTCTGTAACTGAGATTTTCCAAATATAATGCATATTACTCATTTTCCTCTGTATTTCAGGAGAGATATGCTCGTTTTAGTTTCCTCAGATAGAAATTGCAGTAAATTGTTGTGAGAAGCTTTCAGAAGTATCGAGAATCTGGATGAATTTCCCAACAAAGTGAATTAAAATCTTCACTGTAGGTGGATCTGCAACTTAATAGAACTTCCTTCATTTTTAAAATATGAAGAAAAAGGTACAGAAGAGGTGGGACACATCTCTGTATCAAAAGATGATACTGTTAAGAAGGGAATCCTCAAAGTCTAATGGTCTATTGTCAGAACTCTACTCTGTGTGAGCCTTTATTTTACTACCACCTCCAGTTTTAGCTTTCTATGAAAGTAGAAATATGAAGAGAAAGGATACAGTCTTGTCACTGTGTAATTTCCCTGACTTTCTTTTTAGGGTAACTTGTGTGATTTTCTTTTTTTTCTTTGCATTCAAGAGCTTGGCTTCCTTTTTCTTCTTCCCAACCCAAGCTGAGGCATGGATATTAGTAACGATGAATGTTGCATTGCTTCTGCTCTTGCATATATAGAAGAGTTCAGACTTATAGGCAAACAATCTGTCACCTTTACCTGGTGTCAATGCCTCCTACAGAAATAGAAAAAATCTAACCCTAAGGTTACTAGAGACAAAAACAACTAATCTCACATCATAAAGAGTGGACAAATATATGAGAAAGGAACACAGTACTTAGCAGTTTCAAAAAAAACCACTCTTCTAATCCTGCTAACACAGATGCATATCCTAAATAGACAGAAAATCAAATATTATTCCTGTTAATGTTTTGTAAAGCAATTTGTCAACAACACACATTTGGCCAACTCACAAATAAAGCATGCCTTGTCCTTTGAATTGTGGATGGTTTGCACTATGCTAAGAATGACAACAATTACAGAATTTGCATATATCTGCCAACAGAACAGATGGCTTTGTAGGTGGAGGACAATGGAGAAGAAAAGAAAAAAAAAAAGGAAATGTTCAAATGAAATCCAAAATAAAAAAGAAATCTTAGCCTGATCCTGATATGCAGAATATTAAAGAACTTGATTTGAAAATATTGCAGTAGCAGGGGAAGTAAGGAGGTTGTAATGAATTTGAGATGATTTCTGAGGAAAGTATGGAAACTGGATGGCCATGCTTCTACCACATTAAATCATGAATATTCCTTAGCCCTCCTCTCCATACAACTGCTCAGAATTATATTGGTGTAGTTCAATCAGTCCTGATGTCTATATTGCAGTCCAGGTTTTGATCATGAAGGCATATGAAGGTACAATATGGAAAGTTAACTTGTAAGCTCTAAGCTCTTAGAAAGTAAACCACGCCAAAGTGATCAAAAAATTATTGAAATACTTACTATAGTCATGATTTTGAATAGCTAAAACAGCTAAGGCATGTTCATAGTTCATTTCTTTTATCCTTATACTTCAGTAGCTCCCTGTTCAGACAATCAATGTATGCTGGTACTGACATTTTCCTACAGCAGAAACTGGTTTTCTCTTACATCTCTGATAGATGCTTTGCAATATACTGTGCAAGAATATATCTGTGCTCCATTCATTTCACAGTCTAGGAAAAAAACCAGATTTCTGTGTGCATGTGAAGAGTAAGACACAGGGAAGCATATGATGTGATATGACACCGAGTAGCAGTAGTGGAAGACAGATACCGTACCATATCAGTAGCTGAAATGCTACCTTTTTATTTTTTTTTTTTTAAATTTTATTTTTAAACCACTGGAACAAAAAGAAATTTCAAAAGAAATATTTTAGTGATAGAATGAAATAGATCTGCAGAAATCCACTGTGACCTCTCCCCATGTATGATGGTCAGAATTGGAATAAGTGAACAAAGATACTATTTAAGAATGTAATGAATTGAATATAGCAGTATAGAAAATTAAAACTGTGACTTGACCTCAATACTAAACAAAAGACAACAGGAAAATGAAGATCAGCTAAGAAATACTATGAAAAAAGCTGTGGTATGAAAGTGAAAAGAGAAAACTGCATTCTTATTGATCCACAAAACACAAAACTGATTCACCGCATTTCCCTATAATTCAAAATACTGTTAACAAATGAGAATGGGGCAAACCATATGCTAATATAACCAAGTTTTTCAAGCTGGTGATTTTTCCTTTTGAGACAAAATAATAGTTCATGTAACATGGGACAAATTCTACTTGCTTGATATCTTCTGAATTTCTTATCCGTCATTGCATCAAGTCCATATTTGGTCCAAATTATTTTACTTTTATTAGTATTTACTGTAGGTGATATTTGCCCCCTTGTTTTATTGCCACCTGAATGTACCTGTAGTTCCAGTTTGTTCTCCTGGACAGCATTTTTTTAAGTCTAGTCACTCTGTATGCGCACACAATCTCATCTCATCTCATTTCACCTTGCCAGGCACTTCTATATGACTGCAGAGGGTTTTTATTGAAGAGGGAGGATCTCACACTGAAGATTGTTTCCTGTGAATTCATCCATGAAGTGTTTTTTCCCTATATAGCTATATATTCACATGTAAATGAGTCATATTGCTGGGGCACCAGAGCACATCACAGAAGCTAAATATAAATACCCATTGTCCCAGACCGCCCCAGGTATTGGGACTTAATAGGACAAATTTTATTTGCTTAGTTTTCTATTTTTTAATTGCATTTCCTTATTTTTGTGTCTCTTAGTATCTTTGCTTTCAGTTCTTTTATTTTGTACTGGAAAATGTATCTGTGAGACCTTTTAACCAGAAGAAATGTGTCTTTCAAATTTTGATGAAGATTTTGACTCTTTGGTCTCCAATCAGATGTGAGTTACAATGGATTGCCCTTATTTTTCAGGCTCTATTTCCAGATTTCATGACTACCATCTTTGAGGCAGACAATTTTATCAAATATCCTTCAAGTAATGGCTATTAAGGAGAAAAGACAGGAGAGAGAAATGGTCTAAATTAGCTCTCGTAGTATTGAAGAAATGTGTTGTTTCTGTTCAACACCAAACTGTTAATGACTGTTTCGTAACACTGGTTACAAAAATCAGATTCAAAGCCATAAGGGGTGGTGAAGTAATAGGTGACATCACAGTCTTTTGTCCCAAAGCCAAAGGGAAGAGGTGAGATAAATTTCAGAAGAAATCAAGTAGCTGAAAACTATGACCTCTTGTCTCAGGTTTATACTATACTACCAAAGAGGCTTTCAGCTTGTTCTTGAAAATCAAGTTAGGGATGGTTAAATGCTGACAGCAGTCAAGGAAAGTCATGCATACTTCTTCCACTAACAGAAGGTGTGCTCAATACAAGAGGCATCAGATGATATCTACAGTTCAATATTAATTTAAAGGTCTCTATACTTAGGCAAAGAAGAGTGGATGTGTATTGCTACAGATACAAATCTAAAATCCCAATAACCACTACTTTTCTTTCCAGTAAAAACTGTCCCTGAGTGGGGTTAGTAGTACTCTAATGATTGAAAAAAATTTCTCTGTGGTAAAGCACAACTGTTGAAAAGAACTCTGCATAGTGAGATCCTGTTCAGACATATGTGCCTCCATGTTCATTTAATATTTTCCTTTAATTTGGATCTTTCAGAAAGATATTATCACCACAGATATTTTAAATCTGAAATCTGTTCAGCCATCTGAATTACTGGATAAAACAAATCATTGGAAATATAGAAATTTTATCTTATTTATCTGAGGGCAAAATTCCTACAGTTAAAAGGTATTTTTAACATTTGTTTGCTTTCATATTGTGCTTATTTTTTACATTTAAAACAAGATAGAGACTGAATTAATTCTTAAGAGATGAAAGTAGAAGTGTTTATAGAATAGTTTGGAGACTGTAAACATGGTTAGTCACAATCTGATCTCAAGCATGTGTGTGAAATATTGGAGAATTTCAGTGAAGTTGAATTAGTAGTAGAATCTGTCTCAAGGATTTTTTTTTTAGGATTTTTTTCAAAGATCAAAAAACCAGAACTGTTATACTGTCTGAATTCATTTTCTCCTCCCAATTAGATAAGGGGGATAAAATCACTCCCATCTCTCAAATTTTCAGGTCCTATGGCATACATACCAGGAGTATAATGGGAACCTGAATATAGTCTGCCTAGAAATTCCATCTACTTTTGTTGCCGTAAAAATGGGTATCCTGCATGCTTACCACTGGCTACATGACATCCCCAAAAGGCCCCTGCACATATTTAAGCATAAATCCATGGTTAGATCTCCAGAGGCATGATGTGCTTACACCAGTGCCTCAAGCAGCAGAAATATACTTGAGTCCAAATCAAAAGGTAACACCCCTTACCTATTAGTTTGCCTTTAATTCCTGATACATCTGAAAGCAATCTTGAAGTTGCTTAAGTTCACTAGAATAGTTTTTGATTGATTTTGGATTTAGCACTTATATAAATATATATATACACATACATATATATGTGTGTGTATCTATATATATAAACTGAGACTTGTATTTATCATATTATTAATACATACTTTCATATACATTACCCATTATAGGTATTTATCTCTCTCCCTGATTCTATACACATACTGACGTGTATTTCATAGATATTACCTATTATATGCTTTCATTCTTTTTTCTGGACACTTGCACAAACATCAGGACAGTTAAAAGTCTAATTTTGTTTAATGAAACTAATCTTATATTTGAGAAAAACACTCATTTGAAAATACATCCATTAATAAACTAGCTTGCCTACCAGAGTCTCAAGAATATATCTTTATTTGCTTTAAGGAAAATCTCTCTCTTTAAAGGTCAAGTGTTAAATGGTTAAAGGTATTGATTTATAGCTAATAGTCACTTCATTTCTGTTATGGGAACTCTGAGGACAGGCTTGGTCTCCTAGCTGTGATAAAATGTAGGTTAAGTATGTCATTTATTATTTGTCCCTTTGTGATTAATTGATCACTTACAATGTTGATTACTTAATCATCCAAAATATTAATCAGCAGCCAACTAAACAATAGCCCTAGGTTAAAAGGGTTTAATATCAATAATCAAGTGGTCACTGAAAGGAAGAAATTGTCTCAATTAAAGAGCTGACTTTAGATTTTGCTGTCAAATGCTCCCTGTTAACCTCACCTTCCTACTTGCTGCTGAAAACTCAGAACCGATCTGGCATCTCACCAAAACCAGCCCTCTAAAATGCTGGAATCAGGACTTCTGTTCAGCAAATGCCTGCATTGTTTCAAAATCCGTGGGAAATTCCACATGGCCTGGAAAATGTTTTGTAACACTGTCACAAGATCTTCTGTATGCAAACAAATATGACTGCAGCTCACTGTATACTAGTCAATCAACACAATAATACAAAATAATACTGCAATTATAGCCAAACTTATTGTCTGCTATGTGAGGAAATTCATTATTGTTCAAGTAAGTGTCCAAAAATTACCATTGGTATCATCTTTAGTATCCTTGGTAAAAAAAATTCCCTGCTTCAAACTGGTGTATTTACTTTTCACTTTGTTAGTGACTATTGGGAAAATTATCCTCTTATTGTGGCGTCAGAATAACTCAGAAAAGAGTTTTGCTCATTTGGCTCTGTGGATTGAAGATTTAGTGTCATTTAATGATCAATGTATTGCTGTTGTGGCAATTGTGTTCTCATGTTTATTAAAAATTACATTCAATTTCTGTGTATCTCTGTTTACCAAACAAAGATTTTTTTTAATGATGTTACTGATGCAATTTTTGCAATGGCATTTTACTGAACTAATAAACATGTCCTGAACTTAATTATAGTATTGCTGAACACCACAGAACTTAGGATCGCATGTTGTGTGCTTTAGTTGGCTGTAGTGTATGGTATGCATCAAACTGCAATAATTTACTGCATCATGTAGTCACCTCAAGAAGAGGTAAGGACTCTTCAGAAAGGAACAGAGTGGGCAGTCAGACTGCAATAAGCTGCTGCTTTATGTTTCACTTGGATGTTCCTAATGAGGTTAGCTCAGCTGGTTGGAGCATGGTGCCAATCCTGCCAGGGTTGTGGTTTAGAGACCCTTACAGGCCATTCACTCAAGAGCTGGGCTCAGTGATCCTTGGGGGTCGCTTCCAAATCAGAATATTCTGTGATTCTTTGATAGCCTAAAATAACAATGTCACCAGACTGTTCTGATCAGTCCAGAGCTACAGCAAAAAGCCTGGTAATGCAGAGGTGAAATTGCTGAGTGATGCAGAAAACATCTATAGTGCTAACCCTGAGTAGCTATACTGTTTCCATCAGACCCCGCCACGTAATAGTTAATAACACTGCAAGGGGAAAGCTTGACTAACACTTGCTTCTACTCTTCAAGCACAAATGGTTGCTGCTCATTCAATGTCATCAGCAACCAAATCTAAAAAAACCCCGAAGTTTTAGAACCTTCATTTATACTTTAAATAACACAAGTTTGGAAACTGTCATTGCATTTTATGAAATCAAATAGTGTGGTCATTATGTTAAAATGGTCATTATGCTAAAAAAGTCAGCTTGATATCCTCACCCAAGGTATCTGGCAATTGCAGTCCGTACAACATTACTTATCTGAATGCCTTAAATTTAGAAATTTCCTCCATCAAGCACTTAATCAGCATTTCTTCATGACCATTTTACTCAGTTTGTGAGGAAAGCTTAAATAAAAGCTGGGAAAAAAACCCTATATCAGGGCAAAGGCAAGTTCATAACAGGATGCTTATTGAATAGATCCATGAAAAAATGTATCTCAAGTATTTGGAGAGATAATTTGGCCATTTTTCTTCTTAAGTAAACTCTGATACATTTTTTAGCATATCCTAAATTGTAGGAAATGTCTATTCGGTGTTAGGAAATAAAGTTTCAGCACATTGTAATACTGCAGGTACAACAATAGCCATCCTATAATATTAAAGCAACCCAGTCATGAAGTAAAAGATGCTACTCAGACAGGATCAAAACACATTATTTTGGGCATTATTTCTCCTCAGCACTGATATTTAAGGTACTATATTCTGGATGGTAATGTTTTATTACCTGTCCAACTACTTTAAGTTTTACCACTTGGAGTGCTGAATTTGTGCAAATATCCTGTTCAGTTGCTCCCACTAGTTTTGTTATAACTGCTAAATCAAATATTTTTTACTTAAACAGTGTTATATTCCTGGTTATGCATAAATGTGTAGGAGACATGATCATAAAAAAAAAACCCCAAACCACAAGTAACTTGAATATAGTTCATAGTAAGCATGAACTATAGCTAAGTGTGAAAAGACCTAAAGAAATCTGTAGAAAAACGTACATTAAATAGACGTTGAACATATTTTCCCACTGAAATATTAACATGAAGCACAGATGTAAATGTATACAAATAGTGTATTTGTCAGAACCCATGGAAAAATTAATACTTATGAATATTGTCCTTCTACAACTCTCAACTGATTTCTGCAATTAGCTTGATTTCCATGCAGCTCTGAATGATTTATAAGTATTTTCAAAAGAAGCAATGAAAAGGTCATATATTACTAAAAACGCCTTTTATTTACTTTTTTAAATATTACCATGACAATATTTATCCATATGGAAAAAATAGAAAAAGAATATATTTAAAAAAACAATCAGGTTCATTATGATGCTTGTTCATTTTTTCTCTTATTGTTTTGGAACAGGGATGGTAATAGATCTTGAAAAGAATTAATGGTGTATACACAAACAACAATATGACATTGAGTGTCAACACTGACTTTTGGGTTTGATCTGCTGGTGGCCATCTGTCCATCTTTGTCCTCGGAGAAATGCAGTACTTAACTGCAGTAGCAGATAAATTCTGTATCTGATTTGGAAAGCATCTGTCTTATCACTTTCATGAACCTGTGATGAAGTGATTAAGTCTATATTCAGGTGCACAGAACTCACTCGCTATGTTCTTCATTGTTTTGTGTATAACCTAAAACTGCTGCTTTCCACCCCCGATACTCCACCAGAACTGCTTTGTAAACTCCTACGTTCCCAGATTTGTTTTTTTCCAAGAGGAATGTTGAGCCAAGAGGGCTTTTGTCTTTGTCTTCTGGTCCAGCAGTCTGCTACAGCTTTTGGTTTCAGTGGAAAAATGTGGACAAAAAGTTGGGTGCATTATGATTATAATTAATGACATCAATTATTAAGAAAGAGAAATAAAAGTCCTTATAATTTTCAAATGTTTCTGCACTACATATTGTCTGAATAAAATGATGATGTCTGAGATCAGATACAGAGAGGCACAAAGACTCATTTGTTATAGCTCTGTTATTATGCAGTAAATGACATTGTGGCGTGAGTGTACTTTGAGATTAAATGGTGATATGGTCAGTTGGTGGAACATAGGCAGACATGACATTGATTCCACAGAAGATCATAAAAAAATCATTTTCATAAAATGAAATAAGGTGTAAACTAATACTTTTACTTGCCATTATCCTTTTCAAATTGAGGAGAAAAAGCAAGTGCTGTAACAGCTCAGGATTCTAAAACGCAGCACTCAGTGATGTGCAGATGTCCTTCTGTCTTCTACAGACTCTAACATGGCTCTGCAGAAAGCTCTGAACATGGACTGCAAGCCTCTTGCAATTCTTTCAGATAAATGATGGCTAAATATCACTGTCATAAAATAGCAAATGAGATTCAATACCAAAGAATCTTCCACTCATACGTCTATCTTCCAGTTCTATTATTCTCCAGTCAGATGAAATTTCCTAGCGACAATAAAAGCAATCATTGGCATTTGGAATAAATTGTGATTAAATGTGGTTTTAAATCATATATTCATAGAATAAAATTGTTTGGGTTGGAAGTGACCTGAAAGATCATCTGATCTGCCATGGTCAGGGACACCTTTCACTCTACCAGGTTGCCCAAAACTCCGTATAACCTGGCCTTGAGTTTTCCAGGGACAGGCCATCCATAACTTCTCTTGCAACCTGCTCCAGTGTTTCACTGTCACAATAAAAAGAGATATTTATATTTAAAATGTATTCAGAAAGTAGATAGGTACAATTGGCATCATCATGACGATCAACACCAAGTTACAGGGTTTAAGGACTATCCGTTTGAATATGCTCAATAACAATAATCAAAATAATAATTGTTGAACTCTCATTCTTTTATTTCCCTTGCGAAATAAGTGTTTCATCTTGACCATAACTTTTTCAAGTTGGAATTAAAAACAGAAAACAAAGTAAAAATTAAAAGGAAAAAAAAGAGAGAAAATGAATGAGATTAATCAGATTAGAAGAATAGAGAGAGCTCCAATCTCTTCTTGGACTACTCTGAGTAAATGATATGGCATGTAAGAAATTGAAAAGGTCTTAACCAGCAAAAATGTTAAGTTTTTGAGACATTGATGTTCAAAAGAACTACAGAAAAGTTACACGTATAAAATAGAGAGGTGACAAATTAATAGCAAAACAAAGCTAGCCCCCAAGATAATGGGTAGCTAAAAGAAACAGAAAAAGCAATATCCCTATTCAAATGAAATGCCACACAGAGGAGCCTGCAAAATGAGAGGCTTAGCTCCTGGTCACTTACTGTGAAGATCTGACCTAGGAATCTGTTGATTCAAGGAGTGATCAGGTAGGTAGTTTAGTTATTGACTGCTCTGGTGTTACATGTGGTCTGTGAAAAAAAAATTCTGTCTTGACAGGTGGATTATATTTTTGTCTCTCCTCACCTTGAGGGATGATATCTGAACTTATAGATAAGGACCTTAGGAAGC
Source organism: Daphoenositta chrysoptera (assembly GCA_013397915.1). Classification (NCBI taxonomy): domain Eukaryota; kingdom Metazoa; phylum Chordata; class Aves; order Passeriformes; genus Daphoenositta; species Daphoenositta chrysoptera. The sequence continues at coordinate 551,591 of VZRO01003175.1, forward strand.
TCCACAATTTTCAATTTCTAGAGGAAAATATGTGGGTACATTCAGCAAAAGCAAAATTAAAAAGTAGTGGTGATCCACTGGGCTAACTGCTAGAGGAGAGACAATTTAACTGCTGCTAGCAGTCAGTAAAAGCAAGAATAATCCTTTTGTGCAGAAACATCACAGCATCAGAGTGAAATACTCTGCAAATGCACAAAACACTCATTTGATATAGGGATTCAGTGCCCCATACAGAAATGAGGCTGAGCAAGCAACGGAACCTAGAAAGTGATCAAGAATCTTTATTAACATCTAAAGTACCAACATGCAAATATTCAGAAAGTACGAATGAAAATGCTCAAGTGCTACAGATCACTGAACAGAATAGCTTCTGGGTTGCATCACTACAGAGCAATGTGCAAAACTCAAGTAAACACTGTGAGTAATGAACTCATGCCTAAATCCAAAAATGAACAACAGTGTAATCAACGTGACAACAATGAGTCAACAGGAGTGAAGTTTTCCTCTCCAGTATGCCAAATAATAGATGATTCAGAAAAAGATACTTTTTTTTAAACTGAAATAAATTATATAATACACAAATCTTCACCTATTTTTATAGTACTTTGTTACTTCCTTTAAAATCAATCAGGAATTGCCATTCTTTACCTTAAGATGTGAGAAAAGAATATCTGAGTTGTAATGATTTTCCACTGTGGTATAAACTGGAATTCAACAGGGAATTGGTCTCCCTGAGAGTTTCTCCCTGACCTCTTGGCAAGCCACTTAATCCTTCAAAACCACGGTAAAATGAGAGTAAGAGAACTATTATGATCTGTTTGTAGTTTTCTGATAACAGATCTGTCCTACACTTACAGGCATGAAAATATGTGGATTAGCGTTCTGAAAAACTAGCTTGCAGCCACGGTACCTGACACTTAAGGCAAAAGTAATGTAGTTAGAGGGGAAATATGTTGATATTTGGTAGCACAGAAGGGCAGTCTTGGAACGTATCTGCAGTCTTGGAACATATCATGTTTAAGAGACACTGGTGTTAAAGAGTAAACTATACCTTTGAATAGAGATAAGGCTGCAGTTTCCAACGTATATAGAAACCTGGGCTGGGTCTGCCTAAATGTTTCTAGGGTGAGTATTTTATTAACCAAAACAAATGGCTTTTAGTATGATGTTAAAAAGTTCAAACCCAAAATCAGAAATCAGAAACTAGTAAGAGTGTCCTGTAATCAGGGACATAAGAAGCAGTTGAAACTCCAGTGAGCTGACCAACTTTTCACTTCAGCATGTGATGCACTCTTTCGCAGGAGCTGAAATAACAAATTCTGTGGGCAGATCTGGGGGAGTCATTTTCACTGGCTTTCGGTGGTAGGCACGGCAAGAGGGACAGGTGCGTGGAGTGAGGAGAAGCTTAAAAAAGCAATATATAGTGCCCTAGCACATCAACTTAATTCAGACCTCAGTACCAACAAGACTTAAAAACATGAGAGAAGGAAGGCTATGGCTAGAGGAGGAAAGCAAACAGCTGGTATTGCAGTGGCTTCCTGGAAATGGAGATTATAAATGGGTTTATTTTGTTGTTGAAATTAGGTGTTGTTTTTTATTAACTTTCTAATTAGTGCTTTTCTCTACCAGTTAAGTCAATATTGTTTAACAAACTGCTTGGATCTTCCTGACAAAGAGGAAAATGAGTTCAATGGAAGCCTGAATTTTAATACTATTGCCCAAAATTCAGAGGATTTTGCCAGATCTTTGAGCCAGGACTTTTTGTGGTGACATTTAATTTCAGCCCAGACCTCATTCCTGCCTATCAAGTCAGAAAGGAACAAAGCCTTATCTGAATACCACTCCACTAGGAAAAAAACATAGTATGCCAAAATATGCATAACAACATCTGTATTTGTTTGGTCATGCCCCACCCTGCAGATCCTGATGAATCTTCCCTTCCTCCACACTGGTGAAGCACTTGAAATGTGTTTGGTGGAAGAATCCATCTGAAAAGCCTGGGGAGGTCAGGCTGACCGTGTGAGCCTTGGGTGTGCTGCTGGGCATAGCTGGCAGTCTGAGGAGAATCAGGGAAAGCAAACTTTCTGCAAAGGTATTTGGAGTGACATTGAATTTTCTCTGAACTGCTTTATTTCTGAGCACTTAACAAGTATAAGAGCTCCATCTATTCAGGGGCTTTTCAATTAGTAAAATAAACAACTCAGGAGCACTGGAAATCAAATTTGCATCCTTTGATAAGCCCTAAGAAGAAGTGCTACAATTTATTGGTGATCTGGTTAAAAGCCTTCCTTTCTGTCCCTGGTACATAATAGAGACACACGCTTAAGAAAAGCTGCCTGGGAAAATTATTTCACAAGGAGGAAGATAGCTGTCGGCAACATAAAATATCTTTTCTTGTCTAGAGATTCACTGCTTCCATTCTTTCCAGGGGATATAAAAGAAATCGAGAGCACCATCTTCTAGAAAAGGAGGAGTCCAGCAAACTGTCACACTGCTTGACGTATTTCTCCTCTCACCTCAGGACTATCTACTACATAATTGGCAATAAATTGTTGTTTCTTCTTACTATGGCAAATCCCTTTGTGACTTTTATATAGTTGGATAGACAGAGGCATAGAGAAAAAAAACCCCAACAAGCATAATGCTTAAGTGCTATCAATAAGAAAAGAATATTAGTGACAGAAATCTTCAAAAAGAAAAGAAAAGGCAGAAAAAAACTTGCAATCAAAACTGTGTCTGTGCATCTGTGTTCATTTTCTGTCCTCTTGGTAAAAGGGAAAACAGATTCAAAGCTGACTGAGCATTTTCTCCTCTTTCCTCAGGAACCTGGAATTTTATCCATTGGATGCCTATAAACACACACCTTGCTCAGGTCTCTGATGTGTCTTCTTAATTATTCAATCAAGAATAAAGTAGTTTGTGTACAGGAACTCCAACACAAGGTTTCTTGATTGCTCTGTTTTATTTGCTTATTATTTCTTTCTCAGAGAGGTTCCCTAGACACAGCCCAATTAACTTAAAAAAAAAAAAAAAAAAAAAAAAATTAGACCAATTACATTTTCTTTTGTCATAATGTGGGGTTTAGTTATGCACTGAAATGTTCTCATGGCAGAAAATGAAACAGCTTTTACAGCAATATATTCCTTCTGTTTATGGTGCATCTTGTTTTACCTTGGCTTGCATGAGATTAAGAAGAGAATTTGCTAGTTTTAAGGTATTTTTAATGACAAAAAAAAAACAGTTTAGGAAACTTATATTTAACCTATAGTGAAGGTACAGACTTATCTTTCAGGTAAATTTTTTTCTAGGCCTGATTCTAATTCTGTTTTAAAGATCAAAGTAAAACTAATACATATAGTCAGGTGTCTACTTCTGGTAGTCACTGAGGGAATGGGAAGGATTTAGTATACAACTGGGCTTTAGTTTGTTTCTGAATCTCACAAAAAAACCCCAAAGCTGTAAACTACCCTTCATATGCTCTTTATAATGGTAAAGTAATTCTGCAGATATATGGAATTGTAATATTTTTTCGGTTGCATTCTTATTTGGTTTTCTGTGTTATTTGTTTTCTCTTGGAAACTAATAGCTTAAAAAATTTTAACAGATTATTCTGATCAACACAGCTATTTTGCATCTGGCTGAGCTGGAGTTGGTTTTCCCATGGAGCCCCCACAGTGCTGTGCTTTGCACTGGTGGCTGCAAAGGTGTTGATAAAAGGTGTTTTGGCCTCAGATGAGCAGTGCTGGCACAGCACCAGGGCTGTCTCTATAACATTCCCACCCCCACCAAGGGGCTGGGCGTGGGCAAGATCCTGGGAGGGGACACGGCCAGGCCAGCTGACCCAAATTGACCCAGGGGATATCCCATACCATGTGATGTCAGCTCAGATGTGAAAGCTTAGGGAGAGAGGCAGGGTGGGGGCTATTTGTTGTTTAATAATGTTTGCCTTCTAGAGCAATTGCTGTGTGTGCTGAAGCCCTGCTTCCCATGAGGTGGCTGAATATTGCTTGCTGATGGGAAGTAGAGATTGAACGTTTCTTTCCCTTGCTTACAGTGTGTGCAAACTTTTGCTTCTTTTGCTGTAGTAAACTGGTTTATTTCAACCTACTAGTTGTTTTCCATCCTATTTTCTCTCCTCTGTCCAGCTAGGGAGTACTGGAGCTTCTTGTTGGCCACCTGGCATCCAGCTGAGGTCAACTCATTGCAACAGCTTAAAATACTTTGGTAGGTTGTTTATGAAAAATTAATTAACACAATTGGTTTTTATCTAGATTTTGTTTTGCTGGACAGCACAGTTTCCATTATCATGTACTCATCAAAAAAAACCCTCAAAACATTTTATGATAATTGAATCCATGCCATATCATCCTGCATAGAATTTATTCCATGCAAACCCCTTCACATCAGCTATGCTCATCTCCTAGTAAAAAAACCCCAAAGTTTGGATGTGGTTTTCCAATTTTTGTCAACATATTCTAATAGTTAAACTGGGGGTGAATCATGGAAATTTTTAAATTTGTTTTGATATAAAACATCTCTATTGTACAAGTGGATCTGTGGTAATTTTTACATGAAGTATGGAATGTATTTCTATGTAGATACAGACATATAGATATACCTATTCTAAAAATTCAGTGATAAGAAACAAAAAGGCGACTCTGGTTCACATTTTTCTCAGTGAGGGACTCCACTGAATAAAGTATAAAGTAGATAAGATTTTAATAGCTTTCTCCTCTTTTCCTTTCTTTGGACCACTAGAAAATGCTGCCTCTGAAATAAATTTGTCTCTTTGACATAATGTTGAATGCAATTATTTTCTTTTATGGAACAGTTCCTGCCAGGAATGCAAATAGCAAAAATATCACCCAGTTTGACCAGAATCAGCCAGGTTGTGTTAAAAACAGGATCATTCAAATTCTTTTTGCAGTCAGTAAAAAAGTTCCTACTGGCTTCAATACCCTATGCTTAGGGTTTAAAATTCAGCACAAATATCATGTGGGAGAACCTTGTAATTTTTCTTTTTTATTCTTTCTTGGTTTTTTTTATAACATAAATTATAATCTTTTGTATTTCTTTGCAACTTATTCCTGTTCCTGTCTTGTCTATGAATGGAATTTTCAAAAGGCCTTAGGATTAGTGTAATGCAGTTTCTGCTGAAATCTTTGACAGTCTTGTCAGTAACCCAACTGGCATTATGGAAACTAATGGGATTTTAAGAAACCCGCAAACCCTCCCCTTCCTCCCCTCACCCCCATTCTCTGGCTAAATTGTAGGGTTTGCTTATTTCTAAAAAAAAGAAAAAAATTATCAGTTTATTATTTTATTGTTACAGCTATTGTACTATTATTTTATCTAATAAATCAAAGCTCTGCCTTTTAGTTTGGTAGCTTGCTTATTTTTCTACTGTTTATAACCTCTATAGCTTTGTATTTATAGAAATGCAGGTTGATAAAAAAATATGTAGATCAGTAAATGATCAGTAGCAACCAAGCACAAACAACATTAGGTTAAACTGTAACTGCTGACTATTCAGGAGACTTCTGTCATTTCACTTTCTTCAGAAGACATTTTGTTGCTTAGACAATAAACAGGGTGAGTGACACAGTAATTTCTTTATTTTTTTCCATTTTCCTCAACTTCCATGCATTGCCATAGCCTTGCAGCTCTCAGTATTTCTCAGTATCTCAGCATTTCACAATACACTGTTGTAGAACTTGATGGGTTTTATGTTGACACTTCTTTCAAATGTAGCAAGAGTCATATCAACAAATGCTTAGCTTGTGGCAAAGCTCAACAGTTAGCTAGGGAGCAATGTGAACTGCTGAAGAATCAGGCTTTAGAACAAATTAGTGGTTTGTTGTTGTTTTGAAGTACTGTAAAAAACCCCTTTGCTGAAGGGTCATATTGGGGTAATAATGTCAATTAGCAGTTCTGCAGAGTACCTTCTTCATAGTTCCATTCAGGTCAATGTAATACGTAGAAGCCAGTAAGAGTGGGGGGAAATTGGGCAAATATTTATTGTCTTGCTTTTTTTTGTTGCTGTTGTTTTATAACATAAAAATGCAAAGGAGCCATTATAATTTATGTTCCTACCACTGCTGAGTGACCATGTGGTACTCTTACAGTACTTGAACCACTCATTCAGTTTTTCTGATCTGGGAGATCAGGAGAAATGGTAAAGGGAAAAGAGTGCCAGAAAACACCATCTTATTTTAAATATGCTTTGAAGAGAAACTCTGCTGAAAATTGCTGCTTGTTAAATTTGCCTTTCTACTGCTTCTTCCTGTGAATGTATACCAGAAAGAAAAATTGTGGCCTTTTTTTGTGGTTTTTTGTTTTGTTTGGTTTTTGATTTTGGTTTTTTGTGGGGTTTTTTTTTTTTGTTTGTTTGTTTNACCTCTGAGAATATTCAATATAATCAGATTTTTTGTTGGCTGGGTTTTTTTTTAATTTCAATAAAGCATTATCCTGATTTTTCTCAGACTGATTCCTCCATCCTTGATGAAAAGTTCAGTAATAATACAACCTAAAAGTCTAGAGCTTTAAAAAAATATATCCATATATAGTAGTCATGTTAAAGATCTGATACCTACTTCTGGTTCAAAGCTTAGAGCACTTTATACTGACTCCAGTGCTTCTCAAGTGCATACAGTGGAAAGCAGGTTGTGCCACAGATTCTCCTTTCTGTTATTAATCACGGAGAAGTAATACCTAATTTGGGTAAAACAACAGGTTTTTATTAGCTGGATATGCAGTGGATCTATCTCTTCTAAAAAGTACTTTTGTACTTTTTGTGTACTTTTACTTGCAAATCTGTGTACAGAAAAATGATAAGCACTGTTCCCAAATCCAGATTCTACATCATTCTGAGTCATCTCTATGAATCTCACAGTAAATTGATTGTTTAAGATACTTAACTAACTTCAGTCAATGCTAAACTTCTATACACTTCCATTTCTGCTGATTTGGGCAGATCTGAGATATAATTACATTACAGGTAGCTCTGGGCCAGATTCTGTTCACCATTCAAATAACGATAAGAATGAAATAAAGGTGGCAAGGTGTGAAACCACATTCTTCAAAGCAATTCTTCAGGCAGAGTCCAATTTATCAGTCAGTGTGCTTTTATCTATGTAAGCCTCTGAGAAACCAGAAGATACTGCCATCTTTTTGAGGACCTTTTCTTTTGTTGTCTGCATGCCCAGTTGTGCCCACTACTACTGGTGCTTAATGTCTGAATCTTTGCATGCCCTTGTTATATTATTTAGGTACTGAAATACTTGGGTATATTTTCTATTACCTTTTTTTTTTAAGTTGTCCTTTTTACTTATAATCACATCTGAAAACATGTCTCAGTGAACTTATGGTAGAAAGATAAAGTAAAAATACTCCAAAAGATTCAATTAATTTTCATCATTAATGAATGCATTGAAATTTAAAATTAAGTGATTATTCCATAGAGATAAGTGTAAGAATAAATATCCGGAGGGAGTTTGCACTAACCAAATAATTGATTCATCATTTAATCATTCTGCATACATTTAATTAATCAGATAGATGCAACAGAGAACAAATAGTGCCTTTATTTAAATGGAGTTGGAATTTCAATAATTAAAAATAGCCAGCTGTTCTTTTGGTAGAAAAGCTGTTTGCTATAGATAAAAACATATGTTCTTTTTCCCTGTTTTGATAAATTAACCAGAGAATTCAGGTATAAACATGTATCCTGTGAGTGAGAGAGACTTTAGCTGATTTTCAACTTACACTATTTTTTTTAATGAGAAATATGTGAGCCTTGGGATATATTACTACAGTGTAATAATTAATAATTACTTGCAAAGAGCCTGCTTTAAGATGTTCACCTGGCTAAATTTCTCTCTACTAATAAATTTGCAAGTAGGTACATGTTCCAAGAAGGACACAGAATTGGCTTCACTTGGTTCATACTTAATATCCAGATGCCTACCTGGAAGACTTGGCTGGTTTCTTTTTCTTCCCTCTCTTCCTTGTCTGCCCGTGCCTCATCTTGCCTTCTCATGGCTTACTAGCATTATAATAATTTAACTCTTCATGAGTAGCTCAGAATTTCCTACTAACCTGCAAGATAATTCTAATATCCAGTGTGTTCATCACCACTTTATGAACTTAAGAGGAATTTCTACCTTTTCAATTTGCAAAGTGTCATATATTGGAACCAGTTACCAGTGGCCATATTAGTTAACTGCTTAACAACTCTGCAGCACGAATGGTTTAATGACTCATCTCTATTCCTCAGTCCTTGTCTCTACCACTCTCTCTGTGAGGCAGTTCTGTCCATTGCATCAGTCTGACCTGTAAATCCTAGATATGAAAATTTCTTTTTTCTGTAACCTGTTTCATACAAATATTATTTGATTATTTGCCATTCAGATTCATTATGCTGAAAATGTTTTATTACGAGTTTTCTCTCCAAGGAAGATTGTACTTTTTTCCACCACTGCTATTTCCTCCTCCTCCTGCTGTTCATTTCCTCCCTCTAATTCAGAAATCTTAGTCACAAAATCCTTTTCTGTGGTAGAGAACAACTGCCATCAGAGGAGTCTCACAAGATGTTGCACGGATATTTGCATTTTTTTCAGACCCATACTGACAAAATATGTTAAGATTTTGAATTATTCATTCAAGTAGCTGGTCTTAGAAAAAAATCTTTCTAAATTGTCTTATTTCCTGTTGTTTTGACAGCAGTTAGGCCATATAATCACTTTGGAGCCTTAAGAGAAGGCCGTGGGAATCAATACTAGTACTTAAGTATGTAGTATAGCATGGCCCCTAAATTGAAATATCAAACCTTTGGGCAGGATACAGACAAGGCATTACATTCATAAAGAATCACAGAGGCAGTTACTGAGCTCAGTCTGGGTTCCCTTGCAAAGCTTCATACCTGTTTCTGCAACCTCCATATTGCTATGTTGTATTTTTATTATATCCAAGATAACAAAAGGAACTCTAAATAAAAAGAAAATGGTTCCCTAGTGAAGAATATCTTTTATTAAAAAACAGATTTTTTAAGCATAATGAAAAAAGTTTATTGTTAACAAAAACGATTTCCTTTTCACAATTTTTTGTTGGTTTTTGGTGGGTTTTGTTTGTTTGTTTGTTTTGTTTTTTGTTTTTTGTTAGGGATACAGAATACATAACACTCCAAGAATTCTATCAAGATCACAGATAATTTCCAAAGATAGATCCTGTAATTTAGTTCTGTCCATTTGGGAGGCCTGCAGCTGGAATTATTGCTTGGTATTTCTTTAGGGATTTTTTTAGATTTGAAAATCTATAAAGTTTATTTGAGATAAAAACAATTTATTTGAAAGTTGGGGATTTTTTGTAAATTTCTAAATTTAAATATGGAAATGTCACAGGGCATGCAAGTCTTTCTTTCTCGATTTCCAATGAAATTAAAACATGATGAGCATTTTAAATCATGTATGTAATACTTACATTGACTTCCTTTTCCTAATGAGTAAATATCTGAATTTTCAGTTTTGATGTCCTCTGTCATTCCTGTTCTTGTGTTTATTTCTCAGTTGTGCCTGGTAAAGTCAAGTCTTATGGCCTATATGCATACCTTCCCTTAAAAGTTTAAGTTTGTAGATATTAATAAATAAATAAATAAAATTCTCATCATGAGGACCTTTATGTATTAATTGCGTTGAGATTCCAGAAAGCTTCAGAGTCAGAGGTGGAACTAGATCAGAGAATTTATAATCTGAAATAAATGTTTTATTTCTGAAAGGAAAAATGATCCAGTAGGAGGTTGTTAAAAAGCTTGGCATTCCATTTCAACAGACTATTAGAACAGAAATACTTTGTTGTTGCACTTTATTTACATAATTAGTTTTAATTCACAGCTCCAGGTGTGTTTCACACCATCACTGATCCCTTCTTTCATACTTTTTCCTCCTGACACATAAATGCTGTTAGTTTGGAAAAAAGAAAACAAGATCAGTGAACAAATATAAGTCAAAGAACAAAATGTAAGTCTTCAGATTGAAAACAGAGTTTCTTATATTCTGTCAGAAAAGGTAAAAAAACAGCAACCAGTATCTGAGATGTGCGTCTTTAAGACCAACTTCAGGGAACTTTTCCTGTATTCATTGCAAAAATGCCCATCCACCAACAGAACAAATTTTGAAGTTAGAAGTAAGACTTACAACAGTGCTACAATACTCAATATATATTGCAAAAAGACCATTGTTTGCACAACTATGGTTTTGAACATCGTTTACCACCTGTTCTTGCTATTTTGTTGCCCATTTCTGAACCATTGCTTCTGAGACTTCTTGAAGATTTGGATGCTTAAAAATTACTTAGTGTTTCTTACTTGGAAGGCTAAGAATCTCTGGAAGGTTCTTAAATTAATAAATATATAGTTTCAGGAAAAGCCTGTAGGTAAATACTGAGAGAGGAGGAATGCAGAAGCAAATAAAAATTAAATATTGACATGACTGTAGATTAGTTAGCTACAGTGTAGAAAAGCGAGGTCCAGTGGTTAGAGTTGTTGCTGCCTTATCAGGCTAGAGAAGAAGGAAAGGGAAGATTTAAAACATGGCCTAATTACAACTGTCCTTAATAGTTTGTATCTAAAGTAGGGGCCAGAGAGCCACAGTAAATTTACTTAGATAAACAATCCCACAATATAAGCTCAGCTCTGTTTGCTGTGGGATATGACATTCTTTTATTAAGTCTGTTTGTAAGATGTGTTAAATTAAGCTTGAAATTACATGAGAAGTTTGGCTGAGAGAAATTTTGAAGTGTTCAGACAACAGGATCGTGGTAGAAAGTATTGTAGCTTGGCATGCAAAATGGTTTGGATCACAATTCTACCACATCTGTAGCAATAAGATACTTCTTTAGAAAACAAAATATTTTAACTCTATTGATCTTTGTGCTGTCGTACCACTCTGAATGCTAATGTCTAAGACAGGACTGAACTATTTACCTCATTTCTTAAAAATTCTTGGTATATTCCCACTCTTATGTTCTCTTGGCATAAGTTGTTTGTGAGGCATTTTTGACAGTGAAACGGTCCGGTTCTCTTGGTGTTCTCTGTTCAGCTGCAAGGTATTGCAAGGCAGTAATAGCACCTCTGAGATTCTGGATGCAGCAGAATTTATGATTGGCAAATTCTCCATACCCAGGAATTCTGGACCACTGAATATACCACAGACACTCAATAGACTGTGCAGTAACAATAGAGCTGGTATGGATGCAAACAGGATGTTTGGCACATCTGGAAATATTGAGAAACAGTAGAGAAGGGTGGACTGCTACGCGGATATTTAACAGTTATTATATTATTTAACAATAATATTGTACCCTAGATTTCCATTACTGACAGACTAAAGAATGACTTCTATGGTATGCTGACATTAAAGAAAAGAAAAAAAGAATAGAGCTTTTTGAAAATTTTATTTCATTGTCAAAATAAATAAATAAACCCAATATTTTTAAAATCAGCCTGATAACTAATTTTCCAAAATTTTCCAACTTAAAATGAATAAATGAATAAATGAATATAATTTCAATGTTGGATGATGTTTTACACTCGAAAAAGAATTTCAGAGATGTGTTTTTAATGAAATTATATTTTTAAGTACAATCCTAGAAAAAATATTTATTTAAAAGCCAAAGGCAATTTTAACATTTAAGCATGTGTAAGTGTAGCATAATGAAAAAAAACCCATATACTTTAATGCAAAAACCTTAATCAATTCCCTCATACCTCTTCAGGGAAATAATTCCCAAATACCAAGCCTAAGAGAAACAACTTCTGTCTGAAATTTCAAAATTTTGAGAAGAATGGAAATTACTATGATTTTTTAAGAAGAAGCACTGCCTATTTTCTGTATTTGAAAATGAAAATTAACCATTTCCCTGAAGAGAACACAAAGCAAAGTGATTAATTCTCAGTATTTTCTTGTTCCAATATGTATCTTGCCCATTTCTGTACCACCTGTTAACATCTTGCTCTTCAGTTTTAAGTTTAGGAGTTTTATAAGCCTTTAGATAATCTTCCAAGAGGCTGTGCAGATGTATTAAAATCTTCAGATTTATTAAGGTTTTCAAATCCCAGTCCAAGTCTAGACCGAGTGCTCGGACACGCATTTTAGTGTTTTGATACAGACCCTTTCCTTGCTTAATGGCAACAGGTGGCCTGTCTAGAGGTGTTGGCCAGATGCCAAAACCTAAGATTCTAGGAAAACTGCAGATGAATTTTAACAGAAGAAAGAGCAGAGAGTGTAGTAACAAAGTATTTACCAGAGTTATGTCATGTATGGAATCAAAGTCTGAATATTGTTTCCTGATTTTGGGCTATTCAGTTCTGATACGGGGATTTTTTTCATTTTTAAAACGAGCAATGAAAAGAAAGGACAAGGTCATTAATTGAGATATCCATGCTCATCTAGTCCTTTTTGACTGTTAGTCCTACAGCTAAGAGGACTCTCTACAGCTATAAAGGAGACCCTCTCTTAGATTTCTCCCTTAACAGTCTGAACACAAAAGTAAGTTCTTGCTGTGGTAGGAAAAGCAAGATTATCTTTTTTTCTCTCTTCTTGTTTCTCTTATTTCTTCTCTCTTCTAGATAATGCTTTTCAAGGAAATGTGTTGTGAATAAGCATTTATCACTTTATTTAAACACTTTCCAGTAGTAATGGAGTTTTCTTTAAAGACTACCTGTAAAGATGCTGGCTTCATCACTTTAAACTAGAGTATGTGAGAGGAAGAAAATTAAGCAATTAGTGTCTGATTTCCAGTAAGAACTCTTATTGTCTTTATGAACTTACATCTTTTTTTTTAACTTGATCCTATGTTTTCATAAATTTCTTTATATTCCTATTCTCCACAAAATGGAGAGTCCATGAAGTTTCTTCCTGCACTTACCATCCATAAAATTATTTCTGACATGTTATTTCAGAAGTCACATTGACTTCTTAACCTGAAATTTTGGCACAAATACATTTATACAATCTCTTGCAAACTTCTCAAATATGAATATATATTAGTGTATGTGTTATTTTTCTGTGACTTCAGTGAGGAAAGTCTTTACATGTTTACAAGTCATGAAGCATGACAAAACCACCTAAAGGAAATAATTTTTATTTTTTTTAAAAATACATTAGCTGAATTTTACAGAAAAATCTCATAGAAGAATGAATGAAACAATTTGATTTGATATATGAATAAACAGTGTATCATCTTGCATTTAATTAACGAGGAAACCTGGGCTATTTCTTTGCTAACATATTTTTTCACAGTAAATAATGTATTTCAACATATTGACTGAATCAAAATTCTAACCAGTAGTAAGTTTATAGATTTTATTTCATCTTGAATTACATGGTTCATTCTCATGTATTAGATCCCAACTGATTGGAAAGTGGGACTTTAGGTGGCTGTGGGCCAACTGAACTGAATCCATAGTAAAGTGATAAGCTTTGACATGTTACCCTTGAAAACAATGGTTGAAAGAAAATTAAAATTCTTCTGCTGGAGTTGAATATTTTACACTACTTGGGAACTAATTACTTAGGGCAAGTCAGACACCCAGGCAGGTCTCTTTCCAGACCATTTGTTTTAAACTGCTGAGTGTGGATTTAAAAAAAAAAAAATAATGAGAAGGCTTCATACAGACCAGTTTTGTAGCTATACTTGTTTTGATTAAGAAACATTTGGAATAAACAATAGGGCTGTTAAATTCATTGTTTTGCCTTGTTATAGTCTTTAGTCAAATGAATGTGCAAGTACGAAAAACCACACTCATTTATAGTTTCTCCCTACTGATAATGAGTGTTCGTATCTTCACATCATTTCTTATTAGGTTTAGCCAAATTTATTCTCTGGCTTTTTATAAATGCAGTTCCAGTACATAGCTTATGACTAGACCTTCCAAATACTGCAGCTATATATATAATAAAAAATACATACTATAAAGCTCAGTTGGCAGAAATTTTGATTTTGCATTATGCAACCTAAGAACTACAGCATAAGACTGGAGCTACACTGCATGATAATCTGATCCTGGTCTGCATTCAACCTTTCACTCTTCCTACCAGATGTAGAAACTACTCCGGCGCCAACCACAGACCTTGAATACAACACACAGCACTGACAAAAAATTTACAAGATGAAAGGAGGAGAGATAGTTATAAGACATTCAAATTATATTGCACATAATCGATAAAAATGAGAATATATGATGCATAAATTAGATTTTAAGAAGAAAATAATGATGGTTTTGAATAAGAAATATTCACCTTTTTTTTACACTGTAGTAGTGACTAGATGTAAGAAACCAGGAAGCAACTTCTGTGAGTACAAAAACAAGAGAATTTTTTTTGACAAGTGCCTTCTAGATTTACCAGTTACTATGCAGTATCCTCCTAAACAGGAGGAGTATTGGAAAGAGTGTTCTTAGGAGTCTGACACTAACATCAAATGATTAGGGTGTCACTTTGGCAATAACAAGTTTCAGAAGTTCAATAACCCAGGACATAGCCTTTCTTTCTATAACGTACAATAGCACTGTGCTCAGCTTTACAATTGGATGGACGATCTGAATGTTGGGAAATCATTAAAACTAGCTGTACCTGGTTCAAGCAGATTGTAAATTACTAATATTTTGCTTGTTTTTCCATGAAAGAGCAAGTGTGAATTCTGTGCAATGCATGGAGGAAGAGAGAAACACAAACTTTCCATTTACTCAGCCTCAAGTACTCAGTCATTGAATACGTGGTTCCCATCTTTCACTTCTGGCATCCTCGATATGTTCAGACGTTCAGACAAGTTGGAGTAGACACTGTGAGTCTTAACAGTAATTTACATCATTTTATAACAAGAAAAAAAAAAAAAAAGGTGAGGAGAATTATGATCATAGCAATAGTAATGGGGGTTTTATCACCCAGCCTTAAATTTTTGTAGTGTGGGGGCTTCTGAGTAAACTTAACTTCTGAGTTACTTTTTTTTTTTCTCCACTCCCTGCACTATCTAAAGGCAGAATAAAATAGCTGTATTTTGATAAAACAGTAATTCTGAAGTTCCTAATGTGGGATACCTGTACTTGAAGTGAATAAAGTTAGGACCTCCTTATAAAAACAAATAAATTCTAAAAATAGGTAATTAAAAAAATATTGTTTTGACATTCTAAAATTATTATGTTCATAGTCACCTTCATGATCTGTCTGGCCCTTTACTCAGTTTTTCTGTAGTTGGTGCAGCACATACTTGAGACAAGAGAATGAGCTGGAGGTAATGCAATTTTAGGATTCTGGTAGTTGGTGATTGTACTAGAAAGCAAATTTTAACAACCAAAATCAGTTTTCTCACTTTCTTCATAAATCCCTTTTTGTTTTTGTAATTATTTGAATTATAAAGAAGATGGTATAAATAGTGATGATCAAACTAGAAAAGTGAGATCATAATGAAATTTGGAAAAATCAAGAATCATAATTCTTATGACAAATACAGCACAAAAAACACAGCTTTTCTTTAAAACAAGGAGAACTAGTATTTATGAGCATGTCTGCTGTGAAGATTAAGGTAAGCAAAAGAGCAGATAACAGAAGTACCTATAGTTAATTTAAGCAGGTTTATTTTTCAAACTTTGTGCATCATATCTCCACTCACATCAAATTCACTGGCACTTGTGCAATTTTAAACTTCATATCTGACTTTGAAATTCTTTCTCCCTGAAGGAATGTATCACTTCTAAGTTTGAAAGTCTGTAATGCACAGTTGTAAGATACCTGGTTTGTTACTTTATAATTTCTGTAATCTCCTTTCACTAGTCTCTCTATAAACTGGTGTGTAAGCAAATGCTTTAGCATAACGGAAAATTACATATTAAATTTTACTTGTATCTTCTACAGATTACATTTATTGTGCTTATCTGTAAAGCATCTTTTTGTACAAGTTTTACAGAAAGGATTGCATGAAATTGTTTTCTTTTCCAACAGGGGACAGGACCTGGTGCCATAGAGGTCTCTGTCAGTCGTATATATCCATACAATGGTGTTAGAATACTTTGTGCAGGGAGAGAACTGCATGAGAGCTACGATTTACAGTAGTTTACACATCTGACAAACTGTGCTATTACTTAATCGTTTCACATTGCTTCACTATCATAGTGAGCTGCCTCTGCGTATACAGTCCCTAATTTCATGCATTGGCCATAAACTGCTTCTCATTTGAGATAATGAGGATTCCCTAGAAATGGGTGGAGCATATCTGTGGAATACAAGGAGCAACTCTAAGAGATCACACGTTGGCTAAGATCAAAGGCATGTCTTACCGATACTTTGACTCTTCAAAGCTTTGTTTAATCCTTATACTTGCAAAAAGATGAACTCGCTTAGTATTACTAGTGTGGCAGGGTGGGGAAAAAAGGAGGGAGAAGAAAGGAGAAAGAAGAGGTAAGAAGGGAAAAGGGGAGAGACGACAGAGATAATTGCTCTCTAGATAGAAATAAGATGATGAAGTTATCTTAGGATAACTAAGATAGGATAACACCTAAAGTGTTTACTGATGTTCTCCTGCTAATATGGAACTACCAGGACATTAGTAGTGAGAAAGAAGACTGTAGAGGAATGGTTTCATTTGAACACTCAGAGAATACTGATCTGCTCCACTTAAGAGCCATCACCAAAGGGAAGCTGATAGAAAGTCTGTTTATCAGAAGAAGTTGATTTCTTTCTCTCTGGTACTTGCATATCAAGACTGTTACGTAATCGAGAGATACATATTGCACTCCTTGGAGAGACCTGAGTGTTACACTACAGAGGAAAGTGAGGACAGTGGTTCTGCAGGGATTCTGAGACTCCAGGGCCTGCTTTTGGCTAATTTCAGAAAAGCTTCTGTCATCATTCTGTCATCAGAATCTTGTTTACTTCCACACCCAGGAATGTAGGTCTAGAAGAGAGTCTGTATTTGAATTAGGTATGCACTCCATGTGACTGGAGAGCCAGTAGCTGGCCTGTTTCAGATAGTCAGCCCTCCCAGTGGGAGTTTCCATCACAAAACAAAGCAAGGGAAAACACGCATAAAATCTAAACCTCTTGCATGATTTAGAAAGCAGGATCATATTCCATTCTGTCATAAGGATTGGATGCAATAACCTACCCATCCACCCACCTTAACTTGGTGATTTTACTTCTTTTTGCTAGTCTTCTTAAACTTACAGTACAGACATGTCTTTGTTTAATGTTACAGATTTGGATAACCCAAACTGAGATAATTATAATTGATTTAACTATAAACATGTATGCCCCAAATCATGAGTGAATTTGCAAGAGGAAATGGTTGATTGGCTTCTGCACTCTACAAAACAGCTTTTGGGATAAAATACCATGACAGTACATTGAATATCAGTGCCCAACCCCCACCTTCCCCATACTCTTCTGACTGATTTAAAATCTCTGCATTAAGAAAGTTTAATAAAACTGGCATGGAATGAGGCACTGAAGGAACAGCAAAGGGATACACAAAGTGTGTGGCACAAGGTGTGATAGTATCAGGAAACTATATTTAACAGAGAAGCTCTGAAAAGCATTAGCCAATTCTTTTGTGTAGAGACCAGCTTAAGTATCAGGTCTGACACCTACACATTCCCACCTGATCTAGATGACAGTGGACCATGGAGTCATTCTAAACTCAGGTGAATATGAAATCATAATTTTAGCATGTAACCAATAGGAAGGAAATGTCAGTACTTCACAATTACAAGTCTTTGATAGGGAAACAGATATATTAGCATGAAGAATCTTGAAAGAGAAGGAGGAAAGTTTACATTTTGCTAACTCCCAAAGTTAACAACATAGTGGGAGCTGATCTATACTAGATGTCTTTTTAAAGCTGGCAGGATAATGAACCCATACTTTAAAGGGCCAAACCATAATATAGAGTGGAGACAGCTTTCCTCTACTTTGCAACACATTCTCCTTGATGAATTACAGAAAAAAAAAAAAAAAAAAAAAATTGGATAAAACCTTAGGTCACATTGTGTATTTTTTAGTAATTCAAGGACTGTCCTTTAGTTGAGAGTTACCAATCTGTTTTCAAAAATGTAGAATGAGAAATTTTAACCCACGGTACAGTGAGCCATGTCTTAATAGAGTGTGACGCGGCTCGGGGTTCAGCCCGGAGACCCCCTCACTGAGTCCAGCAGTGGGAGTCTTCTGTGGCCTCCTGCCAGCGGAGCGCAGCCGCCCTGCATGCAGGGTAGAAACAGCGAGCCCGATGGGAAGCGCACCGGCGAGGGCAAGGATGAGCGGGAGGCTTCCGTATGGAGTTCCAAGAGCTTTATTCTTGAAGGGGTCCAGGGATGGAAAAGCAAGGATTCAGGGTGTGTAGGGGTTTTTAAGGGTAGGAGGTACCAGGGACGGTGACAAGTACATAACCAATGAGGGCATAACAAGGGAGGGTTCAGTACATAATTGACATTACATAAACTTATCTGATAGGGGAAAGGGTGTGAAATGAGTTACACAAACCAGTAAGATATCGAGTAAAAGAGAATTATCTAGAAGGAGAGGTGTTGCAGACCTCAGGGGAGGGGATACAGCAGACTGAATGACAAGGGAAAGGCGGGGTGCAAACTTAGTAAAGAATCAACAATGGGAGAAACTGGAAGAAAGCATATATACAGAGAAGGATCCATCGACAGGGAAAACAGGTAACCAATAAGCCCAAAAGCGGACCGCAACAAGAGTGACCTGGTTTTGGCCAAATTTAAAGGAGAATATCCTCCAAGGGAAAGGCAGGGTACCACCACCCCTTCCCCCCACCACCAGGTTCGGGGAAAGAAAAAAAAAATTCCGTGAAGGAAAGTGGAAGGGATAAAAATTATTTATTTAACAAACACACATAAAAAAGGATAATAATGCTAAATAATAAAATCCCTCGTTGTGGAGGGAAACCTGGGAAGATTTCAGAGTCCTTCTCTAGGTGTGGCCTCCCTCCTCCTCAGAGCTGGGTCGGTGGGCCCCCCTTCCAGGGGCCTTGGAAGGAAAAGTCTCCCCCGATACGCTCCGGTGTTGTAAGACAGTCCCGAAGAGAAGAAGAAGAGAAGAAAACCAAACCAAAAGTCCCAGGAAAACTCTCTCAGGAGAGAAAAAGCTGAGAGCTGGGTGGAAAGCAAGGTTGCTTCTTCCACACTCCCTGCCGCTGAACCCAAAGAGATCTGTGCGTCCTTGAGCAATTGTTTTGAAAAGTTTGCTCAGTTTTTCTCTCGCACCCAGGCTTAAAGGCACAGGATTCATCTTCTGGGCATGGAGAGGTGATAGGGGATACACATCACAAAGTCACTCCAAGACATAGAGCAATCAAGAAACCATATTTTGTATTATCTGATGAGCTAACTTTCATGTTTTTATTTTCTTTAAAGAAGGCCAAGTAACCATGATGCAGTGGATATGCTGAATATAAAAGCATATACATATCCTCAAAATATATACTCTCAAAAGGGCTGTTAGATACTGGGGGCTTGCATTTCTTACCAGCAGGTGTGGGAAGACTAATTAGCCAATAGCAATGCCAGCAGTACTAACGAATAGTAGGAGGTCTGGGCAGGCTGGTGACTGGAGCTACCGTTGTCTTGGACAAGGATAGACTCTGTAAATGGGTTTGAGTGCTGCAAACCCCTTTCTACTGTTCAATGCCACGTAGAGGGTGCATTATGCCTAAGCAAACAAAATGCAAACAAAAAACAAGCAAACAAAAGCAAACTCCAGCCTCCACTGACCTACATAACAAAATGTACACCGACAGAGTTCCAATCAATTACTTTTCTAACCCAGCTGGCTCTCCCATTCTCAATCAATGAGATCACAGATGAAGCACTCATTCCCCATTTCCTTGGTCTGAATTAAAATGGATTTGCTCATGAACTTAACACAATTATTCTTGTAAGGACACAGTAAAGAAAAAGGTGTTTCTCAACTTAGAAGGCTGGTGACAAAGTGCTAAAGGACGTACCCCTTTTCTAGTGAAGCCAACAGAAACTTTTCTACTTATTTTAATTAAGACACCACCAGGCATTTGCCTGAGATAAAGACTGAAGTTACAGATGCCTCATATGCACCTGGAATGTGAAGGTCTCAAATTTCAGAGAACTAGTGATTTGCTTGTGTATGTTAGAGCACTGCTGGAAAATAAAGAAAAGGTTAGATCTAACATCTGTGGTGTCAAGGAAGAAAAAATACGTATTAACAAGCTCTTGACAGGGTTATATGTTGATGGCAACCTTCCCATGTCCTTTACTGAGCTCCCAAAAATTTTCATATTTTGCCTCTCAAGAGTTTGGAGCTTTAAAACAATCTGGTAGGAAATTGCAGAAGCAAATGTATTTTTGTAAGACTGAGCTAACAGTCAGCATTAGAGAAGTAAAGCCACATTTAAGGATTTGAATATGCCTGACCTGGTTTTCAGAAATGCTGAGCATCAACAACTCTCAGTGTCATGAGTGTTAGTAAACAACTGAAAAACAAATAAATAAATACCCAGCTTGAGGTTTAACTCCATCCAGCAAATGAATGCCACACAGCTACTCATGCGCTCTCCTCACAGTGGGATGGGGGGAGGAGATGTGGAAAGGTAAATGTGAGAAAATTCATGGGTTGAGATAAAAAATGTTTGATAATTGAAATTTTAAGAAAGAAAAGTAATAGCAGTAGCAATAATAATAATAACAATCAGCAGCAGCAGCAGCACCACAACAGTAATATTGGTAAGAATAAGATTAATTACAATTAATCAAAAGGAAAGTAACAACAATAAATAAATAAAACCAAAGAAAAAAAAGCTGCATGGATGAAAACAATTCCTGACCACTAACTGACTGATGCCCAGACAGTTCTTGACCAGGATCTCCATGGAAAAACTTCCCCATAGTTTTATTAGTGAGCATGACATATGGTCTGGAACATCCCTTTGTCCATTTGGGGTCAGCTGTGCTGGCTGTGTTCCCTGTCGAGATCTTATGCAACTGAAGTCTCCTCACTGGTGGAGTGGGGTGAGGAGCAGAAAAGGCCTTGAACCTGTTGTAAGCACTGCCCAGCAGTAACTGAATAATCCCCGTGTTACCAACACTGTTTTCAGCACAAAGCCAAAATGTAAGCCGATACTAACTACTATGAGGAAAATGAACACTACCTCATCCAAAATCAGCACAACCCAACACCCAAAAAACCCCCAGACCCAACCCCAAGCAATGCTTTAAGTGTTTATACAAAACGCTGTCCTTAGCAACCATTCTCCAGAAAGTATGGAAGGTTGTCTTTTAGTTATGCATTCCTCTACTTCTGCAAGATGCCAGTATGCTTAAAAAAGCAGTGAAATGTTCCTTTCTCAGTGAGAAAGGAACTTCTCAGTGAGAAGTTAACTAACTAAAAGTAGACAAAATCACTAAAGAAATTCTGGGTCCTATCACTGATAACACAATAAGAAATTTGAATGCTATTTGTTACATCCAGTGATTAAGAGCCTAATCATCTAATATAACATTATACTAACACTGAGACAGTACCTAAAAAACTGCACACAATTTGGTAAGTATTACATACTTTCAACATGGCAATTACATCTGCAGTAACCACTTCTAATTAGGCTTTCTTTAAAACATGGATGGAAATTGGATTTTGGCTCTGTTCATCAGTCTTGAAAACAAGAAACCCTTAAATGGAGTCAGAAAGCATTTAGAAAGACATAACAGAACTTGAATCAACTCAATAATATTCCACTGTGGACTGTTTTTGCTATCCATTTTAAGCCATAATAATGTCAGCATTATTCTGCTTATAACTTTGTGTTACAGGATAGGATTTTTATAAAGGTTTTGGGATATCCTATATAAAACCGTATTCAGGTTTTCAAAAAAAAAAAAAAAAAAAACAAAAACCAGAAACAGACATGCAAGTCAGAAGACATGCACAGGGTACAAAGTCATTGAACATATTTAAGTGTGAAGGCTCAAAGGAAACAACAGTGACAACATCATTTGTGAGAAGTCATCAAGCAAAAAAGACTTTTCTCTGACACTGTTTTTTAAACTGCATCCCAAATTCTATTCAGTACAAACATATTGGGATTATCTGCAAAATGGTATTTATGTAGGCATAGGAAGTTATTTCTATTTTTATTATGCTTCAAAGAAACTCTTTGTTTCACATGACCTAAATTTCAGGCTTCAACTTATAAGTATCCATTAACACTCTTAGAAATTACCCAAATTAATAGTTACAGATTCCAGAGAACCACCATCTCTATTTGAAAAGCAAAATGTTTCATTTCTGATGCCTAAATATATCAGATTTCTAACTGAAAAAGAGAGACAAATATAGGTATAGCAAAGAAAAATAACTAGTAATCAGATGACGTGGGCAAATGGATGAACTCCAATTTCACATATTTATATTTTATTTGTTATATTTATAGCATGTGTGCTTTGTAAACAAGTGCCCAAAGCTTATGATTGAGAAAAATACAATGTCAACATAAGAACGGGTTTCCAAAGCAAAGAAACTGAACTCGTCCACGTGTAAGTCACAGCACAAAAAATTACATTTTCTTTGCCAAGACCTTTCTTGTACAACACCTGATAATAAAGATAAAACCCCCAAGAAGAAAAAGACTAGATATCTCTATGCTAGCCACCAAAATCTGACAAACTGATCAACTGCCTGTAGTGTATTTGGGTCAGTCATCAGGATGAGTGTGTGGAAAAGCTTCAGGTAGACGGAGTTAATAAAATGGAGATAAAGAATTGGAACTTCAGTGATGCTGCAGCTCAGCTGTTAGAACTGGAATATTAGGGAGGAGAATGACTCCATTATGCACTTTACCTGTCTTAGGAGTAGCCATGGCCATGTAGTCTTCCTGCTGTTTTCTATAAACAAATACAGGGTAGGTGTAATCCTAACTGATTGCCATCGGATGTTACTGTGCTTATTCCAAGCTCATGCTGAGAAAAGTAATGTCACATGCAAGCATTTGCATGTGTGGTCAGGGACTTGCTTTAAAAGGAGTTCAAAATGTTAATAAGACACACCTCTTGCCTGTGGTGGTAAGGAATGACCTCAACAGCCTGCCTTAAAGCAGTTCATGGAGTAGCTAATGCTTAGCATGATATAAAAAGTTTTATACGTGATTTAACATATTACTACAGTAAAAACTTCACAAATAATTTCAGGGTTTTTTTTTTCATTTTTTTCTGACCTTGTAACTCTTAGTGCAATCATCTAATCAGGCAGTTTTAAAAACTAAACTTGAGTTTTCATCTGGGTCAGCTCTTTGAACTCACATTCTGTTTTGTTGTGATTGTCTGTATTCATAGTATTTCTCTGATCTGTGCCTATTATCCACCATCTCAGCAGCTGAATAAGCATCTTACAAGTCTAGATAACAGTTTGATGTCAGATAATAATTTTTACTTACTGCTCATTTCAGTCAAGTAATCATTTAAAATTCATTAATTTTTGTCTTCTTTTTATAGAGAGCATAGGACAGAGTGAATCTGAAATGTGTAAATATCAGATAAACAGCTTTTAAATGTAAGATGAGATTTGTCCAAAAGAGTCAAGGAAACCACAAACCCACAATCAACGTCATGAAAAAGGTACAAATTAACATTAAGCTCTATAATTACTTCACAATTTAAAGGCCTCACATAAAAGCAGAAAATACCCTTTTGTAATGTGGTTGAAATTATATTTCTGAAAACAGATGCTTTCTCCCGCCATCTGTCATAAGCCTGTTTCTACCCTAGCCTTCTTACTTGTTTAGGAGCCAAAATAAATAAAACAAACATGTGTCCTGAAAAACACTGGTAAAATAATGTCAGTTCATTAGTTTTCATACGATGTCATTTTCCCATGTTAATACATAGCACATTTTTTTTTCCTTCTTTTACTGTGAACAATAAACTTATGATTGTATTTTATTAACAATTTTTTCAAAATTTAAAGCAAAAAGAAGTTTTCTAGTCTATTCTAGATGGACTTAACAGACTGAGGAACCCCACAGCAAAAAGCTGTGAAAATTTTGCAGCCCCTTTCTACATACAACCCAACCAAACCTATGACCAAGGAAGTCTCGAGAAGCAAATACCTTGGTTGGGGGCTGGTCATGACCTTTGCACTAAAAGCCAGGATAAGACTGCTGTGGGAAAAAGGTAGAGCTTTAAAATCTGTGCATCTGCTCTAAATTTTGGTCTTAAAGTCAGAATTCTTTCATTTACCATTGAATTTTGTACTGCAAAGTATTTTTTCAGTCTATCGGTACATATAAAGTGCCCTGATCTGATACTTATAAATAGCTAACAGTAAAAAACTCAATACAGTCACTAGCTGATATATTTTTATATATATACACACACATTTTCCCTATGTCTATCTCTGTCTATCACAGCTGCAATGACTCTGTGTGTATTGAGTGGGTTTGACAAATATTGGCTGATAATTCACTTTGTTAAACCAGCTTTTATATACTGGATAGCAAATTTAAGAAGCTCTGATGTGTAATTGATCACAGTAGGTGGATATGTCAGCTTTGTCCAGTAAGAATGTGAGGGTTTTTTCTTTTTTCTGCATCCTTTGCTTTTTCAGAATGGTATCTTACTTGAGATGAAGGCAAAGGAGGCAACAAAAGGGATAACAATAAACTTGTGCCTCAACTAGAGATAAACAGACATTTAAGAGAGAAAATAAGAGAATTTGCCCATGAGTTAAACGGTTCAGAACACTGAGATTAATATAAAGTTTATTTTTGTCCTTCCAATTTCTGTCTGCAGACTGCTGAGGATGACACTGTAATGTGTTGTGATTTAGCATTATTTTATGGCTAGGACCTTACAGTGCACTCGAGTCTTTTTATGACTAGGGAACCACTGTGTGCCTTAGTCTTTTCACCTTGTTATAAAGGGAAATGACTGTTCTAAGAGAAGATGGTAAGAAGTCTATCAGAGCTTCAAAATACAGAGGCTGGAAAATATTTTATTTCTTTCAAAACTACTGTCTTCCCACTGAACTTTACAGCAACTGACAAAGAGGTACCACACAATCCAATGGATCTGTGAAAATATTGGTAGGTCAGTAGTATCTGTAAAACATTTTAGAATGCTATTACTGAATGGCAACATTAAATCTCTTACCATTTAGCTATAGTTTATATTTTTTATATTTTTTCCTTCACACATGTTTATTTTGGACTCAGAAGCATGCACTCAATTCACTTTCTCAAGGGCAGTTTAACTCCACAGTAAGACAGATAGTACAATTAAAAAATATTTTCTTTGAGAAACCTATAAAACTAAAGTCTTTGGTGTGCGTTTATGGCATATCATAAAGTTGGTTTTGTGCAGGCTTGAAAAATAATATTGTGTAAATAGTAAAGATTAAACAACAACAAAAAAAAAAAGCCTGGAAATTTCACATATAGATTCTAAATTAAGGTTTTCTCGATAAAAACAGATTAAATGCAGAAAGCTTAAATACAGACTGCCAGCAAAACAACCACTGTGGACTCTTCTATAAGGCATTGTGCCAGTTGCAGAAAATAAAAACTCTTGAAAGCATTTGTATACTTGTTATAATAAATTGCTTTGGGACAACGTAGTATCATTTTTAGACAGATAACACTCAATAGAAATAAAAATATTTGCAGTGTTATTTTCAGAAGCTTGAACTCAAATTTGGGAGAACAGAACTAAACAAATGCTTAGAACAAACACTTTAATTGTAGATCTATGATAAATGATCTTGTAAATCATTATCTACTTTGATTTAAGGACACCAAAGACCATCCAGATTTCTGCATAATGCAGAATCCAAAACATTTAATGTTAATATGACCAGACTACCAAGACTGACACTTTCATTTATTTACTGATCCTCCTATAGTCAGCAAGATAGAATAGCCAGAAGTAAGAACAGGCATTCTTTCTTAACAACATGAAACCATGGCCTGATTTGGTCAGATAAATAAAGCTGTATGCATGAAAAACATGTCTATGAGTACTCTAATACAGTATCAAAGCTACCAGACTTTGTTCTTAAAATACACAAAACCAAAAAGAAAATTATTTTTTTTAAAAAACTCTTCACATTGTACTCTAAATTGTATTAGCTTAATTAACTCTTTTCTAAATAAGACTACTGATATGAACATTTAGGAATCCTGGTATAAAATTCAGAAAAATCTACTTTTGCTCATATTCTCTCCCTGTGTGGAAAGGCTTATTTCTCAAATCAGAGTGTCTTAGTGTCATATTGGCATACACGGATCCATCCTGGCAATAAAATCTCTGTGAGTATGTTGAGTGCTTGTATGTGAGACCATGTATGCATATTATTATAAATACATGTGCACATACATTTTCATGTGTATAGATATTTATATGCACACATATATCCATGCTTGATTGTATGAGTTACAAAAGACAGAAAATTGAGTCTTCTGTTTTTAAAACCTTTCAATAGTTTATAAGATATACCACTGAAATTTTCAAAATAACAATTTTGGATCGACTTTTTGGCAAGAAGCGAGGAATGTAAGTAAAGGCCATTCACCATTATATATCTACAGCTCTCTACTTTCTTTTATATTTTCAATTAGTTTTTAATGTTTAACTAACCTTAAAATATTCACTTTCCAAGGATGAAATAGGAAAAAAAGCAGTTTTCAATTCTACTTCTGTCATCATCTTGTAAAGGTGGAGGAACAGTAAAAGAAAAACAAAATAGCAGTCTGTTTTGGGTGGATATATTTTAATGACAAAATGATGACAGAAAAAATATGGCAAGCTTGGAATTTTATTAAATAGGATCCAGCTGAATTTATTGGCCAGAATGCATTAGAACAAGGTCCAAGAAAAAAAAAAAAAAAAAAAAGATTTATGGGCAAAAGTTGATTCAATTTTTCTAGATATGTATGGGATTTTTTCTTGTAAGTTATATGCATATGTGTACCTGTAGTTTTTTAGATAGAGCAGATATATATAAGGTAGACAAAAATATCTCAACAAATTCTAGTTATTTTCTCTTTATCTACCCCATTTGGCTGAGTATAAAATAATATTCATGCGAATACTGTGGGAAAAATGTTCTCCTGTAATATACAATGCCTTCAGAATGGAGAAATGACATGAAGTTTGAAGAAAATAATATTTCTATTCCCAGATTTAACTGATTACTGAATCAAAGCAATTCAGAAAAGTATAGCTCTGGGCGCGCGGCGGCGCGAGGGTTCAGCCCTTCGCCCGGATCAGAGGGTGCAACCCTCCGTCGTCTCGCCCCAGGTCGGGGAATCCTCCCGATCCCGAGTTCAGCGAGCGCAGGCGGCAGAAGAGCCTCTAGCCACAAAGGATGGAGGCGGCAGCTAGGGCAGCGAAGATCCCTCCGCTCTCAGGGTGGCAGAGGCGCACCAGGGACAAGGCTATGGCTGCAGAGAAAGAGTCTCGGACCCGGGTTGGCTCAGGGAGATGGTTTATTCAGGGACCACACCCTTACAGAGCCGAGGACCGGATCCACAAATCTGAGGGCTGCAAGGGTTTTTAAGAGGGGGTGTTACAATGGGAGGATACGAACAAAAACCAACGAGAGTCCAGGGTCATACAGTCAATCAAACAGGGGTCCAATAGAAACCAACATAGGGAGTTGGGTTCCCCAACATGGGGAACTGAACAGAGGAGAGCTTTCTGGAACAAGGGCAAGTCTGAGGGAGATTGACAAGAAGGAAGGTGGGGTTAACTGTAAAAAGGGCAGGAGACCCAACCATTATAAAACAGGGGGGGAAACAGGGACAAACCATTGCAAACATACATGAACCATGAAATATATAATAGGTTTATCAAACACAACGCAACATATACCTTCATAGGTATTGCCATAAACAAGTTTACATGAAAGCTAGACATTCCCTAGGCAGTTAAGGGAAGGTATGTTGACACTCAGTGAGATTTAACTGGTATATATTCAGAAAGACACCATCTGAAAAGCATGTAAAGAGCATATAAATAGTTACAATGGTTGCAATAGATTAAAGCAGGGCAGACATTCCTTTACGAAAACAAGGATGACAGAATTGTTTATCAATATTAAAAAAAACCAAAAACCCAAACAACAAACATATGGGAATTTATTAATTTGAGCAGGACGAAGGAGCTGGATCATCCTGTGTTTGCCCATACTGTAGCTGCTGGGTAGGTACAGCCGCCTACAAAGGGAAGGATTTTCTGAGTCCTGGAGACACCAGCTGACACTCTGCCTTAGCATATGTAGATGCAGATCTGTAGTCCTGTCTCCCTTCTTCATACATTTTGTGTGCACACACATATTCACGGGAGTTCATACATTTTCAGAGAAAATAAAAAATCTGAATTTAACACAATAATAGAATTATTACTTGAGCCCTCTGAAAGGAAAACATGTTGACAAATCCTGCTGGGAAAATAAATAGAGACATCATTGCAATCTTATAATTTTAATTCTCCCCAGCTATCTTCTACATTTACCTACACATTCATTCCTTATCAATCACACTTTTATAGCTAGGAATTCTTTTTTAAAAGAGCTATATCACGAAATATTTGACCTATGCTATTTTTCTCTTTTGTTGACATCAGATTTTATGTACAACATTTTGCAGAAGGGTAGAGGAGTGACCTGAAGCAAGTTTGAAATTCAGAATTCTGTCTTAAATGACCCACCTAAGTCTGTACACAGCAGTGTGTGATTGTCTGTGTGTGTGCCCATGTTTTCATGTCTGCATCTTTGTGCATAAACAGGTTTCAGCTGGCCATGCCTCTACTCTGACCTCATAAGCAAGCTCCAGCCTAAGTGCAAGTCTATCATGCCCAAGACAGTTAAGCTCCATTTCAGTTGATCTTATTCTCTCAGGAATAGCACTTCTCTACAATGGCTGAACAGCATCTGGCTTGTGCAATGTGGGCACAACACCTATGCACACATTTTTTGTAGACACCCTA
Source organism: Daphoenositta chrysoptera (assembly GCA_013397915.1). NCBI lineage: Eukaryota > Metazoa > Chordata > Aves > Passeriformes > Daphoenositta > Daphoenositta chrysoptera. Next base: position 580,602 of record VZRO01003175.1, read on the forward strand.
GAAACTAAACTATCTTCTTGTCATATAAGTTTAAAAAAAATACCCTCAAAAAAAGATAAGTTGGGATTTTTTCCACTTGTTTTTGTGGTGAACTGTACATCATACAAAATTAGTTTTTTCACACAAACAAGAAGCTCCTTGGCCCTTATAATTGCTGAGTGGCTTGGACTTTGGTAGTATCCAGAGTTTCTTGACGTCTTGTTTTTTTCAGGTGAACCTTCACTTTGTATTATTTGATTCCATCCTCTTTCTACTGTCACTTGTACATTTTAATACTCTACAAGTTTAGTCAGCAATCAGTATGATCCTTCAAAGTCCATTTAGTAATCTTGTCACACTCATTAATATCACTTAGTGACTGTTATTCAATTACCTTTTCTCTAATTACCTAAATGCTCTGTGTTCGCTGATACGGATTAAGTCCTCTGATATGCTAGGAGCTGAAAGCCTTTTTTTGTCAATATTTTAAGTGTCATTCTTAGATGTGGCAAGTTAGGTTTAGCTAACAGCCAAATGTCCCCACACCAGCTCACACTCTCTCTCCTCAACAGGACATGGTGAGAAAACAGGATTAGAAAGCTGTTGCGTCATGATAAAGACAAGGAGATTGATGCAATTCACTGTCACAGGTAAAACATAGTCACTGGGGAAAAAAAAAATATTTATTGCCAACCTGGATAGAGAGAAACAAGTAGATAAAGTTTAAATCAACACCTGACCTCTTCTCAGGTCCTTCTCTCCACGCTGACCTCACCACTCTGAGCAGCACAGTGAGGGTCTGCATTTGGTGTCTGTGTTACAGTCAGTACATAGCAGCTTCTTTCTGCCTCTCCTTCCTCACCAGCCTGTTCGTCTGTTTTTGCTTTGTCTTTCCATCAGATGTAGTTCCTTCATGAATATCCAACTGCTCCAGCGCGAGTCCTCCCCAGACTGCAGTAGATATGTACTCCTCTATGAGCTTTTTCATTCTCCTTCTCTGACCTCGGTAGTTTCTTTATTGTTTGTCACACTTTTTGTATCCTCTTCCTCTCTCTTTTCCTAACTATATTTCCCCCGAGATGGCACCACGCGTCTCCTGTGGTAGGAGCCAGATGGAACAGGCTGTGTCTGGCACAGGTCAGGCACTGACCTCTTCCCACAGAGATGGCCCATGCAGGCCCATCTTCTCTTGCCTCTGCCACTTTGCTACCAAAGCCTTGCCAAATGCACCCAATGCTTTCGTTTTACACTTTCAGAAATACAATTTCAATACTTAGGATATAACATTATATTAATTTTATTTCAACTAAGTACTCCTTTTGGGACATTTTTTCATATCAGATAATGAGGTTTTGGATGAAAAGTGGAGGAGTTTTAGTGGTACTTTGTGATGGGTATTCTTCATAATCTATAGATTTTATGGACAAGAGGTGACTAAATTAATTCATTCTAATGTACTATATAATACAGACTGCAGAGTTACAGCCCTTGTAATTTATTCTGTTATGGACCTAATAAATTATATTTGACTAAAACATATGTGTCAGCTGTACTTAGAAGCTGTGAAAAAAAAAGCCTGCTAATCTTAACCTCCATAGTGACTGCCTTCAGTTTGAGGTGACTGTAAGGAATTACTAAGTCCCTTCAATGATACCCAGATGCTTGAGAAATCTTAGGTAGTAGTTGCACTGCATGTTTGAAGACATTCCGTGAAACTTCATGCAACGTGCTTATGCTGTATACATAAATAAATAGAATAAAGACGTAAAAGCTCAAAGGAATAAAAAAATAAAGAACAAAATCCACCAAGCACAACCAGGAAATCTTTTGTAACATGTCTGACTGATAAACAGATGAGAAAAATTTTGCATGATGTGTGAAAGAGAACAAAGAAACTAGTTTGTTTTCCTCACAGAAAATTCCCTATGTATTCTTTGTAAGTAAACCCTGATGCATTGAAGAAACACTAGATTATTTTACACATTTTTTCCTTTTATACTTGTAAACAACTTCTGGACCAAAAAAAAAAAAAAAAAAAAAAAAAATCCCCAGTTATCCATGTAACCATACAGTCTTAATTTATAGACTTTTAAAGAATATAGAGAATATAAGGCTTTCCTGTTTGTGACAATTCATTGTACTCAGGTCTGTATGTCATTAGCACTACCTATTTTCTTTCTACACAATGCATTCTATGTCCCAAATATAACCTGTTCCAGGAAAATAAAGAGCAGTTTTCTATTGACATCCTTGACAGAGACCTTCCAGTTCAGCAAACAAATAGGACAGTAACACTACTACTCAAGTAAACCCATGCAAGGGAGCTATGTTGATTTACCAAAGCTCTGATATCATACTGACAATGTCTGTAAGTTATATTCAGCCTCACTGGCACTGTTCAGTCCAAAGTTAAATCCTGGGGTATTAGTCTACCAGGCTGTGATCAGGAATCTGAAGAGCTATCACATGAAGAACCAGTGCAAAATGACTGTTGTCAGGTTTTTATATATATAAAATATATATAATCTCAGGTGTCAAGACTGGATAGTGAATACTCAGGCTTCATAGTGAAGTTGCAATAAATCTGGAAGACATCTGGATCAGCTGACCAGATGCACCCCAAGTTCAGTAATTCTGTTGTTGTTATTAAATTAAATACTTGCATAAAGGACAGTAAATTAATCCCCAAGTGCATTCTTGCAAACTACTGTGCTGTATTTCCTAACATTACTAGAAACATTTTGTGCCACCCTCCAATAGTGGGACTAACTCAAAAGATGGGCAATCAAATGCAGCTTAACTGCAGGTTAAAAAGGCAAAAGTCAATAAAGACAAAGGGCAAACCTGTTAGCAGAAATTTATTGATGTCCTTCATTGTCTTGTCCAAGCTTTGCTCTTTATTGCTCTACCTCTATTCTTGCAGGAAGGAATCACTCAAGTCCACAAATAGAAAATAAGCAGAGCACTTACCACCCAAATCTCGCCATTTCCCTCAAATCATCAGCTGCTTTTTGGAACATGTTCCTTTTGTCAAGTGAGGCTGTGGTTTAATTCCAGAGGCTTTCCTGTAAGTGAAGAAAGCACAGCCAAAGACACCAGCAGTCTGATTCAACTTTCAACAGGCCAGACAGAGTAAATCCTCTGGAATTGTTACCCGCTAAGGGAAGATGAAAGCCCAGGCCAGGGAATTAGTGTGAACCTGCCCCATTAAACAGGCACAGATACAACTAAAAGGAAGCCTGCTCTCTTATTGATGTTACGTAGCATTGCTCTGAGTAATGACTCCAAAGAGCTGATCACAAAGACAAAGGGAAAAGGAAACAAGAAAATGAGGGGATTAATAAAAATCAGAGATTGGAAAACACAGGTTTATTGTGACAAGTATTAAAAAATATATATATAATAAAGAGCAAGAATCATGGCCACTACAGGAATCACTCTTGCAAGCCAAGGTATTACATGGGATTACAAGAGCTGTTTGGGTTTTTTTCCTGCAGGCTCTGGTAATTCATACGGTTCTGTTTTGATTATCATTAAAATGAAGGGGAGACACTCTTTTTACTACAATGAAGCATTGCTACAGGGAATTTGCACTCAGAGGAAAGAGGTAGCATTCTGTTCAAACACAAGGTCTATGTGTAAGTAAGTGAACTGTAAGTTTCTATAATTCACCTTGTAGCTTGATAGTAATGCAAAAATCAAGGGGCTTTTCAAGAAGCCTAAAAGTACCCCAATGACTCTTTACTTTTTGTGTTAACAACCTCAGTGTCTTTTGACAATATTCACATAGAAGAGTAGGGGGAGTTGGAATGGCCATAAGGCTTCACTTATTCATGCTTTGTTACTTTTGTCCCTTATGTGCTGTTTTTCCTTTTCGTGCATAGAATTCTTCTTTTTTTCTGCTTTTTTTTTTTTTTTGGGGGGGGGGGTGTTGGGGGGGGGGTG
>VZRO01003175.1:584539-636378 GCA_013397915.1 Daphoenositta chrysoptera
GGGGGGGGGGATGTTGTGGGGGCGATAGGAGGGGAAGCAAGAACAACCTTCTCCATTAGATTTTTGCATAGAAATAGGGCCAATATTATAAGCTGGGGAGAAATTTTAAAAGATATTTGTAGTACTGGATTGCCAAAAATATTTAAATATGAAGTAAATGACATACTTATCCACTGTACACATTGCAGATGTTAATGCCTGGCAATTACGAGATAGATGTATTGGTTAGATTATTGTTTTAATCTAAAAGAGTTTACAAAAAATTTTTGAAAAGAAGATTCACCCTGCATTTTAATTTGCAGTAATTATTCCCATTTGGTGTGATTTATTTACAAAACATAGTTTCATAAATAGAAACAGATCATTATGGAGACAAGGGAATGATGATTTTATTGACAGCCTGAGTTGTGTTACTTTATGTGTGTATTTATGTATTTTTTGAATTTATTATCTGTCCTAAATTTAGCTGTCAAATTTATTTTGCAGTCTGCTTTAAGATTGTTTTCTTCCGAGTGACCATGATGTCTCCAAGAATGATTTTACTCTGTTGTCTTAATTGTTAAAGCTTTGTGTCCTGCCAATACACGACAGGAGAAGTTCTGAGGATGTCTCCCACCTTCTTTTACATACACATATACAACTTTTTGGAAGTGTTTTTGTTTAATAGGTATGTAAGGTCTTCCATCCCTGGGTGATTGACTCTGTATGCACATGTGTCAAACGACTTTTCCATTTGAAAATACTGACACAAACATATATGCACTTGATAATTGAGGTACTTGAACATGTATTTTTTCTTATTAAAGGTTGTTGACGGAAAGGTGCTAATGAATCATAGAAATATATGTTCTCTGTGTTTCATGAAGGTTCAGAGGCTTTTAAGAAATCTGGTTGTTTAAATAGTCAGAGAATGAAAAATACGAATACTGAGAAATATTACCTGGTTATCTGAAGTTAGGACAGGGAACCAATATATTTGATGCTTAATTTGAACAAGAACTTGAAGGGCATGGTTGTTAATGAATTTTTTCTTTCATTTTCAAAAAGATCTAGCTTATTTATCAAAAGGCAAAGTTCTAATGGAACATTTCTTGGGAAAAAATTTATCAGATCCAACATGACCTTTGATGTATGGTATCTTTTCCTACCCCTCAGAATATTAAGACAGTTGGAACATTCAGGTGGTTGAAAAACAGATCTCAGCCCCTAGTTTCCCTGAAAAATCAGCAGTTTGAAGATGGATGTCATGTGATGATGGAAAACCTTAGATAGACAAAGTTTCTTTGTCTGTTACAGTGAATTAAATCTTGGAAAAAAATTAGATCTTGCACAATGATTTAAATGTTTGAAAATTTAATCCTGGGTGAAATTGCTAGATGGACAAAAAGCATTTTATACCATAGTGTACTGAGTTTTTCCAAGGAAAGGGAAAGAAAAAGGAAAGGGAAAAGGGAAGACAAAAAAGAAGGAAAAAGGGGAAGGAAAAGGGAAAGGAAAATGGAAGGGGAAACTAGAAAGGGAATAAGACAGGAAAGGAGAAGATGAAAGGAGAAAAGGAAGAGAAAAATAAGGAAACTGAAAGGAACCAAAGGTTTATTTTCATTTTTATAGAGTAGCAAACTTACACAGCTCAAGAACAAAAAGCTCTAAATAAAGGAAGATTCATTTAGGCACATTACACTTGGTACCAATATGCAGCATCAATCATTTGAAGACAGATGAATTAGAGGGATTTTTAAAAATCTACATGAAAATTAATCTTCTTCTAGTGTGGACAGGAGGAGAAGACAGGCCTATGAGGGCAGAGGGCAAAAAAAAAAATCCATCTTAATATCTTCCTTCCTCTTTCAAACCTGAGAAAAAAGCTTTGATTGTGAGAAAGAATAAGGATATACAGAATAGCCTGTTTATAGTTTGGTTTTGAAGTGAAATGTACACTTCAGCACTTCACATTTCCTTATAGGTTTGGATCTCATTGTCAGCATCATAAGATATTCCGTACATCTTTCCTGCAGTTTGCCCTTACCCTCACCTCATAAGACTCAGATAAAACCCCTTTCATGGCACTACCAATGGGGTTTTGTGAAGTTCATAACTTCCAAACCCCTTTAAGACAGAATTTCGTGGTGTACAGGATCTGTCAAACAGATTAGTGAAGAGAGGCAGAGCAGGTGCATTTGGGAAAGATAGGTCTCTGAGAACACAGAGCAGCTGCAAGCATGTTCAGTTCTCTGTCCAAGATGCTTGACTTTTCAAAGTCTGAGAAAAGTTTCCTCGAGGGATATGAATTTTACATGAGCTACCCTATGTCACTGTATGTGCTTCTTTGACAGTGTCACTTTTTCAGCTCTTTAATACTATTTTCGATGAGTGATTTAATCACTAATATGTAGGAGAGATTTTGTTTCCTGTATGTTAGTTATGGCTCAATAATGTCTCATTTCTTAAAAGTGTGTGCCAGCTTTGACTCAGCCATGGTCCCTAGTATATCAAAATAGTGTTTAGGTACAGTGCTTTCTTCGTAATGTGCTTTCAATCACTGCTCAGCTTACATCAGGAGTAAAGGATATGAGAGATACTGGCCCCAGCTGTCTTCTGTTCTAGCATTAGCTATAATTTGCTAAATCAGCTTGGAGCATATATTGTCGTATCTAGTAAACTTTTTTTAATGTGTAGCAGGCCAAATAAGAACATGATGCATGTGCATACAGCTGATGTAGATCAGCATTTTTTTTTCTGCTGCAGTTCTTCTGAAAGTATGTTCAATAAATACGATTTTTATCTATCATTCATTTTTTGTGTTTTGGATTTCTATTTTGTAGAAGATTCAAAACATAGCCATTTCTCATTCATACCAGGATATTTTTCAGATCCAGTTACAAAATATTATAAGTTTTTTTCCTGGACTATTTATTTTTCTGGCTGTCTTTTTTACACTTATTTCACCATTTTCCCTAGTAAACAATTAATTGATCTTCCTATATATTGTCAAATCAAAAGAATGAGTGCATATCCAGTCCTGATTTAATGATTTCTATCTCTGATCCTCCAAAGTAAGGCAACTCATTTTGTAAAAGAGTCTGGATGATGAGTGTTCTGTTTTCTTCCACTTTTTCTAATGATAAGATCCTTAGAAGTAATGTACTGATAGTTGAGAAGAGAAAGAATTCATGACAGAAATCAGACAGCAGAAACTAGATTGAAGAGATCGCCACAAATAATAGGTTTTGGTTGCTACCACCTCTCAGGCTGGTATTAAATCTTTAACTGTGTTATTTTAGTATTGTTCTGGTAGTAAGATCTTTCCCTTGGGTAACTGTTCTAAGAGTCCCCTTAATGTATAATTCATGCATATTCTTTTCTTCTCTCTAGCCTAAATACTTGGTAATTGCACGAAAACAGAATTAAATACATCAAGGGAAAATGAAAATTGCCTGCTTTTTAAAATTATATCACATTTAATATTTTCCCATAGAAGTGAAGTCAAAGCCTCTCATACTGAAGGAATTTTCACTCCTTGGGACAAGAAATAAATGAAATAATGAATATTGGACATCACATTTCCATTGTCTTTGGCACTTACCCTGTGAACAAGCAGATGTCTCTGTATGGCTTTTGGGGAATTCAAACCTTCTTAGAGCAATGAATAAGCTACCATAGTCTTCAAAGCAGTTGAGCTTAATGCATCCTTTTCTGACATTACTCCTTAAACTTTTTTTGGAATCATACTGCATTATTATACTAGCTTTCCTGTCTCCATCTCCCAGATTCTTAATTCCTTCTAGACAAGAAGCTAAGAAGGAAGCATCTCAATCAAGTACACAGATGATGGGAATTGAAGAGACCAGAAACTAGGTGCTGCAATAATGACTTGAAACACTTTGTTCTTTTCAGATGTACTTCTCAAATTCTCTGTGGCTTCATTTGGACAAAAGAGTTCTTCCCTATTTTTCAGGAAAAAACATCTGCAAGATACCCTCATCCACCCTCTTAAGGTGCATATAAGCATCTCATACCACGTCTACTCAGAGGAGCCACATTAAGATAGAAGAGAACTTCGGAACCTTGGACAGGGAACTTGCTTGCTTATACATTGAAAAGGCATCTAGCACATATTCAATTTATCAATTTTGAGAAAATTAACATTGAACACAAAATAGAGAGGTGGATGCCCCCACATGGGACATTAGACATCAGCAATTCTTCAAATAAGGTGATAAAGAATCCAACTGGCATGCACTTTCTAAAGAGAGAATTATGTTTCTTTATAATTTGGGTAATTGGTTACAGTCAATTAGAAAAATACCCATGCCTTATATGGTGTTACTCTTATTGGCAATGTTGCAACTCATGCTCCTATCACTGTTTTAGTACTACTAGTACTAGTACTGGTACTGGTACTATTGCTGCTGCTAGCATTGGAATTTCTATTACCTCTTCTTCCAGTCATGAACATGGATTTTATCGTTCTAGTTTCTTTTTCTGGTTTAAGGATGAGACTTATTTTTGTTTATACCTTGCATACATTGTCAGAAATTAAATTGTTCCCAGTCTACGAAGCAATGAGAATTGCCAAATTTGGCACAGAATCCTTCAATCTCTAAGCACTGAGAAGGGAGACATCTAAGGAAGTCTTCTAAGAGTAACTGCCTCTCCCTCTCTTTCTGATACACATGTTCATTCATACACATATATATAACTGGAAATGAAAATGACACTCAAAGAATGTTTAAGGTTGCTACAGAAAACAATGAACGAAAGGAAATGTTAGTCAAGGGTGAAAGGTACCATATGTCTTCAAAAGCCTGGGCACAATGGGGAACCACCTAAATAGCTTTCTTAATGCACCCCGTTGTGCCTAGGTATTGATGGACATATGGTACATTTCACCCTGAACTGTGAATTTCCTGAAACAGCTGTAATGCTCTTTTAATGTTTTTCTGGATAATGACACATTCACAGCATACATTATTTAACCATTCCTCCCTGACCCCTCAGGTGGCCCGTGTACTTTATCAGTATATAGAAAACAGGATATCAATGGATCATTTATCTTCTGGTTGCATAAATATGTCTTATTCACCGGTATATTCTGCAGAGGCTTAAAGTTTTTGGTGACTGCACCATGAGAAGGCCAGCAAGATATTCAAGATTGCTGTCTTCTGGTAAGATCACAAACAAAATCAAGATATAGACACATAAATAACAGAATTAAGCATGAGAGCAGCTATTTGCTTTAATAATTTTACGGTTCACTTCCTTACTCTTATTTTTGCAAGATAAGTTGCGAAAAATGCATGGGTGTATATGGAAAAATCAAGATGGACACAATTGTAAATATATAAGATAATATTCTCCCCATGGATTTAATTCCTCTGTGTAACCCATCCTGTGACTCATCCTTTATACATGTCATAGTTTCATTCATTTTTCATTTCACTGCTGACTGGTAAAATATAATTTCTTTATTTTTATGATCAGTTACTGACAGTGTGAGATCTAACTTATAAATCTGCTTGGGTAAATAGATTGGTCTATTTAGAAGAGAAAATACATTATCTGTAAGAATCTCTCTTTCTTGTTATTAAAGAAAATCCAGATGTATAAATTTTCAGATTAAAAATCTTTAGAAAAATAATCATTTGGTCTAAATGAAACTGATTTTCTGACATCAGAAACATTATTTGAACACTTTTCTTACCATCCTTTAGGGGAATTACTGACTGATGAAAGACTTTATGTTAATAAAGTTTTAAAGACTGTTGTTTCTTTTTTATTGTTATTGCCTTTTCCTTTTGTTATCACTTCTTTTCTATAAAATGGACAGCATATTTTACAGGTCATCAGTCTCTTCATCATTTCTGTGGATGAATGCAGTACACAACCAGAATTTTTGTATCAGAAAACCAATCAGGCATCTGAGTGGATTAGAGAGACTGGTACGATAGCTTTACATTAATTTCATCTTTTTCCTGAAACTTTAATTCATATTTACAAATGCAACAACTAAAAATATGCATGACAGAAGTAAACAACCAGTTTTCCCACCGTATGTATTTTATAGAAGTTGTATAGACTTCATTATGTACACTGATTCCAGTACTACATGCTAGATTATCATGTTAAAGTGCTCTCACAGGTAGAATCAAACTGTTCCTTTATTAAAATAACTGTTTCCAGAAATGCTGTGGTCAATGAAAATACATATAAATTTTGTATTGTTTTGCCCCCAAAAGCAAAGGCTCCTGAATAATGAAAATGCATTTTGTTGTTGGATTTTTGTCTGGATTTTTTTTCCCTGCAGGGATTATATTTTAAGTTTTCTGTATGTGCCCAAGTTATACTCAATGTGCTGCTCTGAAAACTGATGGTATTGTTCTCCACAGATTTTTAAATTAAAATAATCGTCTCTCTTTCATAGGCCTTACTCATGCAAATATTCATTTCTTATTCAGAGAGTACTTCTACCCACCCAAATTTCAAATAAATCATATACTGTCAGATGGTGCATCAGTTCTGTCCCAGCTCTCTACTTTCACACGAAATTGGCAAAGCAGATCCTCCATCTCATTTAATTTTACCTTTATATTCTGTCCTCCTGGTTCTTCTGGCATGCTTCAGCCTTTTCTTGATGCCTGGGGAGTGAAGTTGCAAGGTCCTCCCACCTTTTCAGGAGGAGGAACTGCACTGAGGAGGAATAAGTAATGGAGGGAACACAGTAAAATACAACAGTTTTCCGGAAGCAGAACTGACAGTTCTTGTTTTCCAAAGGAATGCTAATGGGGCAGGCAGGTGGTTGATCAAGTTTTCCTTCCCTCTCCCAAGTAAGACCAAACTTTGTGAAAATACTGGAATTTATTGGTTTTGTATGATAAGGATCCAAAGATGTATTTACCTAATCTCATCGAAAACAGAAAACACAAGCTATGTTCCTACAAGGAGATGTGTTTATCTCCTGGAGAACCATCAGTGTAAAGGTTCTTTTGATGACTACAAAGTGGTTAGATTTCTATCCAATAGGATGTACCTTAGTTATAAAATAATTGCTTATATTTCGTTGTTTCAGAAAGCAAAGAACTGGAAATGTTATAAAATAAAAGCCATGATCTTTAAATGATGTGATTTTCAAACACCTATTTCAAGGTTTTATAATATTTATGATTAAAAATGACACTAATACAAAATCGTGCTATGATTACTGAAAAAAAAATAAAAATCACAAGTAAATGTCACTCTGATAAATTTTTTCACATTGAAGTATTTCAGGTTCTTCATGCTGGCATAGGAGAACACACCTAATAGGTGTGCTCTATGGTGAGCTACTTTCCCTGGTTTGGGTATAGAAAACTTGTCATTACAGAGAGGGCTGAATCTCAGTGTCACACTGTATCTCATTAATAACTTAAATGTGTACTTACTTTCTTAACAGGAATTGGCTTGCTCATTTCAAACTCAAAAAATGCTGGAAAACATGCTTCAAGCTGAGCTTGTTTAATTTTCAATATCTTTGAATGGATTGGATTGTATTGTCTGCATCCATATTCTTTATATTAAATCTACAATCAATATAAAAACCTGGCAACAAAACCTTAAAATTTCATTTCTCTCCACTTGTCCACAATTTGCCAACTTTCCAGCACAGCACTTCCTAATTGTATACTCAAACACCAGCTGTCACACATAAAAGTATTGATGGAAATGAAAACTCCTGGAACTTTGCAGTAAACAAATACTGAAATGAAAGATTTATGAACACAAGTTAATTTTGACATTGTTAATGTTAGAAAGTACCTCTATCTAAACTTCCTGTTGTACTCCAAAGACCTAAGCTATGAGCTCAATTGCTGCACATACATGCAGATTAAAACTACTATTGAATTAATTTAAATTACACCTATCCACAAGTTCTTTTTCAGATCTACATGTTATGTAAAGATCAGCCTTGGAAAATATTATTGAATTGTAAAGATTGTTGTAGACCATGTGAAGACTTTTTTTTTTCAACAGAGGAAATACTAAGATTAACTGTAAATAGTAATTGTCTAATAGAAATATAATTCACAGATTCACAAAGGTCTCACAAGGCACGGATTTTATAGATCCTGATGCTTTAGACAGCAATAATTACTAGTCAAAATAATCACAGTTGTGAGAAGAGAGAACACAAAGACAAATCTGCACCTAATTAGATGGCAAGTGTGTTCTCCAGTTACCAGAAACCCACCCCCTCATACGAAAAGATTGCTTGTTCCTTTGTAAACAGAAGGACAATGGAGAGCAGCATTTTTGTGACATAAAACCAAATCTGTGCAACATACAGGCCCACAATTCATTCTATTTAAGTAACATTGGGCAGAAAATGGTTCAATTCTATAAAGGTTCACACCTAAATTCAAAAACCATTTTTTAAAATAGTTTCTAAAAGAACCTAATATGTTTTATAGATTCTTTCTTGTATTCATTTCTCTATTACAAAATGGAATATGAACTCTATGCAAAGAAATTTTAGTATTCTTGATTAGTAGTTACAAGCAAATAATATTTTTTGATATTGGCCTATGTAAAACCCAATGTATTATATAGATCCTGCAGATACTTGCTCATGAAATAAAACACGTCTAAAATGTAAGTGAGACCAGATGAAGCTCAGATATACTTCTGCATTCTTTCCTGGCAAGAAAGTGGTTATTCTTTCATAAAATAACTTCAAAATTTTGCTGGGATTTTTTTCATCCCCATTTTGTTGTAAAAATCGAGAAAAAAAAAAGTAGCCTTTTATTTACTTGGAAGTGCACACATTTGTTTACCTATTATAAAAATTTTGACAAAACATCAAAATTATTGAAAAAGTAGGTAAGTCTAGGCATTAAAAATGGGGCATCCACAAATTCCTACTGCCATCTATTGGTAGTAGCTTGGAACTACAAATTATCATTTGCATAACATTAAATAATTAGGGGTTGAGTTATGACAACCTATCAGCAGAGAGACTTAAAAAGGAAAAAGGATATTAGTGGAATCACTTGCAAGACACTAATTCTGTAAGAATATCTTCAGTGGGAAATGTGGGTATGTTTGAAGGTCTTCTTGTCTATTTTTCTAAGTTGAGAGTATATTCTCTTTTTCAATAAAAGCTATTACGAAAGAACCTGGACCTAATAATCCCTAACCATGCCAAATAGTACTTTTTGCATTATCCAGTTAAGGACTCAGGTGCCTAAAAGCTCTTCACAGTAACACAAACTTTCCGTCCCTTTGAACACAGCCCAGCCCTGTATCTGAGTAACCTGCTGTGACACATCAGCAGAGCTCAATGACCTCTGCCTGGAACTCCAAAGAGCGGCACCTCAGAGCATGAAACTGCTTAAATTTTACAGCCAGCTGCTTAGGCAAGCACTGGGCTGTATTTGAAATCTGTCTTGACCTGATGCATTCAGGTTAGGGTTACACAAGAGCTTCTATCTAAACCTGGACCTACAGCTTGAAGGCCTCCCTTCAGTGTCCAGACTCTGCCACTAGTGTGAATAAGGTCACTTTTATGTGACAGCCCAAATAACTTACTCGTGCAGAAAGCAGGAAGGTCGTGGTTAGCGTGGCTGGGCTTGCACTCCCAGATGTCCTCCCGGGAGACTGTCTTTCCCATCTACTATGTTTTGTTCTGAGAGCAAGAGGGGGGCGTTCATCTACTGCTCTCAGTGAAGATGAAAGGCAATAAATCAATTAACAGAGGCCATGACTAGTACTGTTGGGCAGTTGGCTACAAGATGAGATCCCTTGTTTGCAGGTTTCTTTTCAGGAGTCTTTCTCCTCTTGGCAAGAGTCAGCCTTACCATCAAGATGGTTTATTTCCCAACGGATGCACAGGTCTCCCCTGCCCTGGGCAAGTGTTTTGACCAAGAGTGTACTGAATGCCAAAGCCAGTAACAATACTGAGCACCAGCTCATGTTAAAGTGGAATCTGTGACTGCAGGCCCCTGCAGAAGCTGATGCCTGTGAGGTGTATGGTAACAAAATACCTCAGGACACTCAGGAATTAGGGACCTAATTCTCACTATAAATGCCTAAGTGCTTTCTTGGTAACAGGCCTTTATCCCCTAACTAACCATTCTGAAAATGGCTCCCTGAGTTTCTGTTTTCAATATCCAGTCCAGGGTTATTAATTCTTCTCTTCAGGAAATAATACAGAATTCACAGCAAATGAATGGTGAAAAAATAATTTTTTTTTAATAATCCCCAACATTGCCTTTTGGTTATTCCATTTTCATTTTTATGCCTGATTTTCTGAGAGAGAACCCTTTTATACAATATAAATGTTTTTTAAAGCAGAAACATCGGCTTTGAAACCTGCAACCATAAGTAATGGTTGGTTGATTAAAACAATGGGTTATTGTTCTGTTTCAAAACAAATCAAGCACTGAGAAATGCTTCATATTAATGAAACAGATCCATTTAGGTAGAAATTATCCAGAATTTGTACATATCTTCTTCCTTAATATAGAGAAGAAGTTTCCTTTTTTAAACAGATATGGAAAAAAAGACTTTTACCTGCTTTTTAGCCTGTGAGGAGGAATTACAATATTAATTTGCTGACATAGTAATAGCACTGGGCATTTTCTTTACTGACATATGCCCCTTCTTCATGCTCCTAGTTTCTCAAAATAAAGGTTCTTAATCTGTGCTCAACCCGTTTGCTCTCTTCTCACTGGCGTTTCTTTCCAAATCTGGAAAGATGCTGTAGGGACAATCCCCCCTNTAGACAAAGCACAACAGCCCCTGAAATGAACACACGCCTGTGTCCCCAGCTTCTGTATTTTGCTAACAAATAACAGCATCTCTGGTTTTAGGGAGGCAGACAGGGGGTACAGGGCCATACTGTAATCCCTCTGCTGGGATAAACTTATATTTAAATGGATTTTTTTCCCAACAAGAGTGCATTAGGGGTGATAAAAGGATAAGGTTGGATGTGCAAAACCAGGGGCCGTAGCCAAGGACTGCTGAGGCAGAGCATTGCAATTCTTGGGAGGCTGCTGTCTGCAGAAGCTGCTCTGCCACTTCTGCAGATTTTGCCATCAAAATCTCATCATGCTGTTGCCCTAGGCAACTTCTTGCTTTGCCTAAGGACATCCCTGGTGCCTAACAGCACACAAGCCAGATTTCAAACTGGCTCTGTTCCCATTTCTGACACCTCTGTTGCATCCCAGCATCAGCATCCCTTTGAAATTGTTCAGAAATTACTAGTGGTAAACATTATAGTGGCTGGGTCTCTTCTGCCTAAAAAGTATGTCCTGCAAAAGCTATTATAACCTAGTGATTTAGTAAGATTGGGCTTCATTCCATCTGGTTAATTCATGTTAGCAGAATCTGACCTAAACTTCTTATTGTAATCAAAAAGGCATAGCAGGAGATGTGAGAGACAGTCCTTATAGTTTATAAGGTGAAAATGTTTTCAATTAAGTAGTATTTACCTTAGGAAAATGTCACACATTTCCTCCTGCCCTTTAGATTACTATTGTTTGTTGAAGGCAGTTTTTGCAAGACTGTGTAAAATGCATATTTGTTAGGCTATGTTTGTGCAACGTTGTGAATCAGAAATGTTATGTCTTTGATACAGAAAGAACAAATTTTTGAGCAGAGAAAAAATGTGAAAAGAGCTTGAATCACATTATGCTCTCTTTTTTTTTTAACCTTCCGTTTTCTCTTGTGCCTACTCCTAAGCAATTTTCTAAGTACTTTGCTGTGTTTCAGAGAGGCAGTTACAATCTCCATCATGCAAATTGTCCAAGCAGTCATTTAAAAGCAACACTTTTTGTGCTTGTCAGACTGAAGGACAGAGAAAATGTGCAATTTTCCCATCCCATGGATGACATTGAAAGGGGTGGGGAATTCACCCAACTGTTAAAATCTTAGCAGATTCCAACTGAGTCATTTCTCTTTTTTTATCTACCTCTTTTATTTTTTTTTTTTTTTTAATACAGAACTCCTTCATTCAAGGTCTCTGACTATAACCATGATTGCTGTGTTCCTGGTTAGCAAACAAACACAATTCTTGCAATTCAGAAGCTTGTTACTGCTTCTGAATTCTAAAGGGGTTGAAAAAAACTTATTTTCATTTTGTGTTTCCTGTCTTTCACTGATAACTCAGAGATGATACTGTCAAAATTGTGTTTGTAACTAGGGGTAACTTTGCAGAGCTACACTGAGCAAGTGACCTTCAAAATAGACATGTTTTATTCTGAAAATATTTTATGTTTTGAGAGTCATCTAAAGAAAAATTTGGGGGCTTTTTTTGGAAACAGTGGCAAAACTTTATTATTGCTATCAAAAAAAGACTGGTACCATTCTTGTGGGATAAATTGGTAACAGTGTTTTCCCTTTTTATTTTTTTTTTTTTAATATATGATGCATTATTGCAAAGGTAAAGTGTGTGTGTAGTGAATTCAATATTCCATCATTTATTGGCACCCCTCTGAAATAAAAGCCACATGGCAAATATAATTCCATTCTGACAAAACGTTTGTGCTAGTGTTTCCATTTTCTGGCATGGGACTAGTAATGTAAGCACAGGTACAGCAGGGAGGTTCCTTGAGTGATTTGTTGCCTCATAACTGTGTGCTCTGGGATTTTCTGTCTCACAGGGCATCCTGGAGCCACACACGGCAACCCTGTCAGTGTAACAAAGTGAGCTCTAACCTGACTCTGGCTGGTATTAAGCACAGAGTGGAAATCTGTTGAAGCAAAGGTTTTGACATAGACAAATTTTTCAGTTTGTGAATCTGGACTGAACTTCCTGCAACAAAAGCTATGTGGATTCTGGCAGTTTAACACTTATGATTTTTTTTTTCTGATTGTAGTGTAGTGACGCTGACATCTCCTTGTTCCTTCTAAAAGTCCTTATTGTCATCAATTTTTCCCCATCATACTGAATCCTAGGATGAGAATTCCACAGTCGCTGGTTTAGTTAATCAATAATTTTGGTCCTTCTAGCTTGAATTTTTTGTAAAAATTTGGTCTGGGGGTGAGTTTCTCACAACTGAAAGGAGATGGGAAAATGACATGGTGATTATTCTAATTAGTACATGTCCAAAAGTGATATTGCAGAATGCCATAAAAGAGGCTGTTTGGAAGCTTGTGCTTAGAGAAAATACAATGGTTTTATTCCCTATTTTTAACTTTTCTTCTTGGAGATTTTAAATCAAGCTAGTCCACTTGCTAGAATTGATTTTTTTTTAATGCAGTATGAGGTATTTGTAACACATTTTAAAGAAGAAATTGAGTACGGTGACTGGAAGGATGAGATAGCAGTTCTGTCCTCACTTATTTGGTTATGGTAAAATTCCCAGAGCCCATTCCATACAGGTATTCATTGTACACAGCCTATAGAGTACAAATACAAAACTGCAACTTAAAAAAAATGAGTGCCAGGAGCTTAGAAATGAAACTAAAGCTTCTGTTGGAAGGAAAATAAATCAAAAGAGCACTTTGATTTCTTCTATTTAAAAATAAAATAAAAATGACAATCAATAAACAAATGGCAATAGCAGTTGATATGCTGAATAAGCAAGTGAAGAGCTACAAATACCAGGTAGATTTTCTGCTTATCTTCATTCTCAATTTATTGGACTACATGATGCACTACAGAAAAACGTGACCAGATTAATTTTTTGACTATATGCCAAGCTATGTAGCAACACAAGTCCATTTACTAGCTGCCAATTTGCCTCATTCCTGAGCTGCAATACCCCAGTATTATTTCAGGTTTCCTACCCTCTTTGAGGCAGGCACTTTCATTCCCATTTATATAGCTATTTCTTCAGGTAGACTAGAAGTAGGCAGAGTGTGGTCAAGATCCATATTAATTTGTTTCTTGAACAAAAATTTAATTCCAAAGACAAGATTGCTATAAATAATTCCTTGAAGCATATCTTTGTTTTTTGTGAGAGCTCCACCAAAACACAGCTGTGTAAAATATGCCTGGATATTTTCCCAAGGATACCATATATTAATCCATTATAGCAGCAAGAGGATCACACTGTGTGAGTTATTCAAGCTTTTTCTGAAGGCGAATGAAATTCAGCAATTTGGTAAAGTATGTCACAGTGGAAGTGTATTGCAAAGCCCACACATGGTAAATATGCAATGACTAGAAGGCAAATATTTCTTGTTTGTTGTAATACTATGTTATGCATGAATGGAGTTGACTTGTGAAAAGCCTTGTAATAAGTATTGGTATCTGGAGGTGGAGTAGAAAGCAAAGCTATCGAAGATGCAGGAAGCTGAATTAATTCAAGAATATTTCTCCTTAGATGGGGAACAGATATAACTGTCAATGCGTAAATAACTCAGATACTCTTTCACTTCTGTGTTAAGGTCAAAAGCCTACATAAAATATACTTATAGTTGCCTGAAATTTTAAAAATAATGGTAGATTATTTTAAAAATTCAGCTTTTTGGTTTTTTCCTAAGATCAGTATTTTTTCTTCCTTTTTTCCTTCTTCTGCACATTTCCCCAATCCAATTCTTTGTTATTGAGTACAGTGAAAATCTTAAAACTATGAATGTGAATCAAATTTAAACTGATCATTTAGACCTTTAATAACATCATGGCATTTACTTTCATCATTAAAAAAAAAAAAAAAAAGAACCACAAACAGAGGTTCAGAAACTTAAAATGAGGGCCAATAATGGCTTTTTTTTCTTTCATATTTATTCAGTTTCTGGTAATAAACTCTAGTTTCCCAGAGATGTCATTCGCTACTCCTTGAGGAGGAAGGAAAGGCAAAGACAAAGTGTGATGAACTGACTGCAACCTTCATTCCCTGTCCCCCTGCACTAACTAGGGGGGAGAAGGTAGAGAAAATCTGGAATGAAATTGAGCCAGGTAAGAAGGGATGTGCACAAGAGAAGGGGTTTCAAGATATACTTTTATTTCTCATTACCCTAAACTGATTTGATTTGTAATAAATTAAATTAACTTCCCCAAGTCAAGTGTGTTTTGCCTTTGATGGTAGTTGGTAGGTGATCTTTCCCTTTCCCTGTCCCTATCTTAACCCATGAGCCTTTCATAAAATCTTCTCTCCCCTTCCAGCTGAGTGATGGAACAATTTTGGTGTGTAACCAGCCAGGTCAAGTCACCAAACTAATTCAGACTGTCATATAACTATACCTTTTTTGCTCTCTAAGTTGTAGTGACTGATGGTTTGGAAGTCTGGTACCAAAATTTTCCATGTCCCTAGTTATTGTGACTATCCACCATACCATGTTTCAGAGATAACAGTTATCTGGTTATCTATCCATATCTGGCCCTAGATTTTCATGACACTGTTCAAGAATTCAGGGATGCTAAAACTGCGATGTAGTCTGTCTGTGTCTCCCCTAATGTAGTGAGATAATGGTTTATCTACCTTGCTGAATGCTGAAACAGAGACTGTTTTCTATTATACTTTCAAGACTTCTGGTGATAGCAAGCAATGAATAATGAAACAGTCTTTCCTTCAGTAATGGCTTTATATAACAAAATCACTTGATAAAGCAAAGAATTTCAGAAGGTGATGGGAGCTCTTAGATTTAAAACTAAAGTTTCAGACATGAATATCTCAAGTACATAAATGCTTCATTGCTATGACAGGGCAGAATGGCTAGTAATTGACTGCCTTAGTAGGATGCAGTATTGAAAGATGATTACATAAGCAGAAAGAGCCATTTACAGGAAGTCTGCACGTTGTAATAACAGAATAAGGGTTTTTAACAAGGCAGTTGCTGGAGTGTTGTATTGGTTTGGCACAGCCTGGTTTTGGGTAGCGGTGGGGGGGGGGCACAAAGAGGGCTCCTGTGAGGAAGCTGCTGGAAGCTTCCAGAAGCTTCCCACCATGTCTGGCAGAGCCAATGGCTGATGGCTCTGAAGATGGACATGCTGCTGGCCAAAACTGGGCCAGTGAGAGAGGCTGGTAACACCTCTGTGATGACATAGTTAAAAAGAAAATCAAAACAAAGCCACAAGGTTTTGCTTCTAGTCAGAGAAGAGGAGGAGGTGAGAACGTGTGAGGGAAACAACATGGTGACACCAAGGTCAGTGGAGAAGGAGGGGCAGGAGGTGTCCCAGGTGCCGGAGCTGAGGTTCCCATGCAGGCCGAGGTGCAGACCATGCGGAAGCAGCTGTGCCCCTGCAGCCCCTGGGGATCCACAGGGGATGCAGAAATCCACCCGCAGCCCCTGGGGATCCACGGGGGATGCAGAGATCCACCCACAGCCCGTGGGGATCCACGGGGGATGCAGAGATCCACCTACAGCCCGTGGGGAGGTGCCTGTGCCAGAGCAGGTGGATTCCTGGAGGAGGCTGGGATCTAGTGGAGACCTGGTGGAGAGAGGGGGCCCTGCTTGCAGCCTGGAGCAGCCTGTCCTTGGAGGAATGCACCCTGTGGAAGAGGCGCAGCAGTTTTGGGAGGGCGGTGTGCCCGTGGGAGGGACTCACACTGCAGCAGTTTTGGGTGGACTGTGTGCCCGTGGGAGGGACTCACATTGCAGCAGGTGCGGTGTGGCTGCTGCTCGTGAGGGTGGACCCACAGCAGGGAAGTTCACGGAGAACTGACTCCCGTGGGAGGGACCCCACGGCCTCACAGGGAGCAGCGGAAGGAAATCTCGGGGATTAACTGACCAAAGCCCCCTGCCCTGTCTCCCTGCACTGTTGGTGGGATGGAGGTAGGGGCTGGGGGTTGGAAGGTATTCCAAGAGCTTATTTTACTTCTCATTATCCTCCTCTGATTCTGTTAGTAATAAATTCACTTTGCAGCTTAAGTTGAGCTTGTTTCACCCTTGAAGTGTTTCTCCCGGTCCTTATCTCACTCATGATGAGTTTGTTCATTTTTTTTTTGCTTTTCCCTCCTCTGCCCAGCTGTGGCAGGGGAGGGTGAGAGAGTGGCTCCCGTGGGTGCCTGGTGTTGGGCCAGTGTCAAACCACGACAAGTGTTAATAACAAAGATGAAAAGCTGGTGATTCTTCCAAGCATGCACATCATTGAAAGTTTCGCATGTGCACAGAAGCCAGAGAGCAGTCCAAGAGAAATCTATTTCAGGTTTTTCTATAGAATTGGGACTGCACTGACTTTTTAGATTAAAAATAATACTTCAATTATGGTTCAAAAATAAAAAAAAATCTTTATACTCTTGGAATATCTCTTTTAATATGTTCTTCTCCGTTCTTTTCCCTTCTATTTCGTTCTATGAAGAAGTGTTTTGAATGAAATTTTATGGAACTTCCAGAAAGCAAGTTTCAGCCTTGATGCAAACCCCGATGAATGATTGAAACACAAAACCAATCTGATATTTGCATTTGAATTGCTAATAATAACTAAATTTTCTGCTCATGCCGCCACTGCTGTTGCTCACTCTGCTAGTCCAAATGTCTGTAACCCATCCTTCTGCAGGCAAATAAAATTGTTATCTTTTAGAAAGACCTTTCCGTCTTATATTGCCATGGCTTTTAACATCCATGACCAATCTCACATCTGGTATAAACTCCATTGAAGATAGTATGTTTTATACTAGGAATGATTCTGACTTGCAACATGAAGGCAGATTTTATCAATATTTGCTTTAACATAAAGCTAGCTTGTGTTCTGTTTTTGTTTTAGAAACTTTTCAGTACTTAAAAATGTAATGCCAAAGGTGGTGTGAATCAATAAGACACTTTTAAGCCCTCTCTCCACCCCTACCCCCCATTTATGTTGTGGTGCTCAGATATGGAACCTCAGCAACAGCATTGTACTGCACTGATGCGACTCTGCTTTTTAAACTCTATCATGTGTCTGTTTATCTACCTCGGATTTCTCTCACAGTGTCTGTCTTTATGTTACATATGGATTGTGTGAAAAATAGAGATTACACAATTTGAACTGCTGAATGGAACACACATAGGGTGTTAGAGTGATAATAAAGGCAAATACCTGCAAAAGTATTTTCTCCAGAAATCTCACAGAACATTAACACTACTAGTTTTGTTAAACCAATAAAATGCTTTCCATTTAATTATTTTACTTGATAATAGACAAACTACTCCTTAGTGGAACTAAGTTACTCACCCAGTCTTCACAGTCCATCGGTAGCATAGTCAAGGATACATTCTTTGTTTCATTGTCATTATTGAAAGACAAAACAGAACAAAGCAAAATCTCCTTAATTTTAAAGGGATTAGGATTTCACATCAGAGTTTAGGACTCACTCGTCCCCCTCTCTTTCAAACTGTCACTAAATGTACTAGTCACAACATGGTGGGATATCTAAGTATTTTGTCAGACCTGCAAAGTAATTGCGTTTTCAAAAAAGTTAAGCAAACCTGTAGACCAAAAGAAGGTTCCATAGTCAATGTCTCCTGAAAGTAATGGAACATTATGTAACTCTGAAAGCCTCCTCAGAGATCAAAGTTGTGCTGCTGCTTGTAGTCAGTTACACATACACACCCTTGATACACTGTACTGTGAGTGAGACACCAACACCTTCCACTGTGGTTACTTGGATGGACAACAAAGTGGCTTGAATTTTTGCTTTTTGCCTAAAGATAGGTCTTCTGTCTCTCTCGATGACTGATAGGTAAATTTCCAGTAGAAGGACCAGATAGATCATCATGAGAATTATTCCTAGTGAAGGAAATGGGGTAATATAACATTCTTAAGTAAAAGAGAAACAAAGATGGGCAAACTCAGATCAGCACTGGCTTATGATTTATATCTTCTTAATTGTCCCTTAAGTGTTAAAAGTAGTTTTGTAGTTTACTCTCCCTCAGAAAAAAATGTATGGATGCTTTGTTTTGATTTAGAGTCTTGTTGCACAGCTGGGAATCTCTTGCATCACTGCAGGGATTCTCAGTGTATGGCTGGTGTGATAAGTGGAAAAGGGCTTGGCTATTGCAATGGATTGGACTCTGAAAAGTCTGAACAACTTTCAAATATTGTACTTGAATCAGTGGGTTTACTCCAAGGAGAATTACATGAATCAGAAAACCTCAGAGTTGAAAGTTTGTTCCCTTTTCTGCTTGTCAATCAAACCTCTTGAGGTGAGTTGTTGAGTCCGCTGAATATATGACATCAACACAAAATTAACAATAACGTTGTCACTCAAAGAACTCTAGGACAACTTAACTCTCCACAGCATAGCAAATCTCTGTAACATTTTTATCTGTTGCTTTCTAGTGTACTAGCTCTAGAGACCACTGTCAAAAATGAAAATAATATCAGATAATGTTTCTAGGAGTTACATAGTTGTAGCTTTCCTAGAAGTACCAAAGGATTTAAATAGCTTTGCTATATGACTAATCCATCCTACATAGTCTTTACCCTTCTCACATTCCTGGCCATTAAAAACATCATATGATGGGACATCAGTTTATGTCCTTGTTACTTTGAATCTTACTAGATTGTAAGTTGACAGCCTGGTTACCAGTCTATATGTGATTTTTCTTGTTTTCACAAAGAATATTTCAGAGTAATTAACACATTTTACCCAGCTCAGCTCAGGTTATATCTTTTCTTTAGGAGAATGACTATTTTATTCACTCAGAGACAATTTCAGCATGTTTCATATCAAGTTACAGATAATATCTGTCATGCACAGGTCTGATGATAGTTTTCTAAACACAGGAATGTTGTCAATTTGGGGAACGGAGGCATTGGAAGGGTCATGTCCTTATTTTAGAACACTGCATTATGGAACACCCTACTACTGACACCAAAAAGAGTTTTGGTTAGGGTAGGATCTGAAGGGTGGTTTTGATTCAGATTCAGATGTATTAACAAAAGCATAAGAATCCATGGTAAATTACTACTTTGGCAACTCAAAGTGCATAACCATCTGTACTGGTTTGAAAGCACATCAGTGAGAGACTCCAAGTCAGAAATACAATTTAATAGGAAAGATAAAATAAATGCAATACTACATAGAAGCCACTGACAGAGTCAGAATACAGCCTGACACCCTGTCGGTCAGGGTGTTGGTAGTAGTCTGATTAAATGGTGGCTGCAGTCCTTCTGGAGCGATGGTTCTGTTGAAACAGTGATCCTGTAGAAGGGTCTGGCCTTCCTCTGAAGGTCCAGTGGTGGTGATGTGGAAGGGTCTGGCCTTCCTCTGGGAATCCAGTGGAAAAAGGCTGCCTGTGCTGTTCCAAACCCCAGATTATATCCAGGTGGGAATGCTTGGCTCCTCCCCCCTGGGCAGGGCATCTCACAATAGGTCCTTGTAATTCTATGAGCCGTGCTGTGGGTCCTTGATTGCCCATTAACAGAGATGGCTCCCGGAGATAACGAACACTGCCCCACCTGCTTTAACTGCTTGTGAGGATGGTAATAGAATACATGCTTTTGGTTACATCTTACATTGTAGCATAGGACACCATCATAACCTTCTGCATGCACCAATATGCTGTAGATAGATGTTTTGAGAAGCAAGGGACAATATATCCTGATGCTGTGCTTTCTTTACATACAACATGTAATAAAAAAAGTTTTCCTTTCTCCTTCAGTGCCCAAGACTGACTTCCATTTATCAAAGAACAAATCCTGCAAAACAAGCAATAGAATGTCAAAAAAGAGCTAGAACACCTTAAAATTCTTTACATTTCTATTATCAAGCAGGCATTGTTAGAAATAAAAATCATCACAAAAATCTCTTTTATAAACTCAGTTGAAATGAGGTTACAGTTCAAATTCAAGATGTTGATAGAGCAGTCTAAATTTATCGACAGTGCCACTTCAAAAAGTAACTTGAAAGTGTTGGAATCAAGTGTTACCGTGGCTCATTGCTTCTAGGGAGACCATGGCCTGATGCAATGAAGCAAATGCAAAAACTCCCACTGACATAGTTAAGGTTTGGATAATTCACTAAGAACAGAAGCCCAATCTAAATTCTTGTCTTGAAGTAAGCCTTATTTTACATGAAGTCAATTTTTTTTTTTTTTTGATTAGGCAGTTCTGTGTCAATTATATCTAATTAAGAGGAATTATTCTTCCTTAAATTAATAGCCTTCTGTTTACATGTCTATGAACTTAAAGAGGATTAATTATCAACCTGGGCACTTACCCAGAAACAGAGGTCAGGTGTCATCTCAAACTGCTCATTACATGCTCTCTTTTTATTGTAATTTAATGAGTAATAGGCTAAATTTGAAAAATCTTAGACTACATTTCCAACTTAAACACTAAATACTTATATACATTATCATCCAACTAAATTTCTGAGAACTGGCTTGATTGTGAAATACCTGCTGCTTTTTACATCTTGTGACAGGACAAGAAGAAAACTACTTTCCTCATGACTTTTGAGGAGCAAAACAAAAGACAGACAGAGCTGCATAAACATCAAATACAGTTATAATAACTGGTGATATTGGACTCTTTTTCTCTTCTGTTTGCTTCCCAAACTTCTGTTTTTAGGGATCAGTTTGGAAAAAAATGTAAATAATTAATTATTTTTTTAAAAAGATAATTGTAGTAAAAATACCTGCTGTATTAAGACCTTTTTCTGAAGGGTGGTTTTTTATGGGTATGTTTCATGATCTATGTTTCCGAAGTTCTTTGACTGGAGGCAGTGTATTATTACATACCCATAAAGTGGAGATCAAAGCTCGATGTCAGATTGTCATCCATAAGATAGTAGAAAAATTTTCTCAAGATAACTTTGCATTTTTTTCAGGTTATGTCTGGCAGTGATGGGTGAGTTCAAGATCACAACATATGAGTGCTGGATGTACACACACTATGCAGCGAATCTGCAGGTACACAGCAAGTCCAATACCTGAATGCTATTCTTCTCTTGCAGAGTGACTTTATGCTACATGCACTGTGAAATCAGATATACCAGTGAAGTTCTGCCCAAGTCTTTGCAGTCCCCAGTAGGCTTGTAAAGCTGCACTGTGCAAATGTAGAATTCTCTTGTTTTGTAAATTGACACAGATATGGGGTTACATAGGATTTCTTCAGAAAATTGTCCAGAAAATCCAGTCACTGAACTTAAAACTTTTGAGTATTTTTACTGTCCGTAATTTGGACTGCCAAGAATATGAATTTCCTGAGGAATGATGTGTGCACACCTAAAATTGGAGATTAAATTAATCTGTATGGAGCATAATTTTTTTTTCATCCAACTTGCCAAAATGCAGAGTAAACTTAACCTTTTCATTTTTATACTCGTTGTTTTCTCCCATGAAATTGTACTTTGGCAACACTGCTAATTTAGTATACTGTTCTTTTCCAGTGTCTCTTCTATTTGAAGTAATTTGGTAATTTAGTAATTTAGGACGTATACTGTGATATTTTTCGAATAAGAGCATTAACATGAGGTATTCAAACTTATTTTCAGTTAAGAGATAAATGTGTTTTGAATTTAGTTTCTTGGGCTGTTTCACTAAGCCATTGTTCCATTTACCTCCCTTCGTAGGAACAAATATTTCTTTAAAACAAGCCCTTTCTGTTAAATGTCTATGGCAGTCTGCTTGGCAGCTGTAGACACAATTTGGGTCACTGTGTTGGAATCTGAGTATATATGTGTATATTCTGTGCCACCTCTGACACTATTATGTCATGAATTGAATGCACAAGTGAATAGATGATGATGGTGATTTATTCTGATAAAAGAGACAGAATGACCTGAAGGTAATTCTTTACACTAAGGACACAATATATAATTAAGTACATTTATGAGCTTAAGACCTTTTCCTACACTGCTTTCTGTATTTTCTCAAAACTCTACCCTTAATGACCCTTCTCTTAATTGAAAAAATGGAAAGTCCCCGTAGATGTTGGTTAAACTAACTCACCAGTGCAGAAGACATACAGACAGCATATAACAGAGAGAGAACGGAATTACTGTGAGATAGTCTCCGCTGGCATAAATCAGTGTTGCTGTGATGATTTACACCATCAGAGAAGATGGACCAATATTACTTTTATATTTCCTAAGGAACAGCAAAATATAAGTACAACTCAAAAATTCACGTTCTTGTTTAGAAGTTTATAAAACTTAAATATAGCATGCCATAGGTAATGAGGGCCATAAACAACTGGTGAAGAAAGAAAGATTTTTTAAGGAGCTAGAGCTTAGAGCACATTGTCTCAATTCATGTGTAGCCATTACATTACCTGATCTAAGGAAGCAACAGTGAGGTTGAGCTAGATGATCTTTAAAAGGTTCCTTTCAATACAAACAACTCTATGATTTTATAGGTTTAGAAGATTGAAGATGGTAAGACCCATACCTTAGTTTCTTTGAAGTTTCAGAATAGATGTAGTTGTACAAATATAATTTCTGTTCTCACTAATCATAGTATTTCATTTCGTTTCTTGCCCACACCATGTTTGAGCTGCTTTTAATAACTCAGTAACCAAATCTCTGATGTTTTGAGGTTTTGATTCCATCAAATGTAGATTTCCCAAGTACTATCCTAAGAATAATAATTTTAAAAAATCTCAGAGTAAAACGAAAATGAAACTGTTGTTTTCTTGACAGTAAATAGTTAGAAGGAAACTTAAACACAACATTAAGGTTTTATATTTCTTCTCTGTGTCTAACACAAAGAGATTATAAATTTGTGAAAATTTTTTAATTCATCAGGCTGGAAGGATTTTTAAGTTTAAGAAAGGTACACATACAAGGCAGATTTGCTTCTTTTGCCTTTTACAATTTATCACTGAACTTGGGTGAACTGCTCTGGGGTGAAAGGACTGAATGAAGTTCATTCAGGGCCGCATTTGATGAAAGGCAGAAGATTGTGATCAAGAGCATATGGGATTGGAGTTGGAGGAGAGGTTGACATTTTTATGGAATAATGATGATTAGCAAAACTGTGTTTTTAAAACTTGTCTGTGAACTGTTCTGAAGCTAAGACTTCTTGGTGTTCACAGATTTATAATCTATGGACAGAAAAAAAGCAGAAACTTTCATTGCTATGGTATCTTATTTCGAGAAATCTTTGCCATACAGTTGTAAAATGTGCACATCCTGTGAGCAGAAGTGAAATAGGTTTCTTAGTAATTTTTATTCTTTATACTGTTCCTTGAAGAACCCAAAGGCTCAAGAGGTCATATATTGGAAGAACTAGTAACTGCAATAGCAAAAGAATATCTGTAATTTAGACTCCTTCATATTTGTTCTTTTCTGTTACCGAAACCTTAATGCCTATTTGTAGTGGGAATGAAATACATGTACCCGTAGGCCACATATTCTTAGAATCCAGTTCTTTGAGTCTGGACCATTCCACTGCGTCAGCCAAAGACACTTGAAGAGAGCTGTGAAATTTGCTTTGAAAGTGTGCTCCTGAGAACCCTGATATAGACACACTGCCTCTTGAAATCTACCTATGCAGGCAGATACTGCACCTACTGAGAGAGAGAAATGTGAGGGATAACTGAGGAAAGGTGGCAATAAAACTGTGATGACTATCATAAAAGGAAAACAAATCACAGCAATATAGTTTGTAATCTAACGGGATCATGATAAAGAAATTGTACATCAGAAAAAATTTGATCTATTTAGTTTTTTTAATAAATAAGTGAAAATTTAAATAAAAGTGCGAATACACACACACATGCATATATATATATGTGTAACCCCTTCATTGTCAGAAAAATACTTTGGCTCAGATTTGTTCACTGCATAGCCTAGGAAGAACTTCCTCTTTGGGTACATCCTTCATGTAGTT
Organism: Daphoenositta chrysoptera; assembly: GCA_013397915.1. Lineage (NCBI taxonomy): Eukaryota > Metazoa > Chordata > Aves > Passeriformes > Daphoenositta > Daphoenositta chrysoptera. The sequence goes on from VZRO01003175.1 coordinate 609,218, forward strand.
CCTTTTTTCCTGCTCTTTTCTACATGGTGTCAGACACACAATCACTTTAATGTGTTCCCATTAGATTCCAAGCTACATTACTGTTGTTTCGTTCAGATCCAGCTGTGTCTTTTGATTCAAAGTCATTCAGCATCTGGATCTGAAATATTGTCCAATCCATATCTGCTTATTATATTCTTAAATACTCTGACTTTAAACCAGCAAAGTCTATACTGGGAGAATTGCAGAAGAGGTGATGGGGTGAGGTTGTTTTTTTTTTTTTTGGGGGGGGGGGAGGTGTGGGGGTGTTGGTTAATGACTTTTTAGACAGTAGTTTGCAACACATTCCAAGAATAAAGTTTTGAGTGTTTATTGCTGTTCTACTCAGTTCTCAGGAGAATGTGCTGGCATTGGTTTCAACAAGCAGTGTCAATATTTCTGAGTTTATGACAAAATTCCATATAAGCCTCTCCTTTCCCTCTGCTTGGTTCTTATCCCACTTCCAAAGGATAATCTTATAGGAGAACCTTAGAAACTGAATCATTGTTCAGCATGTAAAACACAAAGCAGATCAATGAAGATAATGAATGTATATTTGGACAGGATATGCCAGTTCAAAAGGTCTCAATTCTTTTTGCTGGCTTCCCACACGTTGTCTTACAGCATTATGTAGCTCTTTTTTGGTTGATTTGGTTCATCTTCTTTGGTATTACAGCAGTGGTACCATGTCAATTGCAATACTTATTTAATACTGCTGCTTACCAGTTTTGTTTTTTTTTTCATTCTACAAACCAAAGTATTTTACAGTAACTTGCATAGGTGTTCTGACATTCTGTCTCCAGTTTGAAATGTTGAACACATCTAAGAGGAATATTTAATGTTACCATTTAAATGATAGTTCAGCCATATAACATCACCATTTTTGTAATTTTCTTTGAACATTACATCCTTATTTACAAGGAAAAACCTGAGCCTTTTCCAAAACATCTCTTTCACTATTCTAGCATTCTAATTGTTTCACCAACACTCTGAAACACTGATATTGACATCTGGCAGGAAAAGGGAGATGAAAAACACTGAGGAAATTCTATATTTATGCTAGTGATATTAAAGAACCAAAGTGTGCTTTCATTTTGTATGATGACTTTTCTTTGGCAAAACATTAAATGTTATGGGGAATCACTGAAAAAGATGGTCTTTGGCAGCCTGAAGTCTGGTGTAATGTTTACTATGACTGAGTTAGATACTTGAGAGCAGTTTTTTTACAATGATTTAGCAGTATCCCTTGTACTTGATGTATTTTTCCCTCCATTGCCCTAAATAGGCAAGAAAGTGTTATTGTACACATTTTAAAGCAAGAGGCAAAGGAGCAGGATGTGTATGGACTACAAAGGATTTAGCTACTCAAGGTGTTATGTATCAGTGTACAGTCTCTTTATAGCCATCTGAGAATATAATCCATTGGCTGGGTTCCCTGTACATTGAACAGATAGACAAAATGTTGGAAAATTTAGAAGTCTGGGTGCTAAAAGGCGGCAAATTAAAACCAGCAAAGAGGAAATACAAGACAATGTTTTGGATAAATATATCCTCCATTCCTGTTTGCCCTAAATCCTTTCCTTCTAAGACAGTTCAAGTATGTCTTGGAACACAGAGACAGAAGAAATAGCAGTACCCTTTTCTAGAGTGTTTCTACAGCAGCCCAGGACATTAATTTTCCTGTATTTGTATTTGTCAATTATTCTCATAGCCAGGAAATTTACATTCCTAAGTCTCCCAACATCAAATGCTTTTTTGGACACAATTGTAGGGGGCCTTATTATCTACATATAAATGCCTAAAATAGTAGCAGTTATTCCCAAATTCTCTTTTCCTAAGAGATACATTTGCATTAATTATAAATGGACTTGGATTTCTAACTTAGTTTCCTGTGACCTAATTGATCTACCTACAGTACCATCCTTTCTTTACACTGTTAAAAAAAGGAAGAAAAAGTATATGCTAAATACTAAAGAATAAAAGTCCTTACAACCCAGTTTATTGCAAAGATTTTATAATATATGTTCCTTTATAAACACTTCTTCTCTTTCCTTTTTTCCTTTTTTATCCTTATACTGAATCTTGACAGTTTAGGTTTTGTGCTTTAGACTGATCACAACTGCACTAAACAATACAATCAATCCTCCTTATCATTTCTGGAAGCTAGAGACAGCAAATATGGAAAACTGAGCAGAGTCATAGAAAAGCAGAATAAAATCAGCTTCAGAACAAAGGTTGTAATAAGACACAGTTGCCTTCCCTATCTGTCATTGCAGTCCATCCTTGTCATTTGCTTATCAGACAATAGTTAATGCCTTTCACCGCCCCCCCATATGAGTACAGTTTTAAGTCAATTTGCCACTACCAATTTTTTATTTCTCTGATATTCTATAACTGCGTTCCTTCAGTCTTACTATTAAAATTAATGTTGTGCAGGGGAGTCAGTGCTGGTGCACATTGTATGTCAGCAGACTGGAGTTCAAAAATGGCTCTGCCACTCAGAACTTCAGTGTGGCATTGCCATTTCTTTTCTTTACCTTAATTTGCTTATCTAATGGGTGAAAATTTGCTACATAAGTGAAAAGTAGCATTATTTCTTATCTGTGATATTGGGACAAGAGATGTGTGCAAAGCATTTACATACCTTGAGTTAAAAATTGCTATATATGTATAAAGTCGTTGTGGCTTTCTACCTAGTACCTCTTTAGGGACCCCAAAGTTCAAGAGCACACACTCAGAACTTTCTGTAAGCATACATGGTAAGTGAAAGAAAACCAGTTAACTATGAAGAATAAACAGGTTTTTTTAATTGACACTTTGTATCACTCCTGTTGTTCTGATACTTATGATGTATCAATGATGTTAAGCGAACAGAAACCATAAGGTTGATATGTATAAGCCATGAATCTTCCTATTTTAGTACCTCAAACTGGACATTAAATTTTTATTAAATCTTAAAAAGACAGATGGACTAGGAACTTAGCTCCTAAGACAAATAAAATAAAAAATGTACGAAAATACATACAGACACAGAAACAGTAAATTTAAAATATTATGGATTACAATATCTATGGAAAATTAGTTGCAAATGTTCATGTATAACCTATGCTAACAGATTACATAAACATGTTTTGTGACATGTATATGCATTTATAGACTTCTTACTTGGAAGGCCAATTTTGAACGAAATATTTATGGAATGATTTATAATAAGCTTTTGGGGAGCAACTTGTTCTGAGACAATGTGCAGGAAGAGAAGAAGGTGGGAAACGGATTAATAGATTACTTACTGCTATTGTTTTTTCCAAATCTACTCATTGTAACTGCTCTAATGACATTTAACAAAACAGGGAGTACCTTCTCATGGCCTGTGAATACCACTTTATGTTTCACTTTCTTCCAATCAACCTTGAAGAAAATTTCAGGAATGCCTCTTTTCAAAAAAAACTCCAAAATCTCTGTTTTTCTAAGGATGATTTACCATCTGTTCTCAGATAGAGCTTAAGAAGAGCTATATTATTTCTATATATTTAACAGCCTGACCTTTTCAGATTAAAGTCGGAGGTACGGGCATAAATTCTTGACAGAATAGTGAAGAAAAGATATCAGTACTCCAGAGGCAATATTGCATATACGTGCTTTCCAGTACCATGCAAAATCAGACATGTGAGGAATGTATAGAAAAAAATGGAAATATTTCCTATTTATCCTAAAGGAACACAGCCAGTCTGGCTTTTGCTTTTTAAAAAGAAAGATGTTAAGATCTTAAAAGACAAAAATGTGAGAAAAACTTCATCAAAGGGAGACAAACCTTGCTTTTTTACAATATTCAAAAATCTGAAGAAAGTAAAAAGAATACTGCTTAACCCTGCCAAGAAAGAACAAAATGATTTTGCATGTAGTTTTAAAACAGATGTAAAAACTGACATCTTTTAAAAAGGGGGGAAATCCTAGCAATAACATACTCTCTTTGCTAGCCTTTGCACTGTAAAGAAGGAATGTTAATGACTTTTTTTTTTCCTTTCAATAGCAGGAAAGCCCTAATTTCATCTATGCTGAAAATATGCCCAGACCACAAGTATTTGAAAGCAAGGGAACACCTGCAAGTCAAGCAAGAATGAAATGGAGATTGCCAAAGGCTGTAATTTTCTTTACTTGGTTCTTTGCTGTGAAATGCATCAGGGGTATTATCAGATCATTCACTGACATGAAAAAGAGGTACTCACAGATTTCCCTGTCACAAACATAGTTCCTGATCCGAAATCTGCTGTGGTCAAGAGAAAGATTATCACTTACTTCAGTGGCAAACTATTTGAGGTCTAAAATGTTGTTAAATATAGTGCAGTAACATCAATATAATCAATCAAAAAAATAAAACTCTTATTTTTATATAAATAAATATAAATTGATGTAAATTTTGATGCATTTGCACCTACCTATTCTATTTCATGGCAAGTTTTAAACATCACTTTTTTCTAATTCAGTATCTTTAGACCAATTATCAAAATTACTACTGACAGAAAATTAATCTTTTTTTTAATATAAAACACCAACTGCTTTTCACTTTAAATTCTTGCTCTTTTTTTTTTTTAGTGGCATTCATTTAGAAATTATTACATTCAGTGTGACAATAAGAATTTCATATATTTTCCAGTTGAAAATTTAAGTGAAAACTGTGGGTTTTAATGACTTCTGTTGATTTGGATAAAACAACAGACTTTGATCAATCTGCCTCTGTTTTACAATTGCTGAAAATACTCTGTCCAGGTTTAATTATGTTGACTTGCTAAGGATATATTTATAGCAATATAAGTGCAGTATTTCTATATCTCTCTAAAGCTGAATAAATTAAACACAGGGAACGTTGTTTTTCTGCTATTGCTATGTATAGTCAAAATTTATGCTACATGTGGCTCAATTTTCAACCTGCCTAACACAACATATGGGACATAAACACATGATTTACTCATGCTGGGAGATTCCATCAGAACAGTCATGAGTGCCCATGAACTTTCCAGTAAATTCCATAAATTAGACACTTAAACATGTTGTGGACCTTCATCTCTTTCTCACTTTGTACTTGTAAATTTGAAGGAGCCTTATTTCAAATTTCTTATGTAGTGACATATCTCAGCAATTTTTTTTGTTTTGTTTTTATAAGTATTGCTGGAACTTGGGAAAATTAATTTTACAAATTGGACTAGAAAGAGAAAATAAATTTGATATCTAGAAAGTCACTTTAGCCTGAAAAACCTGGTCTTACTAGATGTCTGCTACAGTTACTGTAGGAAAAAATATCCTGTGCTTTGAGGAATATCCAGAATATCTGAGTTCATGTTGTAAAATATCTTGTGAAATATCTTCTCTGTTTTTGTTGAAAAAGAAAGGAGTTAGCATCCCACAGCTACAGCTGACCTTTGTAAATGCCTAAATACTGTTTTAGCTGGTTTGCCAGGATGCTATATTGGAAATCTCAAGCTAAGGCCCAAATTGCCTTCAACAAAGTCATATTTCCTCTACAGAAGTTAATTTTAAAAACCATTCTGAAAATCACAACTCATGTGTTCTACATATTTTTTTTTCTGTTCCAAAAGAAAATATCTTTTTAAACTTTTTTCAGTTTTCGTCTGTATCTGAGTATCTACATGACCAAATGGGAAGATCACAAATCAAGATCACAAATCAAGTAGCTGAATGACCTTACACTAGAAAATCAACAAGCATTCTCTAGACTATTGTCTCCACCCCTCTCCCCCTGAGGCAGGGAAACTTTAAAGTCCTGAAAAAACTTTGGCATCTGTCACCAAATAGCCACACCTAAACTGGATTATGTAGATATTCACCAAAACTGCAACATGACTACATCTTGGGTGAAATCTGATCGCTATTACCCCTTTTTTCTACCAGTACACCTGATTCCCACATCAAACATTTTATGCAAATTTTCTGACTTAGATTCTCTTATAATGGTAATGAATAGAAATCAAAAATAATAATGTCCAGGCAGCTGTGGTATTTATTCCCAATAAGAAAGGCACAGTTTGCTGCTAGTCAGGCCCAATTTGACAGGACTGAGAAAAAATTAGGAATTTGGAAGCATGCCACAGACCCTTTTTGGCCCTAAAAATTATTTATTTTTCTTTATTATATTCTTCAGCCTAGAAAGCATTCAAAAGGGACAAATAACACACACAAACACATACAGACAGAAACATGCTCATGCACACGTACACATACACAAAAACAGATTGGGGTTCCATCAAAGAGAAAAGGTACAAATTAACTCAACAGGAACAATTTGAAATGTTTTAATATGAAAATTCCAGAAGGGTGTAAACTTGATAGAGTCCTGGTGAGCAAGAGAAATAAGATTGAGTTTAAAATTTACAGTCCCAAATGTCATTAGGAAAAAGCTTTGCAATTTTAGTAATGCAATTCAAGAAGAATATGCTTAGGCAAACAAATGGCAGATAATGAAGGTGACAGCTTTTGCCAGGTATCTGTGATTGACCTTTGTCAGAAGTGTGATTAATCCCAGCCCCTCCACTACCACATCTACACTGATATGGTCTGCAGCTGTGAAAACTGGAAATCTGGAAGAACTGACTGCAGGAATTTATGAGTTATTTTATTTCTCAGAGAAATTAGTGCTCTTGGAGAAACTAATTTTTAGTGAATTCCATGTGGAGTGGTCTTTTTTTAAACTGAAATAGTGTCTTCATTGATATTCTAATAGCACAGAAAATTTATCTATTTACTTATTTACTCTGGTCAAAATTACTTTTTTGTTGTTAATTTTCATGGCCTACTGAAGGCTTCTTTAAGGGAGGAAAAGTTATGTGTGTCAGGGGATCTTTCTGCAGTGAAAGTATCATCATATTTTGTCCATTAGGACTGACTGATAATGGGTGATTATTTCTTCACTGCAGCACAGCATTTCTTCCCCCTTTTTTGTTTTTCTGAGTGTCTGCTGACATGGAAGGAGACCTATGTGAAAAATAAGCACTTTTATGTATTCCAGTGACTTTCAGTCATGACCATATTCCTCATGTGCAGCTCCAGAGATGCAGATGGGTGCCATGCAGACTGCAGCAAGGGGCACAGGCCATCCTGCTCATTTCAGCAAGTCCCTGCTCAGCAGCAGGTACACACTCCCAAAGTGTTTTCAGATCATTGTCAACTGCATTATAGGCATTTTCTTAAGGGGAGCTTTTAATCTGTATTACTGTAACTCTTTTATAATGCTTGAGGGTTATGCCTAGAAAAAAATATTCCTAACTGTTAAGGATTAATTTTATTTTTGTAATGAATAGACTTAACACTGGCATTACAAAGAGTGCTAAAACAGTATGAGGATTACATAGACAAATATAATCTCTTTGCTGAATAATTTGGTGATTACTGTGCCAATAAAAGAGCACTTTAGATCCTAACATCCACATTTTATATCCTATTCTGCCTTCCTAGGTCACGTTTCACCGTTTCCTAATGCTCCTGCTGTGAGAGTTTTGACACTGAGAAGCCATGTGTGGGAAGTGTGCTTGTCAGAGATACACACTTTGAGATGCTCTTTATTTGAAACCAACCTGCCTTGTTGTGTGCTTGGTACAGACCCATGCTGTTTTGAAGAGGCAAGCAAGGAATCTTTGTTAGCTGTCTACTGTTATGCTTCAAGACTGTGCTTCTTTAGATGAAACTGCAGTTGTGCTAAGAAGATTACATCTGTGCTGAATTCAGTTCTGTCCTCTAAGAAGAGTTTACAGAAGGAACAAGGGTGATAAAATTCATAGACCTGGGAAGCTATTTCTCAGGTTATCAGCTTTCTTATAATCTGAACGACATGAAAATCATGGAAATCTCTCTTGTGATAACCCAATCTATTTTGTACCACTGCCTGAAGTACACATGTATCTAGATAGTTACATGATACACAGGACACTGTAACTTTTTGTATGCTGAACTGGAACTTGCTGAAAAAGTGCAGAACTGGAGCTTGCTGAAAAGCAATCGCCAATTTGACAAGAAATATGATTTATTCCAGCAATTAGTGGTGTTTTCAGAATTGTTATCAAATTCCATGTTTTGTCTGATGAGAACGGGTGATGGTAAGAGTATAAAGACTGTTCAGAAGGAGCTACCTAGTGTCCTTCAAGGACTCATTGCTTTCCACAGGAGAGTTTTCGGGCTGGGACATAGGCACTGTGATGTAACCCTGAGTGGGTTCATGAGTCCAAAAGTAAAGTATATTAATTGCATGTAGAAAAAGCCTAAAACCTTGCCCTATTATTATCCCTTTTTCAAATATGGTAATAGTGCTGGCACCAGAGATTTTATAGTGTTTGGGTCTAGTATTTGAGGTATATTAAACACGCACACGCACACAGACACACAAACATATATATATATATATGTATTTGAATCCAATCACATATTTGCAGACTAAAGCAGCAGTAGCAGGCCATGGGGACTAGGTGAAACACATAAAGTTTGAAGCATAATTTTCTTCTCTTTTCTCTAGGCAGGTGTGAGTCATGACACAAACTGGAATAAAATACCCTCCCATGAGAATCGAATGCCGTGCTTTTAATCCTCAGGTGGTATAACTAGCATAAATCAATATAGTAGTGCCAATTTACATAAATTTCTACACAGAATTTGGCTAAATGACAACTCATAAGGATATGATAAAATTCTTCAAGTATTTGAAGGCCATAAACACTAAGCAGGGGGACAAATGATTTAGAGTGGCATAAGGAGATGTAATTAGGAGCAATGGGAGGAAATTAAGGGAGGAAAAAAATCAGGCTGAATATCAGAAACAATTTCTGACAGTGAGATGTATTAGACTCTGGAAAATAAGTTTCCCAATGGACATTGCATTGCTCAAGGTGTTTAGACTGGACAAAGTACTAATGCATATCCAACAGGGACTAATTTTGCAATGTATGGTGCATAGAGAAGAAACCAGAGACATTTAATGGGGTAAAAAGAATTCTGCACTAAGAAAAACAAACAAATAAATCTTTTATTTTACCACTTTCAACTAACGCAGTAATATTTCTGTATATTTTACACATGTGCATTTATACGTGGAAACATATATAGAGCAACATTATTTTTCTTTTTTTTTTTTGTCTGAAAATTGAAATTTTTAAAAAATATAACTTCAGTTATGGCAAATTTAATTATGGCAAATTTCTTGTCCTCTGCTATCTATTAAATTCAGAAGTGCTACATTTTCTACTATTTAATTTTTCGTTTAACACAGGAAAAAATCCCATATACTTCATTTTTTTATTTTACAAAAGTTTCATTCTTTTGTGTATTGTAGAACTGGATATCCTTCTGGAACTGTATACGTATTTTTGTAGAAGTTGATTGTGATATAATTTTTAGTATGAAAATAGTTAGAAAAATGTTCTCAAATCATTAAAATGTCTTATTTTAATAACTTCACAATAAATGGCTAAGATAAGTTACTGTTTTTTCCGCATCTAGTTTGCCTTTAATCACTAGAGGAAATGTGTCCAAACTAATATCTGCAAGACTGATTACAGGAAACACATTTCAAAACTCTATATCTTTACATTTTTTAGACAAATCAGAGATAAATATTGGGATATATCCCATTTTACCTTGGATGATGTCATCCAAGCAAATAGAATGTGCTCTCAAAGTTGTTAGGTTACATTTGATTCCATGAAATGCAAATGTGAAGTACGATCTGGAATCCCAGACAGTGTACTTGGCTGCTGAGTATCTAGAAGGCAAACTACAAAAGAAAAATATGCAAAACAGCTACATCTAACAAAGAAATCCGTGAGATGTCAGTAAGTAAACAACTCCAGGACCCATATATGCAGCTTGGTTTACTGAGCACTGTATTGATGCAAGTGACAGAGAGGCAGATTCATGATTGAGCTCACCAAAGAGAAAAAACTTACCTGAGTTGGAAAGGTATAAAACTATAAGATGATGATGATGATGATGATGATAATATGTATTTTGAAAGTACTTTGGTAACATATAGTTCTTTTTTACTGAGGAGCATGTATAACCCCTGCACTTCAGAAGTTGTCAGTTGCTTGTTTTTTATTATCGACTTGTTTCCTCCATTCCCTCACCTATTTCCTTGGCAAATTCCATTACACATATCCAGACACTTAATATAGCTGAAAGTTATAAATTTTCTTATTCTCTTTTTTTCAGCATTCCTCCAAACTTAAAGTAGACCCATATAACTGACATGACAGTTCAAAGGAAAATACAGAGAAACAGAGACTTTTTAGCCACTTGTTCTGTCTACTACTGCTTTAGTTTTTCTACAAAGAAAAATGTCCAGGGAAAATTGAATTGCACCATGGCCAGATGACCTGTCTCTATGTTGGAAAACACTTTCAACATTGTCAAGCAAAAAATCAGTTCACCAGGAGTTGTGTGAGAAATGCAATCTTGAGCACCTTTCAAAAAAAAAAAAAAAAAAAAAAGCCTCTTGCAGTTTTGAATTACAAGAGGATAAGTAGCTTCAACATGCTAAAACTGCAGTATACTCGAAAGCATGGTTTACATTATAAAAAGATCAGTTCACACTGTAACAGTCCCAATTTCACCAAAATCCACCATCACTAAAGTTGAAAGTATCTGCATAACTCTAGGAAATGTGCAGTTGGGAATTTGCATAGATATCAGTCTAAATCCTTGAGATTCAGAAGCAACAACCAGCTAACTTCCAAAGGAAATGAAATTGATGTTTAACACTTTTAAACTGCATTTGATAACACAGTGGAGAGTTTACACATTTGTGTTTTTTACCTGAGTGACTGTAAGTGTTCAAGTTGTCATTACTATGCAGTAGTAGTAACAAAAAACATTGTGCCTCAAGTATTGTAGCATAAAAAATCTGGTTTTATACCGTGGGAATGATAGACACTCTTGGTTATATTAACACTAATTCTCAAGTGATGACAACTTCAAGTTTAGATCTTGCAATCTTTATTTAGGTAAGTCAAAGGATACTGAGAAAAGAGAGAATCACACCAATACATTTATTTTATTATTTTAACACCACTTAGGGTTGAAAGCTCTGTGGTTTTTTTACAGTATAATTGCTTTCCTATGTAGAAACATTAGTTATTTACCTTCAGAGGACACTCAATAGAGAGTGGATGAATATACTGGATTTAATTGGAAGCCAGATAGAGGAACATGCTTTTTACTTATGCACCATATTGTAAGTCATCATGTCTCACAGGTGTTAAAGTTTTCTCTAGATTTTGTTCTATCAGAAAAAAAAATACTGCTTTACTCTCTTTAGAACTTACTATATGTCAACAAAAGAGTAAAAAATTGAAATATATTTCTTGGATAAAAGTGTGGTACAGAACCATTTATACTGTCTGTGCAGCCAATTGTGATATGGCTAAAACTAGTTTTGACAGACCACGTGAGCTGTTTTCAACTCCCTGTGCTGGGAATTTTATGCTAAAAAGACCACAGTCCTTTGAAGATATCAGGTTGTTTGCACAGACATTTCTCAAAATTTGACTTCTGAGTATCACATTTGTTTCTCTTCCTTTGCTGGAATTACCTCAGAAAATTAAGATCATCTAAAATAAATATATTTAAAAACAATAAAGGATACTTTTAAATAGAATAATATTTTTTGCTTATTGTCATGCTAAATTTTAACCTTTTATTTAAAAAAATTGTTGCTCATAATTTACTAATTAAAACACTTCAAAGCAGATTGAAATCTTATAAGACCTGTATTTTTATTTGATTGCTGTAAGTATATAACTTAAACATTTGACAGACTCATGGGAACAGCTTGAATGACGTCTAGTAAACAATACAGTCACGGTGTTCAGAACCCACACAAGGGATAACCCCATAATATGGTATCATCACATGGTTGATGCAATGCCACCTGATTAAGCAAAAACAACTTTGTGATTATCTTTGTTCCAGAGGAGATTGATATCCATTCTTTAATTTAATTTCTGATTTTTTCAGTCCTCTCAGAATTCAAAAGCTCTATTTACACAAGAGGGGATGTAACAGAAGAACACTTTGTGGTGACAGCCCATAATGCCTCTAAAGCTGGTAAGATTCTCTTAACCTTGATAGCTGTAGGCCGATGATGACTTTCTGTTGTCCTAAGAGGGATCTCATAGCCATATGTGTCATTATTACATTAAGGACTGGTGTGTGCTGTTGATTTCCATTTCTATAACTGGACCTCCTGGATCTCCTGACCATACTCCAAAATGTGTTCACCTTAGAGATAAAGTGGACAAAATTTCTTCACCCTGAAAAAATGTGTTCTTAACTTAAACGTGCTTGTCTCAGATCATTTAAAGTTAATATACAAGTAAAGACAGCAATTTTAATTGCTCCAGCTGACCTATGGGCTCTCTTTGAACCAAAACTGGTGGAGCAAGTAAACTGCTTTGCAGACATCCATCATGTTGCATACTGTCATTTGTTGTACAGAGTCATTGCAGGTGTTGGAAAGTTTCAAGGGCTTAACTCAACCAAAGATTGAGATAACTTGTCTGACTGCTGCATTAGACTGATTTTATTTACTCGGGTTAGTGAAGCTGGGTTAGAGAAACACTCTTTTTCCTACAGACATGCCCTTTCTCTGTTTTCCTAAGTGAAGTATTTTCAAAGATTTCTGGAGTTCAGAAAAGAGTTTGAATGTGTAAACAAAAAATCTTTTAAAGAGCACAGTGAAAAATAAATCCCTGCAGCTGCTGCAGTGCAGGATGTTCTGAATCTAATGAGTTTGAATAAGTTAGCTCTTGAAAAGCTGCAGTCTATCATGCAGATTTTCAGGCCCACTTGGTGACTGAAATTTTGGCAGGACTAGAGTTGTGGTTCAGTGACAGCAAAAGGTTTGCCTCCATAACCAATTAACAACGGAAATATTTAGATTTTTCTATTTTTCTTTTTTTTTAATTTTTAAAATTCTTAGAAGAATCTTCTAGAGGATAAAAATATTATAAATGTCATAAGTGACTGGACTTATTCGAAAACTTATAATAAATATGTTATTATAATCTTAAAACATCTCATTTACATGCTGCAATGGTTCAGGGGTTTGGGATGTCTTTATGTTGAGACAGTATCTATAGAAAAGGTGTTGCATAAATGTACTGTGAATTTTATGATTTCAAACAACACAGCACACAATAACTAAAGAATTCACACATACTTTGGAGTGAATAAAACCATATTAATACTTCTTTCATTTCTATTGCAGTTGCATCAGGATTCTGTGCATTCTTGAGCTGTCATAGAATTTTCTACAGAACTTATCCCTTCAGGAGAAACTTCTATCCAGGGTTTTTTGGATGTTTTTTCTCTTTCCCTTTCCCTATCTCTTTCCCTTTCCCTTTTCTTTTCCCTTTCCCATCTCCCTTTGACACTTAATCTGAAAAACCTGAGCCCAGTGTGGAGTGTCATCCTTCTGAATTTCCAGATAGAGACTGTAAGAATAGTTTTAGGAAGCACGGCTTTCTAAGATCATGTCACTCAAAATGCCACAAAATCTTTAATACCTTACTCACAGAATCTGGCATCTTTCCAATGTATTATAGAATTCAAGACTCTAAAGAGGGAAACAACCATTTTGCAGCAATAAGACATGTGACACCATAACTTTTCTTTGTCTACTGGGAAATTCCTGTGGATGTTTTTTCTTTTACATAATTACATGCTGCTGACAAGGTGGTGGCAGTTACAAATGCTGTAGTAACCCACTGCATTACCCCTGGGGAAGACAAGATATTTCTATTTGAAGAGCACACACTCCTGAAACAATCAAATGTCTCCCCCTGAGATTTGAAATTGTTGTATCTGCCACAACATGGCAGGTTGCTTCCCCCAGGGGTGCACACAGCCTGGAGGCTGCTATTGTCATCTCAGTGAAATCTGCTAACAGAGGAATTAAGGGGAGCAGTCTGGCTTGCGCCCGATTGAATTCACTTACAGCACTAAGCCTAGACTTGGTTAACATATCCAGTTTGGATGCCATGCATCTCCAAATTACAGTGGATATTGAACTACATTTTCCTAAAACAGCTTTTTCCTTTTTCCCTTTCAACATAACATCTTTCCTGCAGAGACCTAGTTTTTTAACTTTTTTCTCTCAGTTTTTCCCTTATTTATCTTTCTTCTGAAGATATCTGGGACTTACCGTATGAATTATTAACCTTAATGCTTTTTTCCTCTGGAGCTCTTGATGGGTTTTGTACCTTTTAAAAACCAACACAGAGTGAGAACCTGTCATATTTATTTTCCCAAGGATTTTTTTTTCAAAGATAGCAAGATATACTTTAACATCTTTCTCTCTCTTTTCTGCTGAACTGAAGTAAATTTGGTGGCAGCAGTGAGGAAGGCAAGTTAATGAAGTAAACTTCTGTTTATTTCTGGGTTACTAGAAGAGTTAATTTATTACTTATTAACATTAATTCAGTGTGGATTTGAAACTACTCCATATACCATAGCTAATGAAGCTGTATTATTATTAGAAAAAATATTAAATTCTTTCATCTTACATAACTTAGAGAATGAATAATTCTTAACTGTTTATTGTTATTACAGCACAGGTTCATTGCACCAAATTGATCATTTTTGTAACACATAAAAATTGTGGCAGTGCCTGCCTAGTAACACTTCTTTAGTGAGAGAACAGACAACAGAGCTCTTGATTGCCTTTAATGGGTAGGTAGCATTGAAGGCAAAGCTTTGGTTTCAATACCTTAAAAATGAGGAACTGAGAATTCAGCTTCCAAGGGTCTAATATTCTTCAGTTAGATCTATTTGCATTTCTCATTTTATAGTCTAAATTTGTAAGTGGAACATGCTCAATACAGAGTCACTTTAGGTTGTGTGAATTATATATTGAGGTTTTTTTCAATAAAGTTATCAAAGTTTGATATTAAAAGACTTCAAAGTGATTTAGGCATGCATCTTTATTTTTTAATATAATCAGGTTTTAATTGGGTCCAACAAAAACCTAAAGGTTTATTTCAGATTTGAAATATTTATTGGTATGGTCTTACCTACTACTGGACCTGCAAAATAAATAATCTGATTTTCCCCATAGGGCTTTGGGCCTTACTACGAGGCTTTGTTCACCTCTTGATCCACAGCAGTCTTTGATGCTCTTTACAGGGTACATGGTCCTTGGAGTGAATATTTTGTAAAAGTATGTTTCTGCTTCCTTCATCTTACATTGAAGATATACTATAAATCCCAGCAGTTGCTAGGCTATATCAGCTGCTTATAAATGAAAAATATGGTATATTAGAAATACTAGTTCATCTTTCAGCTTCATTTGAACAGCTGGTACAGTGTCTTTGAAATCACTAAAATAAACCCATGAAAAAACGAAACACAACCCAAAATATGTTGAAAAAACTAAACACAACCCAAAATACATTGTTTCAATTCCATATTCATTTGGAGATTAAATATGTGAAATATTTGAGTTTTTCTCTAGGTGTCTACTAGATTTGTGTAAATTGATCTGCAGAATCAAATGTATATATTTTCTTTGTAATAAAGATAAGAGATCTTAAATTTTTTTTAGGCAAATTCAAGTACTGAAGGGCTATACATGTCTCTTCATTTTATACAAGACATTTAATCTCTTCCAATTAGTCTGCCATTCCCAGTAAATATGAATTCATCAGCCTGCATTGTTTACTCAAATTTCTTCCCTAATCACTGAAAATAGATGATGACAGTCACAGGAACACAAGACTTTGCTAGCCCTGAGCAAAGGTAAGTGGTGACTCCAGTGAGACTACTTAGGTTAGAATTTGTGCTCCAGCACCACTCAGTTATTAAACTCATGGAAAAGTACTGGTCTATATGTGTACAAAACATCTCTCATTTCTACAGTGTTATTTATTTCTTTCTTTGTGGAATCACTCTAACACGCAGAGTTCCGGTGTAGAAGAGAATTTAATTCTGTCACGTTCTGCACAAATGCAGAACGGTGTCATCCCAAACAAGGATCAGAAGGAACAAACATGGGAAATCTGGAAAGCAGAATGGAATTGGTTAGCATGAAATGTGAAGCAGATCATAAATTTTTATTTAAAGCATCACAGCAGCCAAAATGCTAAAGAAAAGATTTGAAGGCGAAATAGTCTTTTTGGATTATTTGCAGCATGAGAGATCAAACAAGATATATTCTGTTGCTAAGAGTCTTGCTTTGACCTGGAAGTAGCCTGCCTAATCCAGTAATTTTATCTTTACCTGTCTTTCGATGTTCTTTTGCACTTTTTATTGTGCTAAATCACTTTCTAACAGAAGACTGATTACAATTACACCATTTAATTATCAACAATACAATGTTTGCCACAATTAATATACTTTGAATATATTAACATATATTAACATGTTTTGAAATATACAAAGATTTATTTTCTTTGATTTTTTTTTCTCCAAATCACTAGCAGAACCCATGTAAAATCACCCACCAGTAATTATGGAGTGGAAAGCAAAAGCCAGAACTTCTACTGAGCCCTGTGGGTCATGGAGAGATATTTTTATTGATAAATTCAAATTCTAAGACTTTATTTGCCATCCTTAATTCATTTACAGGGAAACAAAATGTGAAACTTTGGTAGTTTCTTGTAGATGAGGTCTGTTTGTTCAAGAACACCATTACAAAATTCACTAAGCTATGCATTTGCTTAATAAGGAATACAAAATTTAAACCAGATATACTACAACATTCTTTTGTCTTTTATCAAGGTGGGTGTCCATTGCTCTTTGACCTTTGAGCTTTCAGAAATAACAGTACCAGTAAGGCAGTTATAAGATGTAGCTCGTTGTGAGATTTCAGTTCTGGTTGTTGTAAAGTTACTAAGTAAAAGTACAGTGAAAATACAGTTTAAAAAGCAAACAAAACTCTAATGTTAGAATGCCTTCTATTTATTATCTCCCTTGTATGCAAAGACATAGAACCCTGCTTTTTGCTGTGTGGAAAAAGAAATATTGTCCTGTGGGGTCTTTAAAATACTGATGAAGCAGAGGCTGCTTCATCTCCTCTCAGCAGTATCTCAAACCATATGAGCAAAATTTGATTAGAAGTTGATCAAAATTGGACATTTTTGATCTCTTTTGGGTTCTGAGTCTCTGTGAATGAAGTAGATAATGGGTGACCTAATTAAGATACAATGAGAAACATCGAGTCATTTTGCTCAACCTCAGCTCTTGTTATAAACTAAACCCAATGTGATTCAAAGTTATCTTGGAGCTGGTGGTTATTTTGAAAGAATGGGTTTCAGAGTTTTTTTAAGATAACAGCTCAATTTGCAAATAGAATTAGAAATCCATGAAAAATAATAATTACTTGGAACACGTTCCAAGTTTCAAGACACTGAAAAAGTTGATGTGCATGCAAAACTGATCAAAATGCTTCCTCCCTTGTGGGCACCTTGTGGCAATCTAAAACTTCTTCATGTGGGTTAGGGTTGTGTCTTTATTAGTTTAGTAGTCTTAATGCACAATGACATCTACTCTGACTCTGTGTAGAGTACCAAAGATGTGGGTTTGGTTGTGGGTCTTTTTTGCAACTGTTTTCAACACAGAAGACAAAAAATTAGACAGTTACATCTGTCTATGCAGTTCTGGAGCGGTACTTTTATTACCAAATTTTCATGGTTCCAAAAGATTCTAGATTTCACCTTACTCTCGATTTCTTCTTTTTTTTTTTTTTTGTCTACAAAGGGGAAGAATCAAAATCTCAGTGTAGGAAAATGAAGCTGCAGATCCCAAAGATTAAATTATAGCATTGTTCCATTTTTTCTGAGGAAAGCTTTTCTTATCCATGGAAATTACTTTGTGTCATAGAAACTCAGTTACAATAAAAGGTAAAAACTGAATCCAAATACATAAAATTTCAATTCAGTACTCTAAAGTTCACGATTATCTTGCTCCTATTTGAAGACTTGATTTGATATTTTTAGTTTAAATTACTCTGTTTACGCAGAATAATACAAATATCCCATTTTTGGAAAGATCTAGACTTGAGGGGTTTTTTTTGAGAGTTTAATTAATTTGGAGACATCTGCATTACTTTGAAGTAAAAACCACTAATGATACCTCATTAGTCAGACCAACAATTCATTATATCTTGACTTTTAAAACTTCTATCTGACCTAAATACAGTCCAGTTTCTCTCAGACATCTGAAAAAATTGTCTCAGACTCTTTGTGTCACACATATTCACACATTTCTTTGAATTAATTTTAATTTAAAAATTCCAGTGCCTCAAAAGTACTCTATTTATGATTAAATGTAAACACGAAATCACATTTGCAGGATGAGATATCAAGGTACTGCTTGTTTCTTCCTAGGAAAAATTAAATCTTTTCTTCAAAAATCAGAACCTAATAATATCAGAGTCAGACATTTATACCCCTTTATTATGCTATCTGTTTACTTTAATTTGGTTTAATATTCTTAAACATAGAGCGCAAACCAAATATATCTGAAAGTTTTTAATGCACAGAAGTATGGCAAAGTTGAAAACGAAACAAAACAAAATAGATTTTTGAATTTATTCTTAATTGATAAAGATATCATGACTTTATATTGATACAATTTTGAGCCAGACACACAAAAGAAAAACTATATTGCATTAAACTCATATGCTTCCTGTGGCTCATAATAGGCAAATCCTTTGTGTTGTTTGCATTCTCCCTTCAAATTATATATGTCATTGTAGATACTTCAGTTCATATCTTCTCCGGTGGTGCCAATTAGCATTGAAACATCCAAGCAATGTTGTTTATATAAACTGAAGAACTGACATTTACTTTTAGTTCCTGAACTGAGCACAAATTTGACAACATTTTTGTTGTGCACATGAACATGACAGATAAAAAGGGAACATTTTTTTGCTTCCACAGTTACACTCTATTGCTATAGTGCACAATTGAAAATGCAACTGCATCTGAAGTTCATCTTCAATAAATAAATTGTGAAGAAAAATCATAAATAGATCAAACTTCTAAGATACTATAATGCATATGTGTTTCAAAAGTTACATGAAGTTTTGTTGAAAAACTACAGACCCTTTTTAATATGTATATGACAATGCAATAATATGGTTTTGGCAGATTTTTCTTTAGTTGCAGTAGCCCTGTCTCAAAGATGAAACATGTGAGACTGTAGGGTAATCTCATAGTTCTTAATTGCACTAATATCTTGGTGACGGGTTCTCAGCAATTAGTAATTTCTCCTTGTTTTAGCTTTTCTTTTGGGTATCGGAGAAAAACAATAATTATTAACAATTACTCATTTAATCAGGGAATTCTGATTAAATTCTTCACTGTTGTATGGTCATTCAGGATTAAATGAATTTGTGGGTTTATGCCAAAAAAATGCGGTCCACACTAACTTGTGAGGAACTTGTTTAGCCCATCACACAATTGGAGACATACAGCAACAAAAGAAAATAAATAAACAAGCAATCAGATAGACATTTTTCTGAGATTTATACTAAAAAAAATTAAATCCTTAAGTACAGAAATAATTGTAATTTGTAGTAATTCACAGCTGCACAACTAAGAAAGGAACATGGGTTATTGCAGGTCTTACTAGTTTTTGTTAGGACATCACCTAGAGGCCAATAAACAATGAAACTTGATTATGCTAGGCAATAGAATATAATTTCCTTTCATAGAGTATTAATCACAAATTAACATTAAGTGCACAGTGGAACATCCTTAATATCACCAAGATAAAAAATGACAGAAAGAATGAAGGAATCCCCCTGGTTTTCTTTACTTTTTTTTTTTAAGATGTACTTGTTAATGAAAGCTAAAATCCATGGAGAAAGGAGGGAAGGTAAGGAGCAGGGTTGTAGGTAGGAAATAGATAAAAAGGTAATCCTGAGAAGAAACAAACAGATTGTAAATGAAAAGGAAGAGTTTCTAGGAAGCACCTGCAAGCCCTGATCAGAGAATGTCTTTCATTCCTGCAGGAACCGTCAGGTCTCTGACCACCCAGCCAACATTAGAATTGCTCCTTATGCAGCAACTCCTCACACAGGCCCTGAGTAGTGTGTCCCAACATCCACACCTGTAAAAAAAGGTCATGAAAACTGTCCCCAGTGCAATGTAACATCACAGGCATATTTGTGGCTTTAGAAATTACCATGTTGTATAAATGAATACCATTGTCATTTATTCCTTCTCTAGTTTATTTTGTTGGGTAGGCGATTTCAGTTTTGGTTTATTTTTTTCTTTGACTTTTTATGCATCAAAGCTACTTTGTCATAGAATTGTGCTAAGGTGATTTCTGTATTTATTGCTGTAGTGATGAGTGAGAGAAAGTATTTGTTTATGACTCTATAGATTTTCCCCTTTTCAGAAAAAACTTTTCATCTTGCACTTCTGAGGTTTTGACTAAAAAAAAAAAAAATAAAAGTCTTCTAATGTTTTGGGTTCAAGGTAAAAACAATACACTTTTATTTAGCTCCAGGACATGATCAGGCAATCCTTCTTCAAGTCCATTCTCCTTTCTCTTCCTATCTAATTACTAGCACTAAAATATATCTTAATTTGTATTTCTTCTGTTAGATAATGCTAGAAGTGAAATCAAAATGAGGATTCATTTAAAGTAATCCCATAAGGACATCAGGCCTTAAGCTCATACAGTCTGGGATAATTCAGGAAATCTTTGATATAATTTTTATGTAATACAGACTGTCTTCAAGGTTCATTTTTTTCCCTCTCTTTAGAAAGTATTGAAATAATTGTATCATGGTGCAAGATTTAAAACTGCATATTATATAAAGCATACTTATAATGTTTTCTCTAATAAATACTGATTAGAATTAGACTCTGTGAAGTAAATCAAATAAATCACCTGAATGACATCGCAACTGATTTGTCTTAGAGTCATTATGTGTAATTGGCTAATGGTGTATTTACTCTTGTGCTATTGGATCACCCTCAGGGATAATTCTAGTAAGTCTTGCATCTCAAGAAGGATTTCACTACAGAGGTAAATTATCTTTATTTTTTTAGCAAAGAACACTAACTAATTACTTTTATTTAAATTCATTTGTAAAGCAATAAGTCTGTCTTGAGGTCTCACTGCATTTTCAAGTGACGAATTTGGTGTTCTCTTATGCCTGGAATTTCCCCCTTGAGCCAAGAAAGGTGATGGGAAAAGGAAATGAAGCCCCAAAATCGAGAGTTCATGAAACGCAGTATTAAAAACATATGTAGCGTATACAGAGAGGATCTCAGTCAGTGCCCTCTGGTTGCGAATTACTATAAAAGACTAAAATTTTTGTTCAAAAGGAAAAGAATGAACTTAACATACTCAAGGCATAGAAGACTTCTCTGGAAGTGTGGCAGGTAGTAGATACTGGGATTCTATTGTCTGATGTATAGTGATTCTCAGAAAAAGAGTATAGAAGCTATATATAATGATAATGCTTAATATTATCTTGTAAGAAGGCAAACACACATTACATATTCCAAATTATTTTTCTTCTCTCTGAATAGCTCTATTTTTCACCTATGGATTTGCAGATACATCTTTAAATACATGGTTTTTTAATTGTTTATTGAAAATTTCCAAATTTTTGTTAGAAGTTCATCTAATGGGGAGTTTTGCAGCTTATAAACTCACATTTACTGTGCAATAGACAAATAAACAGAAAAAAAAGAAAGAAACCCCTAAAAAAATCTTGCCTTTAAAGCGAAAATGGAGGGAAAATAAAAAGAAAAGACATGTTTACTGTTTGAGGATATCTTGCAAAAGTATGTCCTTCAAAACTAATCTGCATCTTTTTTCAAAGTAATAATTAGTAAGATAAAGATATTTAAATTAAATGTTTAGGAATAAAATAAATATTTAGGACCATGACATTAAGCTTCAGAACTACTGGTTTCTGTTAATTAGTTTTCTTCAGTTGGTAGCTTTAGAGTGTTTTATTGGAAATGTGTGATTTTAATCAAGACACAAGACCTTTCTGAAGATTTTATTTATAGATAAGCAGTAAAATTCATAGTAAGTGGACCTCATATTCCAAATTGATTTGAGGATATCATTACCTTTGAAAGTTATTTTCTTTCCTCATCCTAAAGGCTAACAAATTCATCTTGGAATTAAATTATCAATTTAATAAAAGAAGTTGCTGTAATTTTATTGCCATAAAATTGCTATTCAGTAAAACATGGGGTTTATTCGAAAAAGCCTATTGCTTTCTACTTGGTTTCACATTGACAAGTGCCCATCTTTTCCATTTTTTTCTCTCTCTCTAGGCAGTTTGAACTAGCAGTGTGATGCAAAAACCTGAGTTATTGGAACATCTCTTGACTTCAGTGAAGCTGGTAGAGCTTTTGGTTTTCAGGTGGAGGTTGGAATGTAGTCATCAGCTGGAGTGGAGGAACAGAAACTGAAAAGGTAAAATTGCATTATTATGGACAAGTCTTTCAGCCTGAGTTGCAAAGATGAATCAAATTTTTTATCTCAAAGTAAAAAAATTCCTGTGAGCCTTGGAAAAATAATGCTGGTAAGAACAGGACAGGAATCAGCTTTTTTAAAGGAGCTGTTTTTTGGACTTTAACAAGGTAAATAGTGTGATTATTAGAAACTACATCAAAGTGTTGAAATGTCCAATTGAACAAAAAAAAAGTATTTACCATTAATTTTTCTGACTCATCTTTGATATTAAGTGCACGAAACAATTATTCATAAGAGTGGTTTGGGAAATTTTAAATTACTGGTGTATAGACAACTAAGTTGGCAAAAGAACAACATATAAAGCTGTCGCTAACTTCTAACAACCTATCTCAGTAATGGTTCTGGATGACTGCAGGGCCAGATAAATAAGAAGTACTAAGAATAATGTTTAACCAGATGGTCTTTTGAGAAAGTTATGCTAGTAGAGTTTGGCCCACAAATTTGGTTTTGCTCTTGATGTATGGAATAATTCTGTTGCTGAAATATATCTTTGTGACTCCCACAGTGCTAGCCTTTCTATACTCTTTTTTTCATCAGGCTGAAAATTTGAAACTGGGGTGATGACAAGGATTTTTAAAGACTTGAGAGGCGGTGGCTGCTTCTTTGAAGCCAGTGGTACTTGGATACATGCCTTCCCTAGGTTGCTAGTAGATTGCCCTTGTTTTGCAGTGAGGCGTGGTGTCCCAGTTCCTTGTCACTGGATCTGGGAAGGACAGGTTTATGCTGGATGGATGTACGGGCTGCGCTGGGATGTCGGCGGTTGATGGAGCCGCGCTCTGGTGGCTGTAGTCAGCTAAGGCGCCACTCGATCAGATGTCACTGACGCAAGATCACAGGGAGGCTGGTCTTGGATAACTTTGCCTAAAAACAGTAACTCTTCTCTGTTTACTGGCAGTTTGAATAATCCATGCATGTTTTAGTGTAATCCTACGTGTTATAATACATGGGTGTATTCAGAACTGTTTTGACACCGACTCCAGAAATTAAAAATGCAATGAAGAAGCAGCTGATATATTACACTTTGTTGGGATGAAAAACATCAGACACCTTTAAGTTCTTTTAGCTCAAAATTAATGAATATGCCTACTTGGTCAAATTCTAAGTATATTTCTGTAGTTTTTTTGGGGATTTTTTTGTCTCCATTGGTAGAATTTTCTGACTGACAGAAAATCATTGTCTATTGAAAGAACAGATAATTGCAGTAATTGTAGTGCATAAAACATATCTCTATATAATTTAAGAAAGGTGTTTGAAACTTTATCAGTACATTAAAAGCAGCAAAAATATTCCAGGCTAATTACTAATGCAGTACCTCATATATCTTTATATTTTTGTTCTCTTTAATGATGCAGAAATCTGGAGGTCAATTCCTATTCTGATATACACTGCAGCTTACCTCTGCAAATGGAGATAAATAATTGAAGACCATATAAAGTAAAATCACTGTTCATATATGCTATTTCTCATATCTGGGAACTAAGGAAATCATCACTGAGAGAAACCTTCAAGAAATTGTGAGATGAAAGAGAAGATTTACATATTTGAAACATCTCTTCTGGTTTTTCTTTATAGTCTCCCTTGAACACTCTAGAGCAATATCAATAAAATATATTTTAAATGTCTAACTAACCCTGACTTTTTCTATTTCCAATATTTTTCCTTGCACTACCAAATAACAAACAAAACATTAGAAGCCTGATTCACTCATTTGCAGGTGATCTATGATGCAATTTGTAAGTCCTTACAAATATTTTTCTCAGTTAGCACTATAAACAACTCAATTTTTTGAATATGCTTCATGGATAATATATTCAGGTTTGATTTATTTTATGAAAGTGGTATAGAAGTGAAACATACCTAGGACGTACAAGAAAAAGTAGGACTTATTCGGTTCAAAGTAACCAAATCATCACTTTTTACAACACTCCAATTTCTTATTTTAATAAAGAAGTGAAATTGCAACAGGCTTGGTTGTATTGCTCTTTTCAGTTCACTGAATTTTCTACTGATAAAAAGATAGTTCTGTAACCATGAGGACAAAAATCCCATTTCAATATCTATTATTTATCCAAAGTCAGAGCTAATGGCAGGTTTATATTTTGTTATCTTTCCTTCCATGTCCAGGCATAGAATCCAGGCATAACCTGGATGTTTCTATCTGCTAAACATGCAATTGTTTCATATCAGAAGCCATCCATAAAATGATAACTCAAAGTATACTTGCACTGCTTCTGCCAAGAAGATTGCAGGTTTTATACACTTATTGTCAGTATTTTCCCCGTACTCCTTTCTTGGCCAAATGAAGTCTGTAGTTCTGTAGTTCTAATTTTAAGGAGAGGTGGGACCATTGTATTTGGATATGTTTATTTTTGAATTGAGGAATAAAATAATGGCATTGTCATCCAGAAAATTAAATTACAGAAAGGACCTCTTCTGTCTGGTATTTTGTGGAAAGCATTGGACTGGGCTAATGGTATTTCAGTCCTTGGTGTGGCAGGTAACTGATACCACTGAAGTGTGAATGAAAGCTCAGAAAAATGCCTGGATATAATGCTATCAACTAACAGGCACATTTGGGGCTTTAAGTCAAAATTTAATTTCTCTGATGAAGAAAAGCACTGTGCCCTCTGACACAGTGAACTTAGATGCTTCTCAGCAAGTCAGTAAATGCTTACTGGCTACAGATAATTCTCTAAAGAGTGACTCTTACACAGTGAGTTACTCCAACTCTCTGTATCTAAATCAGATCCATTTCTAAATTGTTCCTAGATTTGTGTAGGCTACTAAAAGCAGTAGCAGTAGAAGGAACCAAAGGAACTTGAGGCTCTTGGGAGGAAAGGGGAAAGAGAGAGGGAAAGGGAAGAGAAGATAAACTCACAAATTCAAACTCAAAGTGACTGAGCGATAATAAGCACTGGAACCTTAAAAGTGGATTTTTTTCATTTCTGTTCTTATTTATGTTGAAATCAATAATGTCAGATGTTAGATGGATGCACCTCTCTCTTTGTCTGTAAAGATTTAATTAGTGCAGACAGATTCTTCTTATCCTCTTCTTCAAACCTTGTCTTCAAGTTTCTCAAGTTCAAAGATGCTGTCTTGTTCTCCTAAGCAAAGAAAGAAGCAGAAGACATTTGTAAGAAGACAGCTTGTAAATTCCCAAGGAATTGCTGGGCATCATAATATTATCAAGGAATTAGTGAAAGTCAACTTTGGCACTCAATCAGATGCTTTTTACTTTGAGAGCTGGCTTCGCACTAGCCTTAGGGAATCACAAATGTCAGAACTGGGCTACAGTATAGCTTTCTTGCCTTTTTAAACAGTGTCCTGTGTTAACCTGTCTGGCACATCTGGTAAATTTCAAAAACAGAAGTAAAAAGGCAACTGTATGTAGGAAAAATGTGAGAAAGAAATTCAGAAGCACCATCCTTCTTTTTACGGACAGGGAATATCACCAGAGCACAGTTGGTATTTTTCATTATTAAGAACATGCAGCAGCTTAGTTTCACTAAGACTAATTGATTTTCACAGCTGGTGCCTGAAAGGCTAAAGATGATATGAAATTTGAAAAGAACCCTTGTCTAGTCCCTGAAGCTTCTGGCATCTGTGGAGACAACAGAAAATCTTTGGAATTGGAGTTACTAACACATCCAACAATAATGCCAGGTCTCTGGGATATTTAAGATATTCATCGATCAGTCCGAACTGCAGGTACGGAAGAAGCCATACCCTTTCTCTTGAGAGAATCTCACACATCTCTCACATATTTAATTTCATTTTTCTACTAAAAGCTTGAATAGGGTTATGTCACATGTGACATAATTATCTACAGAAGGCAACATCTAACTGAATAAGCATGTTTTATTATTTGTTGCAGGCAAAACAGATCACACAGCTGAGACAAGTCTGCTATAGCTGATCAAAGGAAGGGTTTGTCTGAAAAAAAGTCCACTGTGGAAGGGATTAATCAAGTGCTGCTGTAAAAGTCATTCTTTCATAGCACTGAATCTTATTCAGGATATCAAATTTCTTCATGTGTGGTCAATCTTCCTGACCACTGATAAACAAATCCATGGGATGCACACATTAAGACTGTTGAGGTTTAAGCATGTACCCCAATCTCTTCCTGAACACTAAATAGTTTTTTAATTGCCTTTAGATGTTTAAAAGCAACTCTCTTGATCCATGTGGTATCAGCATTCAATTCTAATGAGAATAAAGACCTTTTACCTGTTAATTTATAAAAAAGGAAGGGCAGATCTCAAACTGCCAAAATGTCTCCAACTTGTAGCTATGCCATGGCTTAGCATGAGGACCATAATTTAACAAGGTGTCACCTGCTCCATTTGATTGATTAGTAAATAAATCATAATGAATCATACCCTTTCCCTCTTGGTAATTCATTACTGTTTCAACATGAAGCATTTCCTACTTTGAAAATTACTTCCCATAACAATTTAATATTTTAATTAATACACATATTTCATGAAAACATCTAAGTCAAGGAAGTTCATATAGTTGTTACAAGCTGCTTATTGAAACCACACAGAATGACAATTGATGAATTTGGGTGACCACAGATTTTAGAAAGACTGTTTTCTATGAAATCAATTCCTGTATTAGCACACAGCCCTCAT
>VZRO01003175.1:636390-689375 GCA_013397915.1 Daphoenositta chrysoptera
CCCCACCCCATTCCAATCCAGCACCATAAGTTAAATATTGAAGGCAGTGAGAAAACTCTATAAGGTGTGATATTTGGACTTTGATATTTTGACACACTAAAGATACAAACTGTCCTGTGAGTCTAGGAGCATCTTAGAACACAAAATATATAAAACTCTTAATTGTAATGTGAATGAAATCTTTAAAAAATTGCATTGTGAAATACAAAAGATCCCTATCAAGATTTCCCTATCAAGACAAAAGTTTGTAAAATGTCCAGTAACTGAAATGTAACCAGTTATTTTGTCATAGGAACATAACATGAATTTGCCATACAGGCACTTCTTTCCAAATATTTTGCCTATGAGTTGCAGCAATTCAGATAGATTTTACTAACCACTTCTTTCTTTCACGCTGTAGGCAAATATGGCTGAACCTCACCTGTGAGCGGCACTCCATAGCTGGCTACTTTTTCTCTTAAAGAAAAAAAAAAATCAGATATAGTTTGATGGAGGCAGTGTCAGGAATTTTGAGCATAACATTAGAATTTAGCCTGGATTACACCTCCCAGCACCCAGCCTAAATGTGTGAGATTAATTTTGTGCCATCTGGGAAGTCATCTGGTCCAATACTAAAAGGTGTTCCAGCTGAAATTGAGGAGACTAATTATTATACCTATGCTACAATTTACAATAATAATGGCTTGAGGGAATTTGAGCTGATTTGGCTGATTTGGCTGATTTGGCTGGCACCTTTGTAATAAGGAATCCTGTTTTCAGCCTGTGTTCCCCAAGTTCACCTGACTCATAGCAAGTTTGATATCCAGTAAAGACCAGTAACATACTGATGTATCATATCAGGGATCAGAAAAAAATTATATCTTGTTGCTATGGGAGATGAGGGGAAAGCCTCATAAACTCATTTTGATTAAAGGGAATGGGATAGAGAGAGAATAATCTTGTTGGAGGGAAATAGTTTTTGTATTGGCAAATAAATGAAACAGTTTCTTCTTTCTCTGAGACTCAATGCCGGGCAGAGAGTCTGGGTAGACCTTCATATGCAAAGCAGCAGTGAATTTACATTTTGAAAAAGGTTTCTAAGGTTGAATTGAGTGGGAAAGGTGAATTTGAGATTGCAAACATTTTGAGACTATAAGGCTTGGAATAATAAATGAACGACTTCCTCTTTTCAGCAAAGCTGTGCTTTTCTCTCACGC
Organism: Daphoenositta chrysoptera; assembly: GCA_013397915.1. Lineage (NCBI taxonomy): Eukaryota > Metazoa > Chordata > Aves > Passeriformes > Daphoenositta > Daphoenositta chrysoptera. The sequence continues at coordinate 637,587 of VZRO01003175.1, forward strand.
TCCATTTCCTTGCAGCTAATAAACTAATGAAATACCAGTGTCTTTATATTTCTGTGTTGTACAGATGTCCTTTCTCACTTTGTCTCCTCTGAGGCTAATTTGTCTCTCTGATTATAGGATTATAAGAAAGTTACATTCACACTTGTTTCATCCCTTTCATTTATCTCTTTCTCTCTGTCTATGATGAGAACACTTTTCTTTAATTGACACCTAAGAAAAGATATCACAGAGACAATATAAAAAAGGGTTACAGGACTTTAGACTTTGTCTCAATTGAAATGTCAGACAGACAAGTTAATCACAAGCACACAAAATGAAAGACTATTGTCCCTTTGAGGCCCAATAAATAGTTTTACAGTTTTGGTTCTTTGATTTTCCCTTCCATCTCCTAAAGAGATTGTAGTTAGAGATGGTTCCTTGAAAGCAAATGATGGCTGTCTAATGAGACTATTTCTCCTATTAGGCTAATCCATGTACACTAAGTAGATTTGGAAAGATAATAATGCCTGCAGAAAGAAAAATCCATTTAACATGATTTTAAAATATGGAGAGGAAAAACATGACCTCTAATAGAAACATTCTGTCATTAGAGTCTACCAACACTGGCAGTCTTACACCTGCAGCTAACGTGTAGTGGAGTTAGGGGATACATAATCTCACGTGAATGCGTACATCTATATAGAAATGTGAACGCTGATACTCACAACAGGAATTTGTTTAGGAGAATCAATATAACTGAGAAAGGCTTCTCTGACACCATAAATGTGAAACACTGTTTTGTGAATGACTCTGGCACAAGTTATCCATATTCCATACATGAAGGCTAAAGGTCTGAGTGTATTATATAAGAGACACTGATAGAGCCAGATGAAAACTCAAGAGATCAAAATTTTGATTTGATTACACATGGAGAAGTTGAAGAATTTTATGAGATATAAAGGAAATGTTTCATGATACTATGACATAATTTTAACGCTTGAACTTTTTTTTTTTTTTGACTGACTAACTGACTGACTGAAAACCTTCTTTTCCAATGAGTGCTGCTTGAATTAACCTACTATGCTATTAGGACAGAGATAAAAATATTAATTTTCTTTCTTAGAACTAAAACTTCTCCAAATTTGGCTCAATTTCATTTGCTTAGACTTAGAGGAAAAGTTTATACTACACTGAAAGAGCAGTTCCAGAGCAAACATTAACTGGGGACACTCTTCTTCTTTCCCATATTAACTCAACATGTCTATCTCACAAGTATCCTGTGGATGTCTGGCAATTCATGAAGATGTTGGAAGTCTCAAGTGTGGGGTTCCATAGGCTCTAAGGAATAGCATTTGTCTATGTTCCAGCTGTATCAGAAGCCATGCTCGTAGATCAGCAGTGTGAAAGGAACTGTGAGTTTAAAGTAATTAAGGGGTCTACCACTAAAAAAAAAATACTTATGGATAGTAATTCTGGGACAATTATTGACTCCAATGGTATAACTGTCTTATAATCAGGTCAGTATGGAAGAGGTTTCAGAGAACTACCAGCACTGCCAATTGGCAGAAATGGCAAAGCAGAAATTGAAGGAAAGTGGACAGAAAGTTCCTATGACATGTATTTTCTAAGTTGGTGATTAGCTCTAGACTGTGTTTTGCTATGTCTCCCTCAACTCTCTTTGGCTGAGAGTATAGAATATGCTGATGCTGAAGCTAAAAAAGAAATTAGGAGCAGAAACCTTTACCAAAGTGAGTGAAATTCCTCCAACGTGCCGCCTTCTATTTTGCATTTACTAGATGACATGCAGGCACCTCTTTTTAGATCATCATAACTGACAGTGGAATGATGAATCTTCTATAACTTCAAGCCACATGGATTTGATTTTTCCTTATACTCCATGCATTCAAAAGCATCCAAAATGAGTTTAGGACAGTAAAGTTTTTCACACAATTTATTAGGGAGAGAAGAGGACCACTGCCATTTTGGTGTGCAGTCATGTAAGAAATGAAAACTTACACTCTTTTAAGCACCATATCTGAATTTGGATTGATTTAAGGGAATCTAATGTGATATAATTTATCTGGTGACGTAGTTAGTAAGAAGACTGCAGCAAGAAAATCAAACAGCATAAGATCAAAGAGAGAGCTAATACCTGCTGCTGTAATTAAGAGAGCAATATATTATAATCAAAAACATCTCTTTAAATAGTTATGTCAGGTCATTAAGAGAGCACCTGAGTATGTTGCAACATGTCCTCACAAAGCAGATGGGACCCTGCCGAGCTGGCGAGAACCCAATGAAATCTGCTGGTAGGCATTATTGCAGCCTGCACGTTGTTACTGTTAGTTCACCTTCAGCTAGGAAGGTAAGATTAGACAGATGGTAATTAATTCTGGACAGGTCAAAAGGAATTATTGTGAAAAGAAGAGAGAAGTGGTCTGGCCATCAGGGCTCCTGGTGTCAGTTTCTCAGTACCACTGGATCATAGCAGCCATTACCCATGCGTAAGCTCTATGGGGTACAGCCCTCCTGAACCGCTATGCTTTCATGGTAGCAATAATTATTGATACACCAATAGTCCACGTTATTAAACAGAATGCTTTGAAATCTTTGAAAAGTTAAAAAAACCTAAATATATTTAATACTGCTTAATAGCACAGTGTTGTTTGGTTATAGTTTTTTGTGGGTTTATTTTTGGCTGGTTGGTTGGTTGGTTGGTTGGATTTATTGTTTGGGTTTTTTTGTGAAACATATTCAATTGTTTATTTTACTTCTATTTCAGCTGTAAATCTTAGCTAAACTTCTTCCTAAAGCCTACTGTCCTCCACATATCCTTATTAAAACATCTCTCTTTCACTGTAACTATCACTGGGACACTGAGAAAAGGACCAAGACATGTCAGATATGAACTTTAGGTGTACGTATCTTTTGATTATAATACAAAGAAGGTGTTTTGGTTTTTTTCCATCTTCATGCTAATATCTAGCTGGCCTACTTATCTCACCATCACATGGAACAAGACACTAGTTAGTTTTAAACAGCAAAATAGGATTTTATATAACTACATATGAGCTGCTAGAGATTTTATAATTAAGGTAGAAAAATACAGAAAAGTAGCTCCCAAAGAGAGCATATAAGCTAATTCCAAACTTTTTTTTAGTAATGTGACGATATATTAAGAATAATTATCAAAAATGTCACCATAACTCTCAATTCTTCATTAAATCTTATTTGTTGCAATCAGATGCATTATTTGACTTCAGAAAGAAAGCAAGTAGGGACATATTTTAAAACTTTCCCTTTCTAGACTGCTTTTATCCTCATAAAGATATAAGCCAGTGCTTTTACCAGTAAGAGAAATTGTGGAAGAAAATAAAGGCAAGACCTCAAAAGAACTGAAAAGCTCCTCTTATCCATCTCCTTACTAAACAGAGGTACAGTTTACAAGTCATTAAAAAAGGCAAAAAATATATTTGTAAAACTCTGATCTAAAGACTGTCATGTTCTCACTCTATTAGTCACTTGAAGCACCTCTGGAACACAGTATTGAATTGTTTCTTGAAGCTTTGTCTTTTTAATAGAGATTTCTTTAGTGTTCCAAAACTTATACCCTGATACTCTAAAACATTTAGTAAGCCTCACTCCCTGTGTGCTCATGGGCCTTCATTAAGTTTGAAATATCAAGTGTTTCTTAACAGATTTTCTATGCTGTACCACTGTGGGTTTTTTCCTCATTGTTAGGTTCTTTGCTTTTCTGTTTTCCCTTTAAATAAAAAGCCATCAAATTCTATTAATTAAATGACTAGATAAAAAATACCTCAGGCTATATAAATACACTAATGTATGTCGAACTGACTTTACCACAGAGACAATAAATCAAGACAAATCCCATGGATTAAATAAAAAAAAAATACTAGCAAACATTAATGCTAAAAAAAAAAACAACACAGCATGATAATACAATAGAAAGAAAGTAAAATCCTGGAATGTTTGGGAAAGAAAAAAATTATCTAATTCTCTTCATGCACAATGTGTTATTGCAGATCTGAGAAGTCCAATTTCATTCCTTGGATTGAAAAAACTCACCTTTGAAAAATACCTTTAAAAGTAAAACAAACCCCTATTAGGCTCAAAGTCTTACATTTTGCTATTACAATACAAATTTACCTAAATTTGAAAGAAAATAATTAACATGGAAACAATTTCAATGAATCTGAAAATTTACTGGGAATAATTTGGCCTATGATCTTGGTCAAAGACATGAATCACCATACATAAAAAGCCAACCTCCTGCAAACCACTGGTAAAACATGACTCAATGCCACCTTGTTCTGTCATAAAAGAGCCTCTTGATTAGCAAAGTAAAAAAATCTTATGGCCCATTTTCAATAAAGCAGAAGAAAACAGCCAAATTAAGAATTTTATTTTGCTCAAACACTGACAATCTGTAAGAGAACTCTTGAAGTGTGACTGTAAAACTGTTATGAGGTCTGGGCATGTTTTTTTTTTCTTTCTACTTGGGATTGCACACAAACTCAACACTGTGATTCTGTCATTAGATGAGGTGGCAAGATCTGCTGCTCCAGATCTTTAGCTTCTAGGCTCTTTGTGGACACCTTAATCCTGACCTCAAACATTCAATTTTCCCACTCGTTGCACTCTTTTGTTCAGAAAACACTAATCATGACAAATTGCCCTCTAACTTTACCTAACTAACAACTAGCAAAAACATATGAGCAGTGCCATCAAATTACTACAGTTTATAATTTGCACTGTGACCCAGACTGTGAAAAGGGACATACATGGGTTTCCACTTAATTTGGGAAGCTTATCTTACCTAAATCTGTCCAGCTGTATTGTCTGTGAGAGAGGGGAAAGTGTATTCTCAACACGAGTTATTCACAATGTCCAATTTTACTAAAGACTCAGAAAAATGTAATTCCTACAAGATTCATATGCTCAGTTAAAGACTACAGGGAAGTTTTCAATTTTTCTTGACCTGATCGCATGCTTGTAGTGAAAACTACAAACTCTTTTGTCTGCACTGGGATTTTATTTCAAGCTAACTAACTCCAGAATATGCATTTTTATAACTGATGGCAAGGCTTTTGATTGCATGAAGTACAAGAAAGTGTTGCAAATGTTTCCACCAAGAAGGTGATTTTTTGAGTGAGGTCTTTGGCACACCGAAAGTGTGTAAAACCATAGTAAGAATTCTGCAGATCAGTCAGAGTTATGTTACATAGTAATACAACATTTCAAGTTACAGTTATTCACTAAATCATGCATTGAAACTTAGATTTGACACTCACCCACGAAACAGTAATAAGATAAAAAAGTCTCATCTGGCATTGAAATTTCTAATAATAGTCTTATCATGAACATATGCATATAATGATAAGCCACAGGGCAATAATTTATTCCAGTTTTATTGTTCTACTAGTTACTATGGGACTAGTCTGATTAGATGTAAAGATGATACTACCACTTATTTAGAAAAATAAAAACCTAATTTGAAACTAGTAAGAAAAGTAGGAAAGCAAATTAGAGAAGGAAAAATCAGATCAGTGTAAACAAAAATGTACTTTCAAAGTTTAATCAGTTAGGACATTCTTTTTAGGAATTCACACAGTCCATATAGCTAAATGCATGATAGTTAACAGTAGGCATTCAGGCTATCTTTAACACAAACTCTCGGGGTTACCTAGACTGCAAAAATGCAAAGCTCAGCAAAGCTGTGCATTTAAGGCACAGAAATGAGTGCTCCTTCCCTTGGGATACCAACCCCTGGCCCTATAGTAAGAAAGACAAAAGCTTGACAAGTTTGTATGTGACAACTGCAAGACATCAGTGATCACATTTGGCAGCCTGAAGTGGGAACATTTGAGTTTTTTCAACTGTTAGCAGGATTTCAAGCAAATTATACCAAGCTGCTTAACATCAACAAAGAAAATTGCTCACAATAGTGGGAAGGATAGGAACATACCCCTTTATATTCCCCCGCCTTAGACTGTTCCTAAAATCACTGTATTTCTTTCTTGTCACTTCACAAAGTGAAATAATGAAAACAAGCAAACAAAAAAAAGGCACACAAAATAATCTGTGGTCTGTAGTATCCTTTTCAGACAAAAATCTGAACCTTTCTCTCTTCATTTTTATGCTATCAAGAAATACTGCATAATATTAACTGTTGACTGTTCAGTCAGCCTTTAAAGTGACATCAATCAGTTTATACTTGATCCTTCAAGGCTTGATCAAAGAGCATAATTATGCTATTTCTGAGCATTTTAAAGTTTCCCTTTGCTTAAGTATGTTCAACAGCATAAAACTTGGTGCTAGATGTATTAAGATGTGATAAAGTGATCTGAAATTACACTATAGGCCTAGTTTTTTATTTACTTTCCACATATACTCGAATGATCACATTTAACAAGCTGTCATCTGAAGTTTCCATGAGCATTATATTTATATATATATATATTTATATATATAAAAATCATGTTGAAACTTAAACATGTGAAGAATTTCAATTAAATTATTCAATTCAGTAGCACATGGAAACTTCAGATGAAGTATTGTAGGATCTTATAAGGACTCTGTTCAGTGAATATTTTCCTTACAAATAGAATAAATAGAATTATTCTTCATCTATGTTTAAGAATGCTGACCTGTAGAGATATTAAAAGACCTGTCTGAGATCAAACAATGTACATGCAATATTCGCTGAAGGATTCAGGCACGTAATTTAAGATTATCTGTCTTTTCACAAAGTGGACAGAGAAAGTATATTTATAATGGTTTACAACATTTCCTTCTTTAGCATTCGTATATAAGATCACTCAGAAATTTCCCTGAATAAATTGCCAGTGTTGGAATTTAGGAACGACATTTATAATGTTAGTTTATAAGTGGTAAAAGATGACGCCTTCTTTATAATTTCGTGACAATACATTCATGGGGATTGACTTTTTTTTTTTTTTGTCTATCTGAAGCTCATAAAACAGTTCTGGATAATGTGGGAGGTTTTTTTGTTTTTCTTTGCATGTGATGGATAATGGCATATGAAATATCATAAAGGCTGTATCAACTCATTATTTCAACCATGGGAAAGAGGATGAGTTGACCTTGGTTATACTACAGACCACAAGAGGTGTGGAGAGACCAATATGTCACCAAGGGTTTGCAATGTAGGTACTGTCATTACTTAGTACAGGTGAGCCTGAATGTGGCATTTTCAAGAGTGGCACTTTCAGAAGAGAAGTATGGCAGTATAAGTATAAGGGAGTATTCAAATTAAGGAACCATGGAGGAATGAAAACAGACAAATTTTTGTTGCTCTTGGAGTTAGAACACTGCGTACAGCATTCTGCTGCAGCTTAGCCTGAGTGAGCAGGTTTCTTTGCATGATGTCTGTCAGTAGTATATTTAGCAAATTTTCTTAGATGTTTCTTTGAAGAAGATGAGACTACAATTTCTCTTATTTGTGTAAGTGTCTGTGGCAGGACAACTACCCCCTGCACCCCCGGCTCTGTGTATCACAATAGCTGGTGCATAAAGAGATAACCAGGGGTGGAGGAGCCCACCAGCAGTTATCTCTGGCGCCAAGAGGTGATTTACAATCAACAGCTTAGTCTGGCGAGCCGATGGGGGAGAGATAAGAGATACTTCTGACTTTAAGAGCCACGATTTTATGACTATAAAAGGTACACGAGTTATGACTGAGGCAGAAGCCTCTACATCCCGAAAATGTCGGAGACTTCTCCCCGAAGTCTGGACGCAGCTTCGCGGTTACTTCTCCAGGAGATTGAGTGAAAGGATCTCGATGTGTGTGTGCCACTAGCCTTCGGATGGTGAGATACATTGAATCCTAGGTTTATACTATTTCTCTGCTAGCTAAAAATGAAAAGGTACCAGTATCGTGCACTGTATGTCAATCTACTAGTAGTATTTCTTTTGTTTTTCCCTGTGTAGTGATAATTTGTTTTAAGTCTTGTCTGTTAGTTTTCCTGTCTATTAATAAATAATTCATTTCATAATAGACTAAATCAGCTATCATTAAAGAACTTGTGGATAGAGTGGATTTTTGGGGTGCTGGTCACTTCAATACACCTCCTGCCTGCTGCCATAGGCCTGGGCAAAGACAGGAGATGAACTTATATCAAAATCCATTCGTGACAGTGTCTTTCTACTTTACTTGAATCCATGCTCCTTTCTTTCTTAACTCTTCTTGAAATAGCTTGCACAAAGTAATTGTCAAGACTCATTCATTAAGATCCATCAAGTGTTAGAGGTCCAAAAAAGAATATCTGAAACTTGTAGTACAATCATAGCAGGGCAGAGCAAGCCTCAGGTTAGCAGAAGAGTATGGTTTTGTTGATGAAGACAGTGGGAGAGTCCAAGTGACAAAACTCATAGAAAAACCTGTGATGTAAGCAAGACGGATCATATCCTACTAAAGCATCGGGAAGAAAATGCTGCTACACATTTTTCCTGCTTTTGTTTTCCTTATGAATTTTACTCCTGCTCAACTGAACATCTGAAACTGATTTCAGTATGTCTGCTCGTAGAATTCACTTTTGCAAACATGCATCTGTGTAGATGTGTGTACCTCTTAGATAAGAATAATTTTTATATTTAAACTTCAGACTCTGAAAAGAAGTTGTTTAGGCTTTTGTGCATCATCAATGTTAAAAACACATCTGAATCACAAAATGGGCTAAAATGGGGCATATATGGGTACTGATCTTGAATCTCTCTTTACAATTCCATATTAGCTAGTCTGATATCTTACTGCTAAACTATCTATGCTTTTAAACAAACATTGTTCAGAGTTCTGGATTTATATTTCCCATCTAAATACACTTAACTACAATCACATTCTGTTAATAAGTTAAGGCATGAAAACATTCAATGCACATGATATTGCTTGTGCAGCAGTGATGGAAGGATAAAATGGGTCAAATTACCTCAGCATTTCTTAATCATGCTGCCAAAGCTGCACGAATTCTATGGGGGCTTCTTCCCAGGGAGAGGAACATAGGGAGTTTTCAAATAATAACAAAAGAAGCCATCAAAGTTCAAAACATTGCATCATATTTCCCAAAAAAATATGTTATGCTTTATGATCAGTTCTCCACTTTTTGAGCTGAACTTTCAATCTGAAAGCATGACACAGCCACAGGATTAACATCCCATAACCAAAAATCTATTAATTTTTCAAGCTAAAGAATACATATTAAGCAAATGTGGACTCAATCATATAAGAAGAATTTCCCCATGGTGGACTCTATTAGATTGTGAAATAGTTTCTGAAAGGAAATTGTGGAATCCTAATAGCTTTTGATAGTTTAAACTGTGGGGAAAGAACCTTTCACTGCTTAAGAAGGCTGGAAAATCAGTTTAAACATTGTTTCTGAAATCTAATTTATACGTAGTAAGGGGGGAGAGATTCTATGTCTTACTGCTGCAACAAGTTGATTTATAAGCTTGAAAATTCAGTGTGCAAAAGGTGAGTAAACTAGGTAAACAGCAGCAAAGGCAAATTTGGATATTTTATAGTGCATGTTTATTTACCATAAATGTTTCATAGCAGCTGCAGACAGACCAAAAACAAAAAAAAAAACAGGGAAGTGTATATTGGGTAAAACACTGAGGGTGCAAAATCTCCTAAAGTAGAACAACAATAATGATCTTTAACTGACAATACTACTCTACTTAGCAAAGCATTCAGTGTTTTTGTCTTTCTTCTTCTTCCCCTTTACCCCTTCTTTATATTCCCTGGATATTTAATGCCTTACATAGTGGCTGGGTGAGCATATGTTCTTGGTTAAGGACCATTGTTTATGAAATTTTTCCAGGTTTCAGATTTCTTTGTGGCAAGCAGAACACCCAGGCCCCTGGCTGGTTGCAATTGGAGCCATTCAGAAGTATGTAAACATTAGAGTGAGGAATTTATGAGTCTACAGTTCAGCTGTATAGAACATTTCTCAATGTGTATTTTTTTCTTTTTGTCTTTTGTGTGTGTAGATAGATTCCTTGACTTCAAACACAGCTGAGCAGTACCTGGGTGTAGATAGAAAGAAAAAACATCTGGAAATAATAACTACTTAGCCATTAGTCTAATGTCTATAGAACCACTAAAATAATATTCCCTTTTAAATTCAGAAAGTTGTTCCAAATGAATCACCCACATGATCCTGGGCTAAGCAAATAAATAGGATGAAAGGTGGGAGGAGATATAATTAGAGGACTGTAACAGAACTTTCCAGTTGCTGACTGAATCTGCAAAAAGATAAGAAAACAAAGATTTCTGCTCAGTTAAAGATTCTCTGGAAATTAAGGCTGGCAATTGAAATTATATTAACAGCTAAATGATTACCCACACAGAAAATGTTTTTATTTTGCCATGGAATGTAGCTTCTAATATTGCAGAAGAATATGGGTAATTTTACCATGACTATAAGGTCATGGTTGTTTATTTATGAAAATTGTCTTATTCTGAATGGTGGGGGGAAAAGGCCCGTGATCAAAGTTCCTTTCAGCCTGCCCTACCACTTCCCCCGTTGCTGAATGAACTTATCTATGTGGATTAATGACACAGAAAACAGCATTTGTGAGGATGCATAAGTATTACCTAGTGGATAGATGTTTTGTCATCATCCCTGAGAGAAAAATTCTCAAAGCTGCATATGTAAACCAATGGTGACTGCAGAGAATGAGGCAGTCAGCTTCATAATTTCATTCCTAAGTGGTAGGATAAAAATTTTTAAAAGGACCAATCACTGATTTCAGTGACTTCAGTATCAATATGACAAGTATGTGGCGGTACTGTGACTTATACCTCTTTGGACCCTTAGAATTTAGTTATAACATTTTGGTATAGCTCTGGTTAAAGATAATATCTCTTATATGTTATTGTGTTTAATGTGCTTATTGGTGTCATTCTTTCATTCTACGGTGTCCTGTAGACTAAAGCCTTTCCTGTTCTTCATCTTGTTTCCTGAAATGTATACTGAGAAATGGAGGGGAAAAAAGCGTTGTATGTACTTAACGTGTATTCCTCAAAACTATTGGATAATAGGTTCAAGGTGTTGTCATACATTGCATGTGCAACGTGCCTGAAAAAGTCAAAACATGGGGTTACTTATTTCCTTAATATCCCAGTGGAGACCACAGGCTAATACACATAGTGAAACTTCTCAGTGGAAAACAATGTAATAGTTCATGAAAAGGACAAAAGACAAACATTTGCCTTACTGTAAAAATTGATCCAAAGTTTTCAATTCTAAATTCTGAACAAGATAAAAAAATAGGTTTCTATCAAGATGCAGTTTGTTCTCAGACCAACATTTTAGGGTAGTCTAAAATAAACATTTGTCAAGATGCAGTTTGTTCTCAGACCAACATTTTAGGATAGTCTAAAACTAGTGCCAAATAATTTACAGGTGCTCATTGGGCAATATTTGATTTACAATTCAAACACATAGTGTGTTGCTAATAATAATTTATCCTGGTCATATTTTAAACCAAGAGAGAACTGAGAAAAACCCAAAGAAGAAAATATATGTTGTCAGAGATTTACAATTCTGAAAATAAAGTCGTAAACATGCCCTTCCATGTGTGCAGATAGTGACGATACCCATGAAATGCCTCTTTGCCAGTAGTAGGTCTGCTGGAAATTTTTACTGTGGCAGTAGAGGTTCATCTGATGTAGAATTTCCAAAACTGACTAAAGGTCTCTGTCTGTTCTTTCCTAATGCGGGTTTTTGTGGAAATTTTTTGAGGTGTCCATATAAGCTTCTATGAAATTTTGTCAACAGAAAAGCTTGGAAAGTCTCACCCTCCATAAATTCAATCCATTATTTACCTGCCTAACTACAGCAGGGATATGGTGAAAGACTTATGTTTATCCATGCCATCTAAGACTGCAGCACAGTAATTTGTTGTAGGTTGAAATTTGGCATGGCATTTAAGGTGCACTTTTGTTTTTCCCCAAGTTTTAAAAAGTCCTTAGTGTCTGTTGACATTTCTTCTTTTTTCTTTCCCCTAAAAAAATATGCAAATAAACAAAACAAAAAAAAAAAAAAAAAAACACAACCAAAAAAAAAAAAAAAAAACAAACCAAACCAAACCAAAACAAAAAAAACCCTAAAACCCACAGAACTAAAAAGTAAATTACTCCAGGTGTTGGTTGGGGCAGTTTGTACCAAAAAACTATTCTGTTTTGGCTTGTTATTTTTCCAATGTTAGGGGTTTTTTTTTTGTCTTTGGGAAATTGTAGAGGCATGTGAGCAACATGGATTAAATTCCATTAATATTTTAACTTTCATTTTAACCATAACTTTAACAAGAGATAATTCTATGCAAGGGAACCCAAGATAAGACACAGCTTAGCTCAATGTACAGCAGTACCATACTTAGAATTTGGGAAATGCTTCCTAATATGTGGGTGGAAAATCATTGGAAATGTCTATATTTTCACCCCTGCACATGGACAAGAGATGTATATCTAAGTATGAATTAACCCTTTCTCTAGACCAATCTCATGAACTCTTAACACACTGTTAGCATCTTCTGGTCCTGAACAATTAACCAAAATGTTCAAAGTGTCACTGACCACTTTATATTTTTGAAACTCTTTTGTGAGTTTATTTAAGATATGTCCGATTTATTTATTTATGTGTCATCTCAGAAGTGTGCAAAATCCAACACAAAAAAAAATAAGTGCTTTGGCTTTTTTATGCAAAAAAAGCTGTTCAGCCACCTGGACCCTCCTCCATCTTTGAAAATATTCCTGGTTAAGGAATGTATCATCTAAGCACAATGGAATTTTACAACAAATACAAGAAGGCACATTATCAGTAGTGTCAGTATCAATTCACAGGGAAAAACAAAAAAAGGAACATTTTCTTTCTTGTACGGCCTGCCTTACTTTAGTATGCAGAAATATTCCTTAAACATATTAAAGAACAAGAATAGTGATGTTTGCAAAACACGTATGAGACTGGGAGTTGCTACTTATATTTCTGAAAACAGATTCCGTAAAAACTTTCCACACAATTTAAGAACAAATGCAGTAACCTACTTATTTGTGTTTCCTTATTAATTTTGGGATGGAGAAGGAGAAATGACTATTATTCATTGGATGATGAAAGGAAGATAATCAAGGTAGGCCAAAAGAATTACTCTGATTCACAAATTCCTATTCACTGAAATAGCAATCCTATTAATAGGAAAGTCATAAATTTATTGATTGACTCTAGTGGAGAACTTCCTGTTGTTCAGGGAAACTTTATGCTCAGTTAGGAAGCCTTAGCTTTGCCTGAGTTCATGAGTTTGGCTCTAGGTTCTTTTGTGATATGTAACTGAGGATACAATACATTGATATGCTATTTAATTTTTGTGTTTCTCATTCCCTCCAAATTCAACCTTAATCAGATTCCAGCAATTTACTTGGCATTGCACGTCCCTGAAAACAGTAAAATATCTTTCTCTTCATTAAATAAGGAGAAAATATGTAATTGTCCAAATTTCTAAGTGGAAGTCAGAACTGAAATAGCACTTCATCATAATTACAGACACATGCATGCTTAAGTGTACCTTTATAAGTCTCTAAGGTATAATTATCATAAGCTTATTATCTGTCTATATGAATACTTAAGAGAACAAAATACTATTAGCTTTTCTCTTCTCAAGAACTTAACTTAATGGACCAGAAGAGTATCTGACCTAGACCACCATTTATTGGGCATATCCTTTCTTTTTGAGGCTTCTCCTGAGCTCCTGAGGCCAAACCAAAAGATCCTTGTTGAGTTTACATTTGCCCCTTATGCAGACACGACTTTCATTTACTTTAATAGGAGTTTTGCTTGATCTGATTCCCTGACACTTACATGATGCAGCGAAGTAGATTGCAGAGGAGGTGTTAGTAATGGCCTTTAAAACTGTCAAGAGCCCAAAGGACAGTGATGTTATCTCAAGGAGGGCTTTTGTGCAGGAGTAATTTTATTTAGTGTTCTGTATGACTGTGAGTGCATGAACTCTCTCTCTTCAGTATGCACACAAGAGAAACTCCTCAAAATGGTCTGTGTTTTCCTCCCTTGTGCTGTGGTGTATCTGTCTTCCCACCTTGTGTTTCTGCTCATGATAGAAATCAAAAAGGTGTTGTCAGATGAACCAAAATGCCTCACTACGGCCGTGCCCTCTGTGCTGGACTGTACAATTAGCCTGGTAGCTTTAAGTAGGGACTTTTACTTCTTGTGTAATACCATAATGCTGACCATACATTCAGATTACAATTCAGTGGTAAGTAATAGTCAGAGATATTCAATTATTACTGTCCTTCTAGCCCTCAAGAGCTAATATTACATTCTGAACAAAAGTCAGTAAATACCTGTTAGTAGTTGCCTGCAAAGTATATATAAATGACCTTAGTTATTCTTACATTCACAGTCATATATACCTAACAAACTATAAATTGCCATGTGATTATATTTGAGGGTGATGGAATCAGTGAGAGGTGCGGGAAGGAACTCTTCTTTTCCTGCAAGTTTTGTTAGCATCCATGGAAATGAACATTTTTTTTCTGTTTGGCAGAGGATTGGTCAGATAATGTAATCCTATTTCTCTAAGGTTCGGTTATAGGTCACTGGATGAAGTGGGTTGTGGATTTTAGTCCCTGTAATTTATATGTTGGCATGACATAAAAATATTCATGTTTCCAGAAGTTCCAATATTTTTTTACAAATTATTTTTCTTGTATATACTATGTGGTTTTGCGCCATTTTGTCTTTGTCTTAATGATCGACAACGGGGACTAATAAGTTAAAATTTTGAAAAATTGGTATTTGCAATGAAAAGCAGCTTTAAAAAACAAAAACATCCCAAATTTCACAAATAAAAAAAAAAACCAAACACGCCTTTTTGAGACAGAATTCTTTCTTTGTAAACTATGTATTCTCCTAAGAAGAAGTGCTTGGACCCTCTTTTATTTAGAACAGAAAAAGCAGTGGAGTACTCCAAGGAGTAGTCCACCACTACAGAAAGTATAACAGGTTATGATATAAAAGGTCTCTTCTAGATCCTATTTTGTCTAAAGATACAGTAAACTCTTTACACAAGTCCTTGCTGTCTTCAAACCACCTGGACGAAAATTAATAAACTGTTGTCTTTTTTTTTTTTTTTCTTTGTACAAGAACATTAGTAAACACCTGTGAAGGGCTGTGGTGAAGTTTCTGTGTGAGGCTGGACTTCAACTGGCATTCTAAATTACCTGGATTGTTTTTGAGCAAATGGTTTAAGCATATTTTGCCAACCACAGTGTTTAAACCCTTGCCTCTTCTGCTTTACTTGAGAGTTTTCTTTTAAGCATTTTAACCTCTTCATGCAGGCTGGGAAGTCACTGTCATCATTGTTGTAGTACTCTCCTTTAGACAAAAGCAAATCAAGAAGTGAGCGAAAATTAGCTAAAGGAATGGAAAGCTGATTTCTGCTAATACAAGCAGCCTGTATAGCCCATATATAAAGTTTCCACTTGAGTGTTGAAGGTGGTCACATTTCAAACCCTTTAGTTGCTATAATAGAACTTTAAGTTTAAAAAAATGTAGAGAATGAGCTGTATTGAGCTATTTTAATGGTATGTCTAAAAGAAAAAAAAGAGTATTATTGTATTATTGAAAAGAACAAAGACAACTTCATTCAAATGGAAATTATTGATGTCTTTTAAGTTTTATCTAGTATGATAGTGAAGGAGGCAATGGCATACTAGAAAAAGAAAACCTTTTCAGAGCTCAACATGGCTGCAGGGATTTTATCTGCTCTGACATCTTTGATAAATTGACAGCTGCCTTTATTATTAAAAAAGTCTAGTATCTGTAAGTTTAAGCTGTATCTTGTATGCAAGCTGAACAGAACATGATCTTACCATAATTCCCCTAGAATGACAAACCTGAATTTTGTAATTTACTGGCACACTCAAGTGTATCTGTTTCAATGGCTACTGAAGGTTCTTTTTCAATATATAAAATGATTAAATAAATAACAAGCACACAATATTTTCTTGCATTAAAATACACATTTTAGGGTACATTAGGCTTTGGATTTGGATTTTATGTTTCTTCTCCCTAGACACTGGTCAGGAAGTGGTCAGATTGATCACAGCATTAGTGTCTCAGTATCTCAGTGTGATGATGTGAACATTGTATTGTGAACAAGAAGAGACTGGGTCATTTTGTGTTGGGTCCATTTTCCACCTGTATATCTGTGAAAACAAACAAACAGACAAAAACAAGACAAACAAAAAACCCCCAAAACTCGAAGGTAAAATTAAGGTGAAAAAGAAGCCATACTTAATTTTAAATACTAGGATGGTTCACATGAAAGGACAACAGGGAACGCAGCATGCCTTCTGTGTCAATGAATACAAGAAAATTTCTTGTTTTTGTCAAGGACTTGGCAGTCGAAATGAAGACTTTTAACAAAATCATGGGAGAACTCAGTGTTTAATGATTGCAGGAAGTGTATACCCGTGCCTCATCAAATCTACTTTCATCTGTAAATTTATTTCAGATGAAACTGAAGGATTTTTAAACTTTCTGTCATTCCTGGACTACTGTCTTCCTAATTAAAGCTACTTTTCAGTGGGTTGCCAGAATTCTGAAAGCCTGGACAAGGGGGTATAGTTTCCTCAATAAATATACATTAAACCCATGTTTTCTGGAAATGTCAATCTAACTTTCAGCCACAAGGCTAAACACAGCCATATAGTATTTTCTGAGAAATGCCAAACAGTGAGAAGATATCAGAGCTAAGACTGTCCTTGTGGGTCCTATGCAGAGACCACACGGCAGAAACATAGGCAGGTACTGCAGGAATTTCCAGAGGAAATTTTAGGTGATCAGAAGAGGGCTACAAGCATTAATTAGAAACATAAGAATATATGATTTCAAACCAACAGCCCATCCAGCCTAGAGCCCAATCATCAACACAGGCAGCAGCAGATGTTTAGAGAGAGAACACCAATCTAGTTGCTTTTTACAGTCCAAACTCTGTCAATGGCCACAGGTTGTGGTTAAATGGTACTCTGTTATTTAGATGTTTTAGTAAATGAACATATAACTCTTTTTCAGTTTACTAAGTGCCTCCACCTACAAAGTCATAGTGCAGTAAGCTCTGCAAATTTGCTTCTTGCTGTTTTAAGAAGGACTGTGTTTTATCTGTTTGAAAAGAACTTTCTTCTAGTTTGAAAAGCCTATATTTCTAATATTGCAGTTTGGTTAACAACAGCTTCTTACTAGTTTTCAGGATTATTTACTAATAATTCCCAATTGAATGTTCTTCACCACTAAAGAGGTTAGTAGCAGCCCCAGATTTGCAGACTCATTGTTCATTTCTTCTCCAGGTCTCTAAAATCATGAAAAGAACTGGTCCCAGCACCTACCCTATGGGACCCCACTGCATATTCTTCCCCATCCTAGAAAGCAGCTGTTAAATCCAATCCTATGCTATGCTATGTTATGCTATGCCATCCCACACTACTCCTTCTATCATTTAGCTGACTTTCAGTGCTTAAAGGAAACTTTTCACAACTTATTTTCTTTAGCAGCCATTGGTGAACCTTTAAAAAAATCTAATTACATCGGTTCAATTACGTCTTGTTCATACACATGCTTATTGTCATTCTTCCAGAACTGCAGCAGGTCAGGGAGGAAGGCTTTCCCTTTACAGAAGATATACTGACTCTTTCCCAAAAGATTCTGTTTATTGATATATTAAAGATCTTATTTTTCTATTGCAGACTCAGATTCATTGCTCCTGTAGTTCCCACTATTCTAGCTAGGTGTCTTATCACAGATAGACAATCTTGACAATCTTCCTGTTCTATATGTGTGATGGCCTCACAACAATGTTACATGCTATGGTGAAATATCATCTGGTACTGCTGACTTATGAACAGTATAATTTATATATTTGTCTAATATATCCTGTATATTTTTAGAAGTGATTCAGTTCCTTTGACCTATATGCTACAAAAGGGCTTTCGATGTGGGAATATATTCAATGTCTTCCACAGTAAAGACCAGTTCAAAGAATTCATTGTGTTATTTACTATAACCTTGTCACAGCTGAGGTTTTTTTCAGAATTTTGTCACAATGTGGTCTCACCAGTTTGCTATCAGAAGTGCTTTAATGTGCTTAGAGACAGTTTTACTATCAGTCTAAGCACACTTTTCCAGATGCTATTCAAATTATTTTTGAGGTTTTTTTAGTTTCCTGCTCATTTATATTCTGCATATTTTATTGGTTCAGTTGTTCTGCATATTTAGTGTGTTTTTAATTTCTTCAATGCTGAGTTTTCATCTATGTTATCATAGTTAGCTTGTATTCTGAACTACTGACCTAATGCAGGATTTTGAGGTCTATTTTGCTTTATTTTAATTTCACATTCCTTCTACTTGGACTTCCACTGTAATAGTTTTTAGGTAGAATTCAAGATGAAAAGAGGGTTTTAGGGGTTTGTTTTGGGTTTTCTTGTTGCATTTGGTTGGTTGGTTGGTTTGGGTTGGGGTTTTTCCCAGGGTTTGGTTTCCCCTTTGTTTTGTAAAGCTTTCTTCCTTTCTGAAAAATGAAAACTCATATTATGATTTTTTTGACCTGTTTCCTGCTTTTAAACCTTCTTTTGGCATGGTCACTATCACACAACAAATCTCCCAATAATATCTTTTGAAATGGTTCCTCCTGCATGGCTCAAGACCAAATTCTAAGCAGAATCTTTTCCTGTGAGTTCTAAGACTTTTTTGTTGTTCTAGAAATAAACCATTCATCATAGTGAAAGTTTACATCTTACTCCATTCAATTGCCTATCAGATTTCTAGATAGATAATCAAAATCTCTCACACTTAGTACTTCTCCCAAATTTGGAAATTTTTCCATCTCACTCAGCATTTTGTATTGTTCTGATAAGGGCAGGCATAGTTCAATGCTAGTTTTACATTTTTATTAATAACATGAGATTTCCACCCAAAATGAATAATGCTTTTAATTTATGATCATAATAATTTAATGTTCCTTAATTTTCCTACATCACACAGCGAAATTTTTCCTCCGTTATGTCCTAGTCTAGAATTCCTATGAAGCTGGAAGCCTGGCAACATAACATTGAATGGCTTATCCTCTTTCCACCGTCTCTGAGTTACCTGGTATGTCAGGGTAATTGTTAAGATTCCAAGAATTGTAATAATTTCTTATGTTATTTTCCAGGCTCCCAGCATAGTTAAGGAAGCACTAATAAGTTTTGCCCTATTTCACTGATTAATGTTGCATATTCTATGCACAAAGCACTATGCTTACCTTGTGAATTTCCTTCCTCTCTTTTGAGAGGCATACTTAGCATTAGTTTTGATATCACTTCTGCAGACTGTGTCAGCCTAAACTACCCGTTCTGCTGTGAGAACTGGCTTTCTATCAACTTCTGATTTAAATAATCCTTTCGGGCATTTTGGTTTTGGAATAACTTTACCGTTATGAGTATGCTGCAGCTGGATTCCTTCTACTCAAGTTCCTTTGTCCATAAAGTTCTACATTTCCTAATCTGTCTAAAACCCTACTGTGTATCCAGTCTTCCTATTGGCTCCTCCACATACTGAAACTCTAGACTTTTGTCTATATGTAGAATTAAATAGAATTTCAAAGTTGAAGAAGAGCTCTCCAACTG
Source organism: Daphoenositta chrysoptera (assembly GCA_013397915.1). Lineage (NCBI taxonomy): Eukaryota > Metazoa > Chordata > Aves > Passeriformes > Daphoenositta > Daphoenositta chrysoptera. Next base: position 657,277 of record VZRO01003175.1, read on the forward strand.
AAAAACAAGCAGGGAAAAGGAATGAAAGCAGTTGAGGTTCAAAGTGGAAAAAGCAAAAGATTGTCATCTTAACAAAAGTGGGAGTTTCTTGAGGCATTGAACTCTCAGAATGACCTTCAATGTAGTGAGTCAGAGAAATACCCATGACAAACTGATATTATACACAGCACGGCAAACCTAACTAGATTATTATAAACCCATGACATATAAGTATATTCAGGATGAGAACAATGGTTTTCTATCTTTTCAATAGACAATTTTTTTTTTTTTTAAATCGTTCCTTTGAAGTCCATATTTGCAGTCTTTGCTTAGCAGTGCCCTCAATTCCCAAACTATGCAATGTGGGAAACATTCTTTTGGAAATATCAAAAAAATTATTCTTCCAACTTCCTACTTTTTACAGTACATTTCCTTTGCAGACATTATGGTACATAGTTTTATGAAACAAGTTTACTTCAAACCATTCAGTGTTTCAAAACTCAGTTTTGAAGGCAATATTAAGTAGAAAATTATGAAAAAAACAGATGAAAACCAAAACGAGTTTGTGTTTGTTCTGTGGAAAGATTAATAATCATCCGCCTTTTCAACATTGCATGGGCAAAGGTACAAAGGGAAGAAAAAATGTTTTTTTTTTTAACTTGGGAATTATTTTACTTGCTTGACATGTAAAATATGGTCTAAGCTCTGAGGAACGTTATAGGCTACAAGTGTACAGAATTAAAGTAATTTCTTTAAGACATCTCTAACAAAATTAATATGTTCCTTCTTATATAAGCAGGAAAAGAAAGCACTTGTCAAAAGAAACTGGAAAACACTGATCCAGTTATTTTATTCGTCGTGGTGGTGATTTTATTACAGTTTGTTACTAAAAAGAGAATACATCATCATACTGTCCCCATATCAAAGTATACATAGCACTTGTTCTTGAGACAGTCAATATAAATATTATAGCTGTTTATCATTCCCTCCAAACTGGGTCAATGCACTTTCTTTTTTCCACTTACCATCAGCTGCAAATCAGCAAGTTTTTTCTTCTCTTTCAAGACAAAAAACCATTTATTTTAATGTACTATAAATTTTATCTTTTACAGAATCACATATTATGAGAACTTCTTTGTGTGCCTATACAAACCCTTGAATGTCTTATTCCTTGATTCTTTTGTGCCAGCTTTGTCCAACTTGCCAGAGAGGAAGTATTAGATTTCTAAGAAGTGGATTGATGTGATGATTTCTTGCTATTAGATGATTTTTTAAGATTATTAACACTTTCTTTCTAACTACACAGTAAACAGAGCTTTGTCTACAATCAGTTTAGTCCTGAATCAATCAATACTGTCTCCCTCAAAAACGTTCAAGTAAAGGTTCCATTTAGAATGTGGCCCTGCAAAACAAAAGCAAATTTTTATGGCTGAATGTTTGCAACTTTTAGGGCAAGCAGTGAGTTCTGCATAGTTTGAATAAACCATCAGGTTCCCTCAGGTATATTCATCACATTTATCCAAATTGCATAGGTCTGAGATTTAGAGTGATGTTAAGATCAAAGCTGTTAAACTTATTAATATGAAGGTGATGGTACCTTATTTCTATTATAAAGGCTTTTTCTGATTTGAAGAAATGGTTTCACACCATGAATCAAACTGAACTCAAAAACTTACGTGAAGATTGAACTGTTCACCAAAGGTTTCTGTTGCTTTTAAGACAGCATCACCATGGAATATGTATCAGAATGAAAGACAATCCTACCTAAAGCAGAAATATTTAAACACTGGTTTTCTGTATAGTTGTGAGAATGCTGAACAAAGTACAGATATAACAGGCTGTATGGTGTAATTCTATGCTGGTGATTATGAATGGTGTCCCAGACAAAGTGTGGGCCCACCAAAAGCTAGCATGGTTTTCTTTTACATTTTAAATATGGATTTAGCTTAGGGTAATGCTCATTACACTATGATCTTGCCACCCCAACGTGTGAAGGATGCAGAACACTGCAGACAATTGCACTCAGAGGCCTAAGTGTGACCCATCAGCCCAAGTGAGACAGGAGTTGCCATATCCTCTCCTAAACCACAGGTGAGAAGTGTAGAGAGGAAGTGCTTTTGGTTTATGAAATCTACATTTAATGTACTTACCTGTTTCAAAAATAATTGCGTCCAAAATCAAGACAATATTTTCAGAATCACTGAATGAACTAGGTCAGAAAAGACCTTTGAGATCATCGAGTCCAACATATTTAGGTGTGATGACTCACCCTTAAGGGGAGGGAAGAAATTTGGATTTCACTGTTAGATTTTACAGCTGAGTTTTAGATGACAACAGAAGATGCGTCACAACCTTGCTCCATTAGGTTCTTTCCTTGATGAAGGTAGAACCTCCTCCTAGTATTCCAGGTGTGTGAAAAAGAACATGAATGAGATATGTACAGTGACCCACTGATGCAACTCCCATTCAAGATTCTCAGTGTTTTCAATCTACTTCCTTGTCAGATAGCAGGGATGCTGGGAAGGTCTAAGTGTTCCCCTGATAATGACCCCAGATTTTCCCACCCTTATTCAGGCTGATCAGTATTTTACCCCTAGCAATATAACTGTTAAATAACAAGGTAATTCAGAGTCAACAAGTCACAGATAATAGCTTCCTCATAATTTTTCTCACCTCATATTCACATAACTTAGTCTCTATTTCTGACAGGTTGCAAGCTGACTAGGACCAACAAATCTACATGTCACTCAGGTGTAAAGACAGGAAATCAAATTGCCATTTTTACTGCTATTATTGTTATTTTTATTATTATTTTGTCTAAGTAAAAAAAAAAAAAAAAAAAGAAAAAAACACTTGCCATTGCGGAGACTCCAACAAACCCATCTCAGATTGCTGCCACACTTCACTCGTCATCAGCCAATAAGGAAAAAGAAGATTTGATTCCATGTTCTCCTCTTTTTTGCAGACTGGTGTGTCCAAATTCTTCAATTAGTTCATTTAGATGCTGTTTTCTTAGAAACATCAGCCCACATATTTCACACAGTTTAATGTCTGTTCTACAAATTGAGAAAAAACATGCAAACAAACACTATTTAATGACTGGGTAATATTTAAATATATATAATTACTTGAGTAATTTTTTTTTTTCTATTTATATCCCATAATCTGCATTTTTAGAAACCATTTGAAAGACAAGTATAAAGAAGAGATATAGTCACAAATGAGGTCAGCTAGGTTTGTTTGCAGAAAATGTATCCCTGAAATCAATATTGCAAGCTTCAAATTTACTGCTGAGATCCTCAATATAGTTTAACATTGAGTGAGTCTGTGGGAGTGCAGGGAACATGAGATGAAGAGAAGTTTCAAAACTGTTACCCATTATTTTGCTCCCAGAGGAGAATTTTTGTCCCAGAAATAATTTTTGTAATTAATTTAACTATTAGACTATATACAGGGTGCCCTAGATGTAGATTTATCATTGCAATACCTCTTTTGATGTCTTTTGAGAGGTCTTGGAAATGTGAAGAGGTCCCAGCTGACTGGAAGCTGGCCGATGTTGTCCTGATTTTCAAGAAGGGCAAGAAAGATAACCCTAGAAACTACAGACCTCTCAGTCTCACTTCAGTGCTTGTTAAACTTATAGAGAAGACTATTCTGGGAAGTACTGAAAAACACCTGAAAGACGAGGCAGTTATTGGTGACAGCCAGCATGGCTTCATGAGAGGAAAGTAATTCTTATCAAACCTTGATATTGCCTTTCCACTGATTTCCTCTCTGTGGTGACCAGTAATAGGACTCAAGGGAGTGGCCTGAAGTTGTGTCAGGGGGTTTAGGTTAGATATTAGAAAAAGGTTCTTCGCCCAGAGGGTGGCTGGGCACTGGAACAGGCTCCCCAGGGAAGTGGTCACATCCCCAAGCCTGACAGAGTTCAAGAAGCATTTGGACAATGCTCTCAGGCACATGGTGTGACTCTTGGGGTGTCCTGTGCAGGGCCAGGAGTTGGACTCGATGGTCCTTGTGGGTACCTTCCAACACAGCTTATTCTGTGATCCTGTGATTTATGTTATAAATTAGGAACAAATACCAGGAGTACCAAACTAAACTGTATATTTTATCTTTTATGACCGAGTAAACTTCAACTATGCTGTTGGATATTTTTAGTGTTTCTCTTTTTCTGCACAAGGCATTTCAAAAAGGACATGAACATTAAAGATAACAAGCTCTATTATTTCATTCTTTGATTGTATTTTATTATTTTTATTATTTTTTTATTTTATTTTTATATTATTTTTATTATATTTTATTGTATTGTATTTGATTAATTTGTATTGTGGTGAGAAGATTGAAGAGTTTCTTTCTCATTGGCTTGTTATAGAATCATTTTAATCAGTTTATTTGTTTTTTTAACTGAATGAAAAAGGTAGCATTTTAATTTTAAGGTCATTTTATTTTAGGGTCATTCTCCTATGTCTGTTTGGTTTGAGCCATGTTGTCACTGCCTGCCCCCCTAGACCCTTTTTCCTTTTTTTTTGCCCCAAATGTCATAATTTTCAAGAACCAAAAACATATGTCTTCTTTCCCAAAACTGTTTTCCCAAACAACAAAGCTGCACTGCAAGGACAACACCACAGCTCATGATCAGAAATCTGAATCCACGTCTGGGGGAGCAATTCTATGTCATATGCATAATGTGTCTGGCTAAGCAAACAAAATGTTGATTTGCTTTGTATGTATAAAGGTTTTGCTCAATAAACATGATTTCTTTCTGTAATCTAAAACTTTTTCGTAATGTTTATAAACTCCTTCCTTCATATATCTTATTCTACCTGCCTTCAATACTTCCTCTAAATTTTGAAATAGATAATACATAACTTCTCCACTGAAAGTAACCTGGTTAAAAACCACTTGTGTCAACCAAAACACCCTCTGCCAGGTCCTAGAGTTGAAACAGAGAAAGTCAGTACAAGTCCAATACATAAGTTCTATTTCTATTTTTTTTTACTTTCAGAATAAAGTGTTTCTTTTATCTTTCCTCTTAATACTAGTAGGTGTTAATCCAGCAGTTATCCAGACTTTCAGGATCCATGCTGTAAATTTTAGAAGTTTGGTGACAGCCAAAAAAAGAGTGTTGGAATCAAGATAAAAGGAACTCACCCTAGTAATAATGGAATATGGAGCATTTTATTACCTATCATAGGTCACTGTTTTAAGTCCAGGGTAGTAGTGACCTCAGACTGTTACCTTGTGAGAGCTGTTTTATGATCTATATAAAATGAGTTGCTAAGTTCACTGCATTTTCCTGTTGCCAGATATATGAATATACACTCTGATATAATCTAGCACCACTTTGACTACTCTTACCTGAGAATCTAAGAAAAGAATGTGACACATTGTCCTGGTTTCAGCTGGGATAGAGCTAATTTTCATCCTAGTAGCTGGTACAGTGCTGTGTTTTGGATTCAGTATGAGAATAATGTTGATAACACTGATATTTTAATTGTTGATGTGCAGTGCTGGTGAGCAACGATATTGTGCATCACTTTTGTTTTCCTTGAGTTTTCTTCTTCTTTCTCTCTTTTTGTTATCTATCTCCCTTTTCATTACTATTATTACTAGTAGTATTAGTAGTAGTGTATTTTATTATATTTCAATTGTTAAATTGTTCTTATCTCAACAATGGATTTAACTTTTTTATGTTTCTCCTCTCCTAGGTGGGGAAGGGAAAAAGAAGTTGTGGAAGAATGTGTCTTCTAGAATAGGGCTGAAGTAAATACATGATGAATCTCGAATGAGGGGACCCCATAATGATTTCATTCAGTGTTGACTTTACTCTCTAGAACTCTCCAGAAATCTTGATATCAAATTTCTCAGTGAATTTAATTTAGTTTAAAGGTAATTTCTAGAAATTGATTTTTTCTTGGTAAGTGATTTCATTGTATTGTTTGGGAAGAGGGAAGGCTGGGAATAGGAGATATTTTGAGTCAAATTTTAAAACAGATATGTCTGTCCACCTGAGCAATCAGGCACCCAGATGATACCTATTTTGTCAGGGTGAAAATTAAGTAGTAGACAGAAGTAAATGCTGAATGCTTTTGCACCTTCAGCCCTCAAAAGTGAATATCCATTCTTAAGTACAGATTTTGCTTAAAACACTCAACAGGATAGTGCAATTCTTAACAAATAATTAAACCCTTTATTTTGTAATCATGCGTGTGTTAATGATGCCAATCTAGGATGATTCCAGAGACAGACAAACTCAAGGCTCTGTGGCTGGATCATAACATTCATAATAATTTTTAATGTTACAGTAATCTTAGGGGCAGTTTTACAAGTAATGTGTAAGGAAGGTAAAATCTCGCCCATGAAGAATCTGCAGCATTTTTTCTCATTTGAAAACATAGGTGTATAACATTTGATACAAAAATCCATGTTAACACAATTAAATCTAGGCTTCTGTTGAGAAATAGCTCTTCCTTTTCAAACCTGAAAAGAATGCACTTCTGATCACTCAGCTGTGTACTCTTGAGTTGCATTGTGACATGGCAAAAGGAGAAGATACAACCACACAAAATTATTTTATTTGCTCTCTGTGTGAAGAAAAAAAATTCAGAGGGGGCCAAATCCTAAAATATACTGCAATTCACAGAGTAATAAACAACAGTTTAGCTGCACAACACTCAAATTATTTAAAATAAAATAAATGTGTGACAAAAGAGGAATGGTTTGATCCAGTAAATCTCTATATTTTTTAAATTATGTCAGACTCTACATCTAGAATATTTGAGACTCCAGCCAAGGACCATGAAGATGGCTGAGGACCTGAAGCAGCCCAAATATGAGGCGAGGCTGAACAAGTTTGGATTGTTCAACTTCATAAAAATTATATTCAGCTATTTGAACCTTTTTGTTTGTTTTTTTCTGCAAGGGTCAAACACTGGTACAAGTAAACCTGAGAGGTTATGGCCTTGGAGATATTCAAAATCCTACTTGACATGGCCCTGAAAAATGTTCTGTAGCTGACCTTGCTGTGAGTAAGGTGGGTAGAGTAGACAATCTCCAGAGATCTCTTCAGTCATTTTCTGCCTCTGTGAATTTTTGTGTGGTAGTTCTAACAACTGTACTACTATAACAAAGCAATAAGAGAAGGAAAAGGAAAGTAGTATCTTTTTCCCAGCAGTTGTAGATATAATAACTCTGTAGAAATTGATGTTCTGTGAATTAGTTAGCCTTGCTCTAGCCTTGCCTCAAGTGGTAAAACACTTAATTTGCCTATACTGAGGCCTGAGTTTGGGAAGTAACCTAGTCCTGTTCCAAAAGATGTACTTGTTCATAAAAACAGAAATAGTGATTTAGACAACTGGAAAATTTTTGGCAAAAACTAGACATTCGTAGTTTTAGAATTAGAGTGTGCATATAGGAGTGGGATTCCAGAATCCTGCTAAGTCTGGGATTTATGCTGGTAAAGTATAAGCACTCAAATTCAGTCTAGATGGTAATTTCTCAGTCCTTTCAAGACGCTGATGTTAAGATACTTGAAAGCAGGTTACTTTCAGTGGTCTGACATTTAGGTGTCCCACATGAACATACTCACTACTCTCCTGGGTAACCCTACTGAAGGGCTTTGCCTGTTTTTCTGTCCTACTAAATGGGTAGTTACGCATTACCCTCCTCAAGCCCATATGCAAAAGCTCATAATATTGTTCTAACTATAGTACACACATGTGCTATGTCAAAACCGTGCCTGAATGTATCCATATATACATGTGCACAGTGTGGTTTTAAAATAGCTAGAGTAATTGCAGGACAAAAAATATCTTGTGTAGCTGTGTGCATGCAAATATAATTTCTCAGTCACATATGACAGCAACTTAATATGCCCAGGAAAAGAAATAAAGAGGGGAAAAAATCCCCGAAGTCCTCATTCATTTACCAAATTTTGTGAAATGCCAGGCTCTCTTAATGATTACTGCATGCCAGACTGAAGTAAAAATGTCAGCTGGCCAGAATAAATGGAAAATGAGATTATACTATCTTCTTATAGCCCTGCCAAGATCTAACAGTGCAAGAATACTTTTATATTTTATGAACATTGGCTCTGGAATTTTTAAGTGTGACAACCTTTAGGTGTGTGGTTTAACTTAAATACAAACAGTCTCCATTTCTATACCTTATTCTTTTTCAGTGCTGCTCTCACATCTGAACAGACTTAACAGGCAAATGAAGAGTAACCTATTAATTTTCTGTCCATCATTTTGGTTTAGGTTTTGGATTTTACGATTTATTTTTGAAAGATGAAAAAAATACAAAACATTTTTGTGGAAAATGAAACAAAAAGATTGTATGAACAAAGAGAGAAGGGAAGAAGTCTCCTGATGTTTGCACTTGTGGCCCAGTGGCAGTTGTCTTTAGGTTGTAGAATTTCTGTTTGAAATTGCCAGCTGCAATTTTCTGAAGAGAAATGGAAGTTGTAGCAATCTGGCCAGACACACAGGAAAGAGACACATTTATTTTCCCTTTGGAAACAAACCAAACCAAAAAAACAAGAGGGATATCACTTTAATATTTTGCCCTTCAAAAGAATAAAAGAGAATGTGAATGTTTCAATAAAATTATATGGCAGTCACAAATGTAATGCCATGAACCGCTCAATAATAGGATCATGAAAAATGCTGGAGTGGGGGGAAGAAGAAGGAATAGTAGAAATAAGCAATGCCTTTACTACAAAATACTTTGATCTGTGGTCAGTTGGGCAGTATGTTCTCAAAAGTGTTTTTTCTTTTTTTTTTTTTTTTTCTTCTGGCTCTGAATACTCAGAAACTTGCATGGCAACCAGATGGAAAGCAAAATCACAGAGGTATCTGGAGAAAAGACCAATGCTAAGCTTACAGGAATGGTGCAATTCCAGTTTAGTTTTAAATTCTATCAATCCATCTGTAAGAGATGAAGGAAATAGTAGAAGCACCTATTACTAGACTATCTAAACATTTCAAAGAAAGACAGTTATGAATAGTATAATAATGTTCACCCTAATGCAGGTAAAGATCTAGTGACACTAACTCCAGGTCTGCTAATAGTCTTTCATATCTCATGTCTTATTTTGCTCCTCTTATTCATACTCGACTGCTGTGTCAAACTCATGAAAACATTTTGAATCCAGGCTTTGTAATTTGAAAGCTAGTTTTCAACCTGCTTAATGGTTTATAGGTATATTGTTCAAACATTCAGATTATATTAGGAGTGGGTCAGTCTGTGTATCGATAAGAAAAGATAAATTAATTTATTTTTATGCAGTTTGAAGTGTCTGTCTCTGGCTTCAGGCATTTTTAAAGTACTTAAAATGTGCAATCATGAACATGGAAGTTCACACAAAATATGAAGACAGTCAAAGCCGTCCAGTTAAAACAAAACTGAGTATTTCTCCATACTGAAAGCTCCCATCTGAGTATTTGAGATGCCCAATGCCACATTACATGTCTAATTTTCTTGGGAAATCAAAAAAAAAGTATCTAACTGATTTCTGGAGGCTTTGAATTGTATTCCACACAAATGTGTAAAAACTATTTTAAGTGTTCTGCCATAGAATGTAAAAAAGCTGGGCAGAATCAGACCAACAGGAGAACAGAAAACAGTAGTTAAAATATGCACAATCAAATCCTCTTAATTTAAAACTGTTTCTTATATGAAACATTTCTAGTGATCATATCTTCATTTATGTTACACAGAATGGATGATTTACAAAACTGTGTCCCAAGATTTTAGAACTTTGCAAAGTAAATCATTGACAGTTACAGCTGTGTGATACACCTTTCCAATCTAAAATTACCTGTCACATTTTTCAAAAGCTTTTATGTTGCAGCAACCTGTCTGTTATGGGCGTGTTGTGCTTGTGTAAGCACAAATGCCTTTGTTCAGTTGTGCATTTGTTATCACACAAGGGACACCTCAGATGCCTCAGGACCTGTGAGACATTCATGTGAACTGACTGATATGAGGGAAACCCATTGTTTACCCAAGGCTTTCCCTTGTGGCTACTGGGGTTCCAGCTGGATGCTACTCAATTTATTTCCTATAAACCCCAGTAACTCGATGTCCAGGAAACTGATTCAAGCCCATAATATGAATACAGGATTTATCTTGACTGCAGTTACTCTAGTAACCTAACTGTGACACGGACTTTTCTCTGACCAGAGGTCCAAAGTGACCATGCTGAGATAGTATCAATGTTATTATATACTCTCCTACCTCAGGAAAAGGTAGAAACACCCTAACTGGTGACTAAAAAGTCTTCTGGAAATGGCCAACATTCAGACTAGGAGGTTTGGAACAGGACTAGCTGCCTTGAACCGAAACTTGGACATGGAACATCCTAACAATTCGTGGGTACAATCAGTTGACTTTCAGTCTTTGAGTTCACTCCCTGCCTCTTCTCAACTGTCCCACAGAGATGCTGACCATATGTTCAGGGCACTGAAAATGTCGCCAGCCCTCACAGGGATATGGCTTTCATAGGGATTCTTTCCAAGAGGACAGGGCAGGGACTGACAGCCAGGGCCCACCCCGTTGTCCCAGGCAGGAGCAGCTGGGCCAGCAGGGACAGCCCAGCCCCTGGCATCCCTCACCTCCATGGGGGTGGAAATGGGCCAGGGACAGGGTGGGCTGTGGGTCCATGGATGAGCCTGGCTTGGCAGGCCCCTTGCCAGGCAGGGCAGGGCTGTGGGGAGCTGCAGACCAGCCCTGCCCTGCTGCTGTTGGACAAGGCCCGAGGGCCCTGGGAAGCTGACAATGACTCCTGGGTTGTAGGTAGGATGGGGAAGCCCCAGGAGAGGTCAGGCAGGGGCAGCCAGGACTGTCAGGGACCTGAGCCCAGCCTCGTCACCTTCACAGACTCACAGAGGCTCCAGAACAGCCTCCTACAGAGGCTGTGACTTCACAGGAACTGTACCAGCTCTAAGCGGTGTGAGATTGCCGAGCAGCTAATGAATAAGGAGGAACAATAAGCTTACCAAGAATAAATGGGAGTACATAAAACCGAGTCTTTAATGTAAATAGGTCTGTTAGAGGGCCTCTGCAAGAATATTATACAAGTGATTAAACAGTGAAGAATGAGAAAGTTAAGAATTCAGCTGATCTGACTTCATGGCGAAGCCTGAATTCAGGACAAGACAGTCCTGGAGGTGAGGACTTATGGCAATCAGAGGAGCCCTTGTCATGTCCCCAAGGTAGCACACAACTCTGCCTTTATGCAGTCAGCACTAATTTGCTGTCACTGTCAGAGCCAAAAATATTTGATATACTAATATTAAAAAGAACATTCCACCACACCAGAAAACCATTTGCTTTCAGGGCTAATGCTGATAAATTTACTGTGAAACATCCACAGCATAATGCTCAGTACAGTATGCTGCTTGGTTTCCAAAGGCCTGCCTAATGGGGACACGTGCCTCGTCTTGCTTTTTACTTCCAACACCCAGCTGTACAGAGGCAGAAATTTAAAATTAAAAATAACCTTTCAGCTGATTCCTTGCATAATTGCTATCTTGTTTTGTTAATACTGTGGTTGAATTATAACTTGCTGAAGCCCTGGAGATTTGTGTGCTGGTTTATCAGCCTGAATTTGCATTGACATGCTTTTCAGTCAAGTGAGTAACTAAATCCTGTGGCCTTGAGTGAGCCTGGCAGTATTTGCATAGAAAATTAGAGGTAGATTAGGGAGAATGAATATATGATGTCTCCATGAATAGATGCAATGATGAAAATTTTGTGCACCTCAAAATACTACTGAATTTCATTGAAAGACTGTGGCTGACATACTAGCAATGCTTTGAAAAAGCAATGTAATAAAAATAGGTGCAAGACAGCCAAACCTCTGCTTCAATACCAGGCAGCTTTTCACTGTGGTTATCAGAAATGCCCATGTCTCTCTTGACTGTTATTCATACCTGAACACAAGCAGACTAAAACAGGAATTTCAACTGAAAAAGCTGGTCATCATTTCCCATTTACAACCTAGTGAAAATTGAACTTTACGTTTTTGTGGAACAGATCAGTACACCGAGTAAACTTCTTTGTTTCCTCGGGGTATGGGGTATTTATTAATTAATTTTTTCCCCTTAAAAAGGAGTAGTTAATTTTGTAGATGTTTCATCCTGGTTATCACAAAGGCTGCTGATGCCAGAATATTCTGTTAGGAATTTTTCTCCTGTTTATTATGAAAGATTAGGAAAAAAACATTTCAAATTGAGGGCGTATTTATTAATTTCATTGTTAATAATCATCTGAATGAGGCTTGTCATCACCAGACCAAAATGGACATGTTCCATATGGTTTCAGCCAGTATTTGATGGTTTAGAAGAAATTTCAAGAAGCCTCATTCCCCATAAGGTAAGTATCTGGTGACAGGTTTAGGCTTTTTTTCCCTCGTGCTCAAATCCATCAGGTTTTATTGAATCCTTAATTTTGCTTAATGTAACTGAGGGTATTTTGAAGTCTGAGAACCAGTGAAGAAAGTTATATCCACATATCTGGAACTCCTTACTGAATAGGGACATTGTCCTCAGAGCCCCGGAGTGCTTTTACAATAATATTTCTGTTTAAGTTCTGATTAAACCAACTCTTCATGTTCCTTGAGCTTCTGAGAATTTCTCTCACTTGACTAGAGTGGGAGCAGATGGCTTTGATTAGATCACCCAAGACTTTATCTTTTAATCACCTGCCTCACCCAATCTGAGAGGGGAAGAGGGCAGACACATGAGTAATCTCCTCCTTTCTGCTTCTCTGTCTGGCCAGTCCTCTGCAAGGCATCTGCTGAGACCTCATTCATCACAGTGAAAGCTGGGGATGGAGAGCTGTGCAATACCCCAAGGTTCTGCTGTGCTGGGCCAGGGCCTCACCTCTCCCCTGTCAAAGGAAAGGCTACATGTACTTTTGTCAACCTGTCAGCAAGCACTTCTCTCTCTACACCGTTTGCTCAACCCTCTCCCCCCATCCTGACAATGTCAGGTTTCTGAAAATGTTTCATTTTGAAGAAAATCCCAGAGGTAGTTCTCATGAGCATGTATTCTTTATTTCAATCCTCAGTGCATAGCCATATGTGAAAGATGTATTTGTCTGTATGTGCGTGTATATATGTGTATATATTTGTATATAAATCTATTTTGTGTACATATCCATGTCTCAAAAACATGAAAAAGGAGTGGACATTGTGCTTCCTTTAGGTATAAAAGTTATCAATGATGACAATGAAATTTAAGTTTTTGGTCACAGTTTTAATTGAGCCTGTCATAAAACCACAACCTTCCTTCTGTGTTTTTGCTTCAAAGAAAAATAATCCCCAGAATTCTCCAGAACTAAGATATAATATTCTCCTTGGACTGCTGAAGAGTGGCAAGTTAATTCTTTCCAGAAGAGTTTTCCAATATTCTACTAATGTTTCCTGCTGTATGTTAATTTAGAATTCTTATACTAACTCACATTTAACATTAATCACAGTTTTTCAAGGAAAAAAACCAAGACTGATGGCTGATTAAAATAGATGTTTGAAAGTTTCTTTGATTGGAGGCCAAATTACAGCTTCCTTACTTTTAGACGGTTTTTATTCAGACAAGTTTTTTTTTAAGACAACAGATTTTTTAAATTCTGTAAAGCCAGCATTATTCTCATCAGAATTTAGATCAGCTGTGAAAGAATCAATTACTGAAAACTTTCAATACTTACACAAAGAATTTTGTAAATAAGTAAAAATTTATATATTTACAAAATGATCAATTTCATAAGATCAGAAATTTGAATATAAATAGCATTCAAGAATATATAATTGACCTTAAAAGTGCCTAAGTATTGCTCAGATGTTTAATTGTATTGGTTGTAAGGCTTGTATTCAACATATTGTATACAACATATATCCATGTTGCATAAAGAGATGTGTTCTTTCTTTTAAGAGATTTAAAATAAAAAATGGTAAGGAGACATGAAAAAATTAAATCCCAAATGCTTATTAATTTAATAAAAACATGAAATTACTCCTCTGCATTGTACTGACTTGTTCCAGAATTCATCAAAATGACACTAAATTTGGGGAGAAGAGGATTTAAATTCATAGTGTGAGCATAAATCCTTTTTTTCCCCCTTCAATACAAAGCACAACTTTAAAGGGAACAAAGTACTGTGAAAGCATGACAATATTATATTTGATATCAAAAGGATATATGTAATATCTGATTCACACCATGAGAAAGAATATTTGCCTTTAAGATACAGTTTACTCCTCAAGCTATCAATGAGCCTTTTTTCATGCTACATCTGCCAGAGCAGCTCAGCTTCACCATCTCTTTGTAGATACACTCACAAGATGACACATTTATACCCCACAGGTATTAATAAAATCATAGATTCCTTGAATGGCTATAGTTGGAAGGGACCTAAAGCTCATCTAGTTCCAACACCTCTGACATGGTCACTAGGCTAGGTTGTTCAAAGCTGTATGCAATCAGGCCTGGAATGCTTCCAGGGATGGTGCATCCTGGTGGTATATGTTAATACTCAGCAGAGATTCGCAGTTTTTTACAAGGAAATTCACCCAACTTGCCTGAGAGTTCATAGCCCACAGTGGCCCTGTTACCCTCATCACCAGCTAGGAGGCAAAGAGCCCTAAGGTCAAATTCTGGTAAAACGAACTGAACAGAAATATTTCAAGAATTTAGCAATCATATTTTCACTCAGCCATTGAAAAGCATGAAGAAGTTTGATATTAACACTAACACCTCAGGCTAAGTATCTCTGATAGGTATTTAATTCCTGTTTAATAAGGCAGTTATTGTATGTTTAATAAGTACTGGCAGATTATTTAGCACATGGAATAACAATTATGTATGGGTTATCTGGCAGATTTCTTAACTAACAAAATGTCACTAAATATCTTTTTATTAGACTTTTAACTTTAGCATCACCTTTAACTAAAGGAATTTAACACTAGAATTCCTAACAACATTTTTTTGGTACACTGTCCTGGTTTCATCTGGGATAGAGCTGATTTTGTTCCAAGTAGCTGGTATAGAGCTGTTTTGTATTTAGGATGAGAATAATGTGCATAACATACTGATATTTTAGTTGTTGCTGATCAGTGTTTACACTAAATCAAGGTCTATTCAGCTTCTCAAACTACCTCACAAGTGAGTAGGCTTAGAGGAGTACAAGAATTTGGGAGGGGACATGGAGAGAACAGCTGACCCAAACTGGCCAAAGGGATATTCCATTCCATGTGATGTCATTCTTAGCATATAAAGCTGGGGGGAAAGTTGGCTAAGGGATGGCTGGACATCAGTCAGCAGGTAGTCAGCATGTGAAAGTACATTGTGCATCTCTTGCCTTTTATATTCTAAATTTTGTATCATTATTCTTAGCATCATCATTATTTTTCCTTCCATTTCTATCCCATTAAACTGTCTTCGTCTCAACCCACAGTTCTACTTTACTTTTTTTTCCAAATCCCTCCTCATCCCACTATGGGGAGGGTTGTGAGCAAGAGTCTGTGTGGTGTTTATCTGCCTTGTCTTCTTAAGCCACGACATACAGAACTCCATGCATATTAAGTAAAGAGAATTTCTCATTAATTTCAATATACTGAGAAGACAACACATATAGTCCACTTTTTAACTTCTGTCTTATGTATAATAGTGATATCTATGTGAAATTTTGCACTCTTTATGTTGCCTGGACCACTTTATTTCACTTTATGGTGTCTTTATTGGGATTGCTTCTGACATTTGAAATAGAATGTCTTCAAAATATCGTGGTAGGAGTGTCCATTCATCCTTTCCCCCATCCCATAATATTTGGCACAAAAGTGAATTCATTTAGTTTAAACTCAAACTAATTCTCCACCAGCCCACAGTACTTATTTTGTCAGCTTTGAAAAAACTGGGACAAAAACTCGTGGAAGTTCTCCTCTGAACCAAAGAACTACCTGATTAGAGTTCAATAAACAGAAAGTAAATCCTTTATCTCTATAGTTCAGCATGTTTCCTGCCCTTTTTGACTAATTAGTTAATTTAAAGAGGTATTATTCATTGACCATATGGACTAAGTTTATCTTGTAAAAATTTAAGAAGTCAGAGCTGTGGCTTCAGCTGTGCAAGGGTTGTCAGAATACAGAATTAATCTTAATTTGTTTTGACCCTCTCAGGTGCTTGCATATTGTTCTCCACTTACCTACCCATCTAGAAAATGCAAGGGTAAAATCTCCCAGGGGAAGCAGCAAACTAACAAAATATTCTCAGGGAAAATAGGGTTGCTGTATATACTTTCCTCATTACCCTCCCTTGGAGGGTATTGAACTTTGAAATTGATTTAAAACTCTTTTATGCTTCAATTGAAAACAACCCCCATGTGCTCCCAGTTCTGTCCTCAGAGCACTTGTGTCTCTGTAATGATTTTGCTCTTATAAGAATTGAATTTTCAAGATATGGTGCAAGATGAATACTTTGATATATGCCATGGAGTTTGCTTCTGGGTGTCTTGTGCTCTGCTCAAATAAATATCGTTGATCAACACTACTGATGAAAAGGATGGTCAAATTTCTGGGCAAAAGTTAAACTGCAGAGTTAAACTGGTGACCAAAGTATAAAAATACAATTTTTTTCAAATTTTTTGGGTTTTAGTTTAATGGTATTTTGAAGGAAGAAGGGGGAAAATAATCTCTATATGTGACCTGAGAAAGGGATTCAAAAACACTTACCTTTTCTCCCAGCTCCTGAAAGGTTTCTAGGCAATTGAGAGCAAGTGATTTTAATCTTAGTTTCTCACTCTAAAATGGACCTGCTGATTCTAGCAATTCTGCATTAATTCATAATTAGCTAAATATGATACATATTATTTCATTACAAAGGTAGTAACTACTTTTCATATTTGTATAAGATTTATTAATATTATAATATTTCTAAGTAAAAATAGGATGAAAACAATACCTTTTGCCAAAACTTGGCTTTGTGCAATTTCCATCTTCACTTGTTCTTTACAGAATGTGTTGCAAATGTTGTCTAAATTTACATAAGCATAAAATCCTTATGAGAATGGATAGGAAAAGATAAGTGATAACTATTTCAGCTCCTTTATTGGTAACACAAATAAATAGACAACAAGATGAGCTAAATCATCACCATGCAAGGAAAAGCAAACATATGTCAGGTACTCTTGTGGTTTTCTCTTCTTCTTACTGGCAAGTGGAGATACGACAACATCCTATAGGGCAGCTAAAGCAGCAGTCACCAATAAAATAATAGCAGTGGACCCTTGACTTTCCAAAAAGCTTGAGCAGACAGATGACCCTATGTTTATATTTTGTGTGAGACACCAGACCTCCAACTCTACAAAATTAATAATGTAAGGAAGGAATGATTGGGGTGTACCCAGAACCTGGGCCAGTTTCTAGAATGCCAGATTTTCCCACACTGAATCCCACCTGCAAATTTTTCACTTGACTTTCATTCATCAAGATGGCTCACAAAAAATACTGCATTCTGAATTTGAGCTGCAGTGACAGAACCCAGCTTTTGCTCATATGTGTCTGCAGGGTTTTATGCAAACAGGACTTTCACCATTTCCACACAGATCTCATCTCTGACAAATAGGTTTTGTACTTTGTAGCTAACCTGACTTCTGTGTTTTACTAGGAAATATTCAGTGTTCTAAGTGTAGATGAAAAACTCCTTCCTATTTCATATCCTCTCCCATTCAAGGCATTGCCAGTGGTGTTGAAAATGACAGCACATATTCTGTGACTGAATTTTCAACAGCCTGTTCTTAATTCTATGTTATTGGGGCATGGTTTAGATAGAAGCTTTCAAGTATCCGATATGAGACATGGAAACAGATAAATAGCTAGTGTAAGAAACAGAGAGCAGATAATTCTAGTAAGAAAAACCACGTCCACTCTAGGGGAAGCATTAAGTGTGTCCCACGTGAATTAACACAGATCTCTGCTGCCTTTTATCCATGTAACTGATCAGGACAGAAGGATCAAGTTTAAGTGGTAACATTTGCTGATGCTGATGGGAGAGCAGCAAACATAGATAGCTGCCCGAGGTATACAGGAGGTAGAAAATTACTTTAGTTCTGGGCTGTAGACTGACATACTGTATTTACTTGTTTCAATCAGCCTGATTATAAACTCACTCTAGGGTTTTGTTTTAACACAATGCCACTGACTCATTAGAATTACTTCTAGGTTCGTCTTATCTTTTTCTAACACTGACAAGAAAGGCTTGTATGTTTAGCATGAAATTACATTTCTGTGGAAGACAGGGAGAAAGACAAACAGACCTTTAAATGAAAATATAAGCAACCTAGTTTAGAGTTTGGTGAAGTTAAGGAATATCTTAACTGAGAGTAGGACTCTGGGACTCAAAGAAACAGCAATATGCAAAACTGGATGTGCTGTCATGCTTTTATTTTCCCATTTCTTCCATATCTATCCAGTTACAGGATCAGTAAGTCACAAAGGAATAATAGATTAAGATACTATCAGGTACTCCTTGATACATTACACCCACTAGTATGAGCTCTGCATATATATGGCATCTTATATGTAGGTAAAGAGAT
The DNA here is from genome assembly GCA_013397915.1 of Daphoenositta chrysoptera. Classification (NCBI taxonomy): domain Eukaryota; kingdom Metazoa; phylum Chordata; class Aves; order Passeriformes; genus Daphoenositta; species Daphoenositta chrysoptera. Next base: position 675,850 of record VZRO01003175.1, read on the forward strand.
CAAGATAAAATAAAAGGAGTGTTGGAGCTGGCTGTTTTGGTGACACTTGATACTGAATTTCTCCATGCTGGAATAGAGATTTTTGAATCTCTTATACCACTGGAGTTCCATAAACAAAAGTAATTGCATCAGGGTCTTCTGTTGCATTAAAAAAAAAAAATCCTGGGAGAAAACCCCAACAAAACCAAACCAACAGCCGAATGATAAATACTTTATAGAATATAAATGGTATTTAAACTCAAAAATTCATCATGATGCCTCCTAGAGTCTGTCATAATAGTGGAAGTTTCAGCACAACAGCAAAATTAAGATTTTCTGCATATCATGCAACAGAAAACTTTTTAAGAGGTCTGGGAAAGTGATATTATGTATGGTTTAAAAAAATATTTCTACTGGATAAGGAAATATGAGTGAGTTCCCTAACCTTCCATAAAAAAAAAGAAACAAAAAGCAATTACCAGAATATCATTAATCCATGACATCATAAATCGTATAATTTACATTTCATCGTTCTTGTATAAAATGAGAACAACAGTTACAATTATAAATCTGGGATGAAATTTCTTGGATTTTCCAAAAAATTACAGCTATAACCAACAAAAACCCAAGAATGCCTTCCTAAGAAGAATATTTAGATATTAAATTAATGTAATAATAATAATAACAACAACAAGAATAATGCAGCTTTCCAGTCTAATCATTATGCACCACACAAGAAAAAAAAAAAGAATCCTTAGCAATGAGGTGTTAAGGTTAGATAATCCAAACCAGCAATTAAGTTTTGAGCTATTGGTGATGAATGAATGCTTGTGAAGGATGTCTGTAAACACACTTCCTGAAGAATTTAATATCTAATATTTTGATTCGGTTTTCTGAAAAAGGAAGGAGGATAATGCAAGTAATTATTGCATAGGAGCACATATTAGTCAAAAAAGTGTGAAGTTTTATTTAGTATTATTCAAATATTGACTTTTTATTCCTGTTGGGCAGTTGTTCTGTTATCTTACCATTTCCCAGAAACCTGAGGCTTGAAGCTAAACAAGCTAACTAAACAGGATAACTACTTGCATTGAATGAGGACTTTTCCCCACAATATTCTTACCCATCCTGCATTTTTTCTCTACTCTTTTAAGGTATTCTTCATTTTTCTTTGAAGTAACTGTTTCATATTATGACATACAGATTGTTTTCTGGTTTTGTTTTCGTTTTGTCTGTTTGTTTTTGTTGTTATTGTTTGAAATTATTAATTACTTTAACTATTTTTGAGGTTCCTTACATTTTTACATTTACATTTACATTTACATTTTTAAGAATATATGAGGATAAATTTCTCAGACTTGGACACTATATTGGCCAGGAGTGAGAAATTCAAAACAAATCAGTAGCATCTTTGCTTGAATTGATATATATGATACTGAGATTTGTGTTCTTGGCCTTCTCCATTTAACAGATGTGTGTTATTACCATGAAATTATTACTTATTCTACAGGGTAATGCACAGCATTGCTTTATTAATATATGATTTCTTCATTCAGTATTCAAGATAAGAAGCCTTAAAATCCTCAGTATCTTTAAACATAAGTATGTTTTTTGTTTTCACTCTTCCACATAGTTTTCTGATCAAAAAGTGTCTCTGAAGCATTTTACCAGCTGTTTGCCATAAATTTATTTCCCGTGGTAAGCCTACAGATAGTGTGTCCTATCCTATTGTAAATCATATGCATTCACCCTAAGGAAAAAAAAAAAATAAAACCAAAGCCACCTAGTACACAAACTGGTTTAAAAAAAAAATCTTTGAGAAGATAGCAAATTCAGTATTTTCATATAAAAATTTAATATTTTTTCAATTAGTTGTCCTTCCAGAGCCATGTAAGTCATGAGAAATTACTTTTTTTTTTTTGTGTAATGTCTTTCTAACCTTATAAATTTCCTTTGTTTAGAGTATCAAAAGATTGGAGTTAATTTTCTTGTACTTGTTTGAGCAATGACATTCAGGTATCTTACTAGACTTTAAACACTTTTCCTAACTGTCGAGCTTTAAATTCGTTAGGACCTAAGGGAAATTTGCAGTGTTGATTGTGCCAGTACTAAAATGGGCGTATTCCCCTGAGATGTCTAGTTGAAGTATCCATAGTTGTCCTAGGCTTGATTCCAGAGTCTCTGTAGGAAATAAGTAGACATGGATAACTTACATTTAATAATGCTGTCACTGCAGCCTTCTCAGACCTCTTGTGTTACAGTAATAACTTTGTATTATTATAAATAAAGGTCCTCATACATAACTAATCATAATTGCAATTTTAAAGGTTTTAAGATAAACACATACTAAATTTGAAGCCAAATCATTTAATCTTCAGTTTGTTACGTTGATGGACGACTTTTGAAAAATTGAGGATTTTTTTTGGAGGAGGAGATGCTGCATTTAAAAGTTGATTTAGAACTGGGTGACTTTTTTTGGAACTTTCCTGTACTGTTAAAATTTTTGAAATTACATATAAAAAGATGTCCTGAATATTTTGGTATTTTCTTGATGTGGGAGTAAAATGATTATGATTATTTCCACTGAGAACAAAATTTCTCTTTGTTAAGACATGCCTGTGTATCTTTCTTGGGAATATAATTATGTCTTAAGGATTAATGCATTCCTTGGTGATCTGACTCACAAACACTAAAAGACAAGAGAAGGGAGGGTACTTCTATCTTACATTGAATGAAATTGTGGGCTACAGTTATATATATATCAGTTTCACAAGGATATGACAGAAAGGAAAATATTGGCTAGACAACTGAGAAGGATTTTTGTATGGCCTCAGCGAGTAGGAAAGAAGTAAAGTTACATATATATGTGCCATGGCAAATATGTCAAGGGGAGATAGCTAACCACATTCTTATAGCCAATTTACAGCAACCCTAACAGGGAGAGTGAATTGTAAACAGATGAGGACATTCCCACTGCCAGCTGCAGCGAGACAGGGGTGTCATTCCACATCTCTTCCAAACTCTGTCACTAGCCCAAACTGCAGCCTAATGCAGACAAGGAATCATTTTCTTCTGTGTTTCCTTAGAGGGTTTCTTTTTTCCCCTTTGCTGATTTGTTTACAGCAGCAGTGGAACACAGATCTATTTTTTACATTTGCACGTCTTTTCCTAACTGAAACAGGAGTGAAATTCTTTTGCTTCTTTTTTCTCTTCTCCAAGAAGTGAGAAATGAAAGTCTCTCCACACACAGTTAGAACAGTTTGGTCTTCGAAAAGGAATGGAGAATGATACAAAACGTTGCCTTTGGGAGTACTACCCCTTATTAAAACAAGAAAAGATAAATATCCTACTATTTATACCAGGAAAACAAAATAGTGGAACAAATATGAATAACAGTTATGAAGCCACCAGAAATCAGAAGCTATTTGACTGTATCCCTCCAAGAAAAAGAAAAAAAAGCTCTATTTCAAAGTAATCTCTAAGAATTCCTACCTTACCTTTTTAAGTAGAAACTTTCAGGGACTATGCAAACCCTACATGAAGCTCCCAATTTAATAGCACTCTAGTGATATTTTTTGAGAGAGAGTCAGTAAGAACTTCAGAATTTTATCCATGAAAATGTGAAAACAATATCTTAGAAGTACTGAAATACTAGGAAATTGTATACTATTAGATGTATCTGGTGCAAAAGCACTGTATCTATTTTTAAACCAACACTCATTTTCATGTGGAATATATTGGCATGAGTGGCTTCTGCTTTCAGGAAAAAATATCTTCTTTTTCAATTTTTTTTTCTTTAACGCTTCTAATACTAAAACATAAGAAGTACTTTGCAGAATATTTATTAAATATTCAGTACTAGAAATCAGAGTCAACAGACTATTACAAGGACAGCCTTGAGAGATGAGAAAAGGAGAGAAGGAAGAGGAAAGCTGAGACAGGTATAGCTCTTTCAAGAAAGGGTTGGAAACATTGCAGTCTCATGTTAACAGGTGTAATGCTTTTTTTGCTTTTAGTTGAACGTTGTTTCAAAGAGTCTTCTTTGTCCAAAATAAAACAGCACTTTCCAGCAAAACCAGGTAGAACATCTTGAAACAAAACAAACTAAAGCAAAACAAAAATTAAACAAAATTAAATAAACGAACCAACTTTGATCAAACATAACATCATGGTACCATAACAATGATTGATGTTTTGGAGACTGTACAAGCATTTATTCTGGATATGTAGAGATGCTATGGTAATTGAGTTTCAAAACTAAATCTCATTTATTTTTATATACTTTTCCTGATAAGGATCGCTTTAATAGCTATTTTCAAACCTAACTCATTCTTTCACCATAGATTATTCCATATGATTTTCCACTACCTTACATTTTTCCTTGTATTCAGTTAAATTACCCAAGGCAAATGCTTCAAAGCAAACTCCAACAAGGTTTCAATGTTTGAAGGCTAGCAGAGAATATATACACACACATGCATACACATATGACTCTGGAAACTCAAATATCTTGTTGTCTCCCAGACTAACACACCCTGACCTGTCTCTGTGATTTTGTAGTTTGTCCAGGAATGCATCATAAAAAAAAACAAACCAAAACCAACCGACCAAACAAAACCAACCAAACAAACAAAAAAATACCACCAAAAAGCTATAACTGCATTAGAAATCAAGATGGTTTTATTATCTACTACATTCAATTTTCAAAAAGAATAGTATTTTCATAAGGACAGAATGTATTTAGCTGTTTTGTTGGATTCTTTTCTTGCCATGTTGCAATTTTTAGTCAAATTTACACATTGCATTTGGTCCCAGAAATCTGATGACAGAGACATTTTAAGCAATGCTCTTTAACACAAAAGCAATTATAAGTGATACACAGAGGGTAAGAAAGAGCTTTTCATGTCAATAGCTCATTTGTACTAATTATGTCTTCCTATATAACAGAGGTAGGTATTATTGGCCTAACTGCTGAAGTGATTTCTGAAGAAAATGTACTTCTGTATTGGAATAAATTCTTTGTGATTTCCCTTAGCACATGTTTTAAAGTCAGTTCTGAGCCATGTATTGTAGAGTGTTCCAGACCCACAGCTGGCTTCAAAGATCAAAATTTCCATTTATTTATATAATAGTAGCTATAGTTTCAAAAGTAGACATTCCTCAGCAGCTACTATAAGGAACAGGCTAGGTGAGACCAAGTACAAGTTTCATTTGAAAATCTGTTTATGAGTGGGATGACTTTTAAAAATAAACAAGCCCTATACACTTTGGTTGCCACTTGTGACTCTAAGTGAACATTGCTTACCTAAGTTGCAAAGTTTTTGTTTAGAAATATTTGGAAAGTGGTTTTGCACATAATTATTAGATGATAATAGAAATACCAAGTATTGTTACTTTGCTGGCCAAGAAGGAGCAGAAACAAGTGTACAGGAGTCAAGTCAAGTACAAATTTTCCCTACACTTCATTAAAAAATCAAGCATATTTAGACATACAAAGCAACAGAATGAATCATATCACATAACTGGAGAACAAAGAATCTATTTTGAAAACAAAATTCGTAATGAAAGCATTTTCATCTACTAAAGCGAGCTGACACAAATCTTTTTTTTAGATTCACTGTTGAATTTGACTTGTTTGAATTCTTTAAAGAGTTTTGCACAGTAGGATCCTTGCTATAGATATAGCCTTGCTTCTCCCTCACTTTAACTTGAAATGAAATGTAAAAAAAGAAATTTTAAAAAATTACATCCAAATGCTTGTCTTATGGAAAAGGAAGAAAAATTTTAAGCATATATTTACAATCTGAGGACTATGACATAGTTTTTAAGATTTTATTCAGGTAAGTAACAGAATGAGTAAGAGAAACATCTAAAAAAGCTTTTCTAATGAGTTACAAAATGGATTTTAACATTTATATATATATAAATAAAAAATAATATAATATAATATAATATAATATAATATAATATAATATAATATAATATAATATAATATAATATATATATTATCTATAATATAATACTCTTAATCTCTTAATATAATTTTTAATATAAAAAACCCTGTATATAGGTTTTTTCATAACCTCAGTGTTGTAAAAAACACCTCACATAAGCATTCCATGAACAGAGGACCTAGAAGAGGTTATTATTACACCCATATCCAATATGTGATTTGTCTAACATTTACCACAAATCAGGCTGATCTAGGACCCTAGCAGAGTGACCATAGGTGTATGTGCTCACACACATGTTTGCAGACTGCCCTGCAAAAAGCCTTGCCTAATTTTGGCATTCTGTACTATAAACAAGCAAACAGACAAAAAGAGGTTGCTCCTTTTTAAAACAAAGTTGAAAGACAAACCTTAGAGGGGTCCCAAAGTAAAAGGGAAACCTGACCAGTGAAATAACATGAATTATGTGAGCTCAAAGGCAAGGAATTAATGAAAAGCCACTATTTCCATTTAAGCAATTGCATATTGAGGCTCTAGAAGGAATCTGAGAAGTCAGAATTAGCCTGGAAAGTAACAGTCAAATCTCAGTGGTGGGTGCTATGCAGAGGGTCTGCACCGAGATATGTGTCAAGAAATCCCGAGACAGAAAAACTCTGTCTGAATTCAGACCCAAGGAAATGGGGAAAGTGCCTGGGGATATGATGGCTGGAACATCTGACAGCACTCTGGTAAAAGGCCAAGGGGGGCAGCAGGCCAGCTGCCATCACAGCTAAGTTCACCACCTAAGGAGACAGAAATTCCTCTCTGCCTGTCGTCAGAGAACTGCATCTGTTTCTGTAAATGATATACAAGACCTTATGTACGTATCAGGAACCTTTGCCTCAGAATCTGAACGTAGCACAGGGGAGCTGGGGAGAATGAGCTGTCCCCGAGGAGCAAGGCCGTTCACACAGGCACAGAGACAGCAGATGTGATTGACAGGATTGGTTCTATATGGACAGAAGATTCAGCTGAGAGTGCTTTTCTGTTCTTGTTTTAATGTTCTTTATACCTACATCTTTTTATGTTTGTCTTCAGTCACGTCAGCACAGAGGATTTTCTCTCAATCTGATTTATGCTCTAGCCATGGTCTGTCTTACACTAAGCAGGGTCAAGAAAATGGAAGAACAAGCATGGGTGACTCCTCTCCTATCTCATTTAGAAGACATGCATCATGGCTTTCAAACCTACTGCTTAATTCAAAAAGTCTCTCAATAAAAGTTTAAAGAAAGAAACAAATATACAAATAAACAAACAAAACATCCCAAACCAACCAGCCAGACAAAAAAAACTCCCACAACTTTCTCATTTCTTTCTAGGACAGGAAATGAATTTAAAGTAGATTATATATCCTTCACTGGGGTGATGATCCCATCTGTGTTTCTCAAACTACTTATGTAAGGCTGACTTGTTTATGTGTAGGAATAATGAATATGAATATTTGTCTGTTATGAAGGGTGATTTATCACTAATCATTCTGCCCAGAATAAAGCGATAAAGCTGTTTCCAGTTTTCTTAGGAATATCTATAGAGAAGGTCCTCATCAGCAGGCCATAACGATGATGATTCACTTCCTCACCACTCCCAAACTCTTCCCCTGTGAAAACATTCTGTCTTGCAAACTCAGTGCTTTATTTTTTATTATGTCAAATATAAACAGATTTGTCTCAGCATGGAAAGAGAGATTTTTAAGTCAGGGTCTTGACTAAGACATTTAATATTGACAGGACAAAGGGAAGTACATGTCTAGAGCTTAGTTAACCTGGAGTCACAACTTACGTTTTTTATTCTTCATTTTGTTCTGTGCTATTAGCTGGTCAGCCAAACTCTTTTGTGACTCAGAAATCATTTATTTACCTGAAATGCTCTAAATGGATAATTTTAATCAATAATTTAACTTGTTTTCTGTTGCTATAGGTGCATTTTACACTGGAGGGTCAGATGGGTCTTAACAATGTCTGAAAGTATGTAATTTTACTTGAAAAGGTCTTTTACTTGAAACTTGTGTAACCTCACCATGGGTCTGGGTGTTACAGGTTTGATTATAAGATGCCAATGATCCTCAATATGTAAGGAGGTATATTGGACCACAATAATATCTATGAAATCCAGTAATTAATAACACTTTTATTGTGGATTTTCCCAAATTATTTTTCTCCCTTTTCACATCCGGTTAAAAGACCTTTGGATGTTTCTCCACTTTGTTGAAATTCAAGTTTCCCATGCATAAACATCCTACATTTAAAGCATTTTTCTTGTGTACTTGTGTATTTTTTCCATAATTAAACTATATAATGAAGATATATTTTTTTCACAGTGAGACTTGTCTTGGTTTTAGCCAGAACAGAGTTAATTTTTTTTTGCATTAGACTTGAGAGGCAAAGGCTGGAGCCATGTGGGCATGTCTGTTATTCTACACCCCCTCACTCACCTCTTGGGGTGGAAGAAAGGGACTCTCGCTTTTTGGGAAGGAGGCATGTCAGGTGATTCCAGTAGATGTTCTGTTCAACATCTCTTTCCCCAGCTCCAACAGGCACACTATTGTATTAAAATCTTCGTAAAACATTTTGAAAGCCCCAAGTGCAAAGAGATACACATATACATGTCTTTAGCAAGACATTGTAATATTTTTATTTTTATAATCACTAAAAGTAACAATCCATCTTTGAGCACAGGCTTGTATCTGCTTTACTTTTTTCCCCCTCTTTAACTCCATAAACAGAACCCTGTGCATCCCACCATCCTTCCATTTGCCTTGACCAGATCATATGTTGAAAGAATCAACAAAATCTGTCTTGGGACCAGAAAAAATGTAGTGTTCGTGTGCTACAGATGAAACATTAAGTGTGAGAAAACTTTGTTCTTCCTAGGCACATGTTCATACTGTCATTGCCATTTTCCCTGCAGTTAAAGAGCTACCAAACAACCTTGACATTTATTAGATCATATCCTAGAACAGGAGGTCAAATTCTTTCCCAGGCAGACCCCAAGTTGTTGGAATGTGTGTTAAATTTGTGTAATGTGGGGAAAAAGTAAAAAAATCAGATCATGGCTGAATTTTGGGAGCGTACTACCTGCACAGCAAAACCTTCTAACTCTCAGGTGGTCCTTTTCTGGACATGAATCTGGTAAACTTCATGCAACTGCCTATGGAAACCAAAAATGCTTTGATCAGCATCAGTCACTTAAACAGACTTCAAAACATCTGTGTGTAAGAGAAATACATAATTTCACTGACAAAGCTGTTTACTTCTGCACTGATGTTTTTCAGGTCATGCACTCTTTAATTGTATCTCATACCAGAACGACCAAATAATTCTGTCAATATGTAGAGATTCATGAGCTTGATAATACTGTTATCTATCATGAGAAGGACATACCATTTTGCAGTGGTAATGAGAACTTTCCCCCTTAGAGTGATAAAGTCTAATCAAACTCTACCACTTGGATGAGTGGGTTGCCTGTTTGAGTGCAAGATATTTCATACGAAAGTTATCTTTGTCACTGCTGAAACCAGGTGGGTTCTTGAAACCGAGTGAGTTTCAGTGAGAGACTGATAGCACAGAGAATATGACTTGCAAGAGACACAAGGATTATTTTTTTATTACTTTTTATAATGAAAAAACCTGACATTTAAACACCCAGTATTCAAATTATATGGGAATAAGGTTGGCATTTGATGTATAAAAAATGCTTATATCCTAAAACATGATGTATTTTATGTTCATATAAGAAACTCAGTATGCTACATCATCATGTAATACTGTGCAAAAACTTTTAATTTTACTGCAGTTTTAGTACAGAACATTCAATATTCAAGATCTTCAAAGAAAATTGTTTTGGGTCTAATGAGTGTTTAAAGTTTGTAGTAAAAATATTTTCCCCACGTTTATAAATCATCTTAAATTAAGCCGGTTTTATTTAGCTACAGAATTATAATATCAATGTCCTGATTGGAGATCAGGTACAATTTACAACCATTGCATGTGACTTCAGAGCTTTCTGCTAGTTAATTGAAATATCAGGGAATTAAATATTCAAAAATTTTTAAAGGGATCTATGTACTTTGTCCCTCTTTTTTAACTACTGGCAACTGTGTTTATGTACTTTATTTCTTCTTGATAATGTTATTTCATCTTGATGTGTTAAAGGACTGTCTTAGGAAGGTAAGTAGTTAGCCTGCAAGAGGGTCACAGTGTGTCATTGGCTTTGAACAGCCCTGTGAATTTCACAGAAGGTTGTGCTTTAGGTAATATTGATTGGTTTTGTGACATTTAAAAAAATATATGAATGTTCAAACACACGCACACCCCCACACCCACCCCTTCTTTCTGAATCTCCTATGTTTTCAGTCATTCATGTTTTATTTACTATGTGCTGAGAAAGAAATAAATAATATAAATGAATTATATAACAGTACTTTGGTGAAAACTGCAGAAACATAAAACGATGCTATAAAGAAGAAAGAGATTAATTGTACTTCATCGTCAAGGAAGACAGAACTAGAAATAATTGCCTCAAGCTTCAGTGGGAAAAATGCTGGCTAAATATTAGGACAAAAGATTTACAGCTGAAAGAAGAGTTAAACAGTGGAATAAGCTGTCACAAAAAGTTTTGTAACTGCCATAATTGGGATTATTAATAGCTAGAACAGCTAACCAAATAGAAAAGATAGGTTACTGATAACAACATCCAGTTCTGCCATGATGTAGATGGATCTTGGTGTCTAACAGACAGATTGTGCAGGTGAAATATTGGCCCTCACTCGGTGAAGCAGATCTCTTTTACCAAGGAGGTTTTGGAACGTATTAAATTTCACACAAAAAAGTTCAGTCCATAAATAAATGAACGAGTCAGATAGTTAAAGTTTTGGTTGCCCAAACTTCTGAGTATTCTCTAAATACAACACTTCCTTTTTTCCACTGCACACATTTGTATCTGTACCATTTTTAGACATTGTCTACTGCATCAATGCTTGTATCATGCTAGTTGTGAAAACTTACAAGAGTAAAGTACATAGTTCTGTGGCCATTAAACATATCAGAAAATGTCTCAAACAAGTGTATAGACTCAGCCCAAATTTTATATCAGTTGAGTATACTGCGAAATATTACTAGTGTTTTTTATTTATGGTAGAAAATATGCTGATAGCATTTGTTTAAAATGTTCTGTTTGGTTGAGGTTTTTTGAAAAATATTTGGAAACAGAACCGAGGTCAGGAATTTGGTGTTTGAAACCCCAGGTATTTGTGGTCTCCAAGTTAGTTAATATTTTATATTCTATATGTCCTGCAGAATAATATGAAGGAATAAACTAATGATAGTGAATTTATTAGAAAACTGTTTTCAGGCATAGAACACCAATTGTAATATCAAATCACCAATTACTTGTTCAAACCATTGTCAATAATGTTACTTAATTCCATGCTGGGATATTAAATTCAATCCAAATGGTAAAATGTGCATTTGAGATTGATTAGTTTATTACATAAATGCATTAGCTGGTTACTTAAAATTGATTAGCAAGGTCTCAGTTCAGTGCAGGAAATTGCTATGTTCATCCCAGCACTTCTCTCTCTATTCTCCGATTACATCAAATACACTACATGCAACTGGTGGAAAAAAATTGCACCGGCCTTCTTCAGAAATTCTACCCATAAATCACAAGAGGCCAGAGACAGGATGTTTCATGAAGAAGTTTGACTCTTTGACTTACAGTACATAAGCGTGCTGGGAATGCGTAACAGAGAGCGCATCCTCTGCAGCCCTGCTTATTCACTTGGAGTGGCATCCAAAGAACTTAAGCAGAATGGTGAATTTTAGTTACCCACCTTGAAAAATATGATCTTGACAAAAAGCCCTGTTTGGTATCCATTTATTCTTGGAAAGCAGTTCAATGCCACAGGCCTTTTGTTTTAAATTCCCAAGGTGTTAATTGCTGTATAATTCAGAATGTGTGGAAGCAAAGCCTCTGATTTATCAGTCTGAGCAAATTTCACTTAAATAATGACTCAGCCTGATCAAGGCAGAGAAACCAGGTATTGCTTCAGTGGAGAGTCTGTAATCTGGTGGATCTTAACATACATTCTTAGTATCAGGCTCTCCATAAAGTAACAGTATCTGACATTTTCCCTTAAAACATGACAGTGCTGACTGATGGTGCTTGTGCACATATTCTGATTAACTAGTTTGAGATGCTTGAAGAAATTCTCCAAAGTTCTGTGCTTTCCTCAGCCTGAGCTGATGCAATTTCAACATGAAGAGGAACTAATACGGGAAAGGGAAGAGGTTACAAGCTAGTAATCACTGTGATAAAGTCCTGCATATTCATGCTTCTCCCTAGATATTTTGGTATTGTAATTGCTCTGTTTTCAGGAATGACTACAAGAAATATATGCTGCAACCAATTAACTATCTTTCTGGAGTCAGATTTTAAGAAACAGGAATGAAGTTTATTTCATCCTTTTAAAATGAAATTAAGTCTTTACATTTCAGGGGGAGAATTCTGAATCTCAGATAGGACGTTCCTTCAAATTTCAGCTTCTCACTGAAACAATGTTTCAAGTATACCTCTGTCTTCACACATCTTTTTTAATGACTTATTGCTTGCCATCAAGTTTTAGATGCCATTTTGATGTGCCAAACCTTCCCATATACTTTCTAGTCAATGTGATGTTCTCTGTTCCTCTCAGGATGTCAAATACATTATAACAACTTATATTCAAAAGTGAAAACTCTTTAAAATATTTAAGTAATTTATCTAACTCAGAATTCTGAACTGATTGTAAATCTCAAAATTAATTTTCAGTGGAGGTAAGGACAGATTTCTTTGGCAACTTCACTTATGTAGACTGATATCGGAAATGGCTGAACTTAACTGTTTTTAACTGGTTTCTAAAATTCATCTTAAAAATTGTTCATGGACTCCAAACATCTAGTAATCACATTACAAATTTGTTGAGATTACTCACTCAAAAAAAGAAAAAAAAAATTACCTCCCCACTTGCTGTTTATTTCCTGATGTATACCTAGTTATTCCACTAGATATATGAGCATTTATAATAACAAGAAAAATATTTGTAAGTAACCCTGGTAAATGGCTGCTATTAATAATCCTATAAAGGATCTACAAATCTGGCATTTTTTAACCTTGTCATTCTCATGGCACACTAAATACATAAAGATGCAGATCTCTTTGGACAAAGTTTATCCCAACAACCTTCACCCTCTGTGGTTAAAAAAGGAAATATTATTCTATTAAAGAACAGCAAATTTTATGGAAGAAAGAACAGTCCTAAGAATATGGGCACCTCTGCAAACCTACCACACACATATGAGCATAGTAGCCACTTTCTTTGATGCTCAGCTCCCCGAGGTACATTAGAAGTGTCATAAATAAAGGTCTGCAAATACAAAGGAAGATACTGGATCAGCTGCCATCTGGTCAGTTGAGGTTGTTTTAAGATTTGGTAAGTTAGATTAAAGGACCAATTCAAGTGTTGATTCTTCCTTTTGGAAGAAAAACTGATTTGAAAAATATCCCTCATATATATATATA
>VZRO01003175.1:698117-744300 GCA_013397915.1 Daphoenositta chrysoptera
TTTTAATGAAGTGTCTCTGGAAGAATTAAGAGAAAAACAGACTTTATAAGAGCTAAAGGACCTCTACAAGGTTTTAAAATCAGCCTTTGAGATAGAGAGGAAAATATGAAAAATAAGAAACTAAAGCAAAAACATTTCCCAGATCATTGAAAAAATAAACATAGTTACCATATTGATAGTGTTATGAGAAAGAGCATCTAGATCATAAAGAAGACAGATGGGCTTGAAACAGCTGCATTCAAAGATTTGCACATGTAAGTAAAGGAAACTTTTTTCTTTTCTTTTTTTTCTTTTTTTTTTTTTTTTTAATGNTTTATGGGATGAGAGGACTGGTAGATTTGGAAAAAAAAAAAAAAGACAGTGAGGAAGAGAATGTCCAGCTTTGAACTAATTGTGTCTTATAGTGACATCAACTCCAGTGTCTTAAGGTTAATGCCTTTCTGATGTTTGTTTCCTATAATGAGGGAACTTGAAGATGTAAACTGATAGTCTTAGAGAGGGAAATATTTTATTCAGACTGAAGAAAATGTGGACAAAGACTGACTTCTGTTGGTTTTTTTATCGTCACTGACAGGAAATGAAGTCTTAAAACAACAGGTGGAGATTTCAGTTTTCATGGTCCATAGACTCTCTTGAGAAATTGTCAGATATCTCCCATTATGCAGGTAAACTTTAAGATCCAAGCACCTCTTTCTATTTGCATTCTAAATATTGGCACTGAGCTTTCTGATATCAAAACTACTAGCAAAGTAGCCATTGGCAGGGCTGAAGACTCAAATGCACTTTGTAAATCTATTACAGCATTTATATTCATCTGGCATGGAAAGCTGAAGTGCCATTTAATCCAATCTTCAACTGCAGCTTATTTTTCATGATTTTTAATGAAATGTAAGGATATATATTAAAAAAGACAGTAGAAAATTAGTATAAATAGTATCTTTTCCAATTGGGATTAACAATCCCACTGTCACAGAGTAGGCAATAGAAAGGCATAACTGGACCTTGCCTTGAAGTATCTGGGATGAGTTATAATTCATGTTTCAAATTAGAAATAGAGAGCATAAGATTCAATTGCTCTTATAAGAATTATGATACTGATGCTTTAACATAATTAATAAAACTGGAGTTTTAGGATCACAGTGACTGTCACACTTTTTCTTGCAAAAATGTCAGCTATGATTACCACAATGCACTGAATATGGTGGATTATCTTGAATTAGATATATTCTTCAAAAAAGTCTGGATATTACTTCAGAAATCTTGAGCAAGTTGTTAGGAACTCATGCAGTTAATCACAAGACAGGTCAGCCTAAGAGATAGAAGACAACTAAGTTCAAACATTCAAGAGGAGAAACATAGAAGTGTCTCACTGTGAAAAAGACCAAATAGGCAGAACACAAACAGGCATATGCAAACATCCCAACATTGCTGAAATGGGGATGATCTGAATGCCAAAGACTCACCAGAGCCAGAACAGCCACTCTACTTTCAGATCATTTCCGTTTACTATTGGAAGACCAGTTTTTCTTACTTTCTTTCCATACTTCAGAAAAAAAATGTAACTGAGAGCTTTTGTATTTCAGCTTTGTCTCTCCCAGCTTTTGTAACACAATATATTTGTCTCACTCTTCACTGGTGTGACACTGACTCATCAAACAAAAGGGACAGGAGGAACTCTGCCATCTCATTTAATTGAGGTTGTGACTTTTAAGAGCTAATCCCACAAGTGAAGTTGGAATTTGACATTTTAATATGTATCTAATCTTTCCAACCTTCCCAAAAAACTCCAATGGAAAAGTTCACATACAAATTTTTTCCAGTAAGTTCTTACTAATCATGTGCTATGAGCCAGCTGATCTCCACATTAATCTAACATTTCCAGAGGAACAGCAGTGGCTGATCACACCTTGTAATGGAAATCAACAGAAATTCCCTCATCTGGGAATAAGAAATGATTAGTTACTCCAAATACTTACAGGCATAGAGAGGCCTCTGGAAGTCTTTTCCAGAGAGGATCACAGAGAAAGTACTGTCATAAATACTTCTAATTCTTCTCTGAAATGTAATAGCTTTCTTTCTATTGGCCATATAGATAGCTAAATTAGATGTGTCAACTATCTGGCCATCTGTTATTCCCAAATACTCAGAGTATGACACTGCAATAATGTAACTCTAGTTAATGTCATATGCTGGACGAAGTATATGTCCTGCTGTTGTGGAGATAATTCAGATAGAGGAGATACGGAATCTTTCCCCTAAAATGCAGTGTTTATAAACACTCAGAGCCCGTCTCGTATTCCTTATACTAAATTTAGGTATTAACAGATTTTCTTATTCAAAAAAATGAAGAGAGGAAAATATTCTACAAAAATTGGTACAGGAATCCTACGTTTCACATGTCTGAAGTCTTCAGATTCTTGCTTACTTCCAAACAGGCTTCTGAAAAATGTAAATTGCTTGGTAGAATATTAATCTATTATCTTCCAATTTTACATATGACTTTCTAAAAACATAAATGATGGTTTATGTTTGTGGTAGCATGAATAAATTTATTATTCCATCTAATAAAATCTAATACATTATTCCACTATTTACAGACACTTCTGCAGGTGTCAATATACCTATTTTTGAGGTCACCAAAAGGGATTTTCCTAGTCTATTTTTTTCCATTCATTAGAATAGAATGTTACAAAAGTTTTTGCTTGATTTGAATTACAGCATTCAACTTTAACATCCAAGGACTGCAAATTCTATTCCAAAAATTAAGTAAGTCTAGGCCTTTGTTTTGCAAGTTTAGATTTTCAAAGATTAAAGATTTCACTTATGAGAAGTATATTCTAAGATATTAATATAATTGGAACTTTACCACCTAATTTCAGTAAATTCACCAATTTACATTAATAGGAAAAAAGGCAGAATAGTGATAATTAACACAACTTGGCCCACAAGAAGTGTAGAACAGAATATCTTTCATTAAGAAGAGTTGATCTTTTTGAACAGTTTCCAGGTCCAGACCTGGAAGTCTGCAAACAACACACAATCTAACTAATCTGCTAAAAATGCATCGAGCAGTCAGGCCCCTAAACTCCAGCATCCAGGGCCTTTTCAGATGCCTCTAGGAACAAGAGCTGTTATTTCAGAATGTGCAGGATGCCAATTGTGTATCTGACAACCCCAAAACCACATCTTGGACACACCATGCCAAGCATAACAGACATAGATTTAAATGGTTAAGCAACAGAATCACTTCTTGACATCACAGGATTTCACTGGCTCTAGACTGTAATTTATGTTAATTCCAATTTCACAAAACATATGGAGATACCCACTATCCTCATTTTAGCTTCCGCAGTGTACAATTTTCCAAGTCACTGTAGTTAAAAATATAATCTTACCAGTTTATGTTGAACTTTACATACATTTAATACTGACTTATATGACTGGACTAAGCATGGCAATGGAAAAGTATTTTTGAATGTGATATTTCCTTTGTAAATGATGATAGAGGAGTGGTGAGAACCATAACAGACATTTGTACAAAGATCAATACAATTCTTATCTAAATTACTCGAGTCCACCATGTCATGCTGCAGATAAAATTCTTCATAATCCAATTATGCAGACAAAAGCATTTATGAGAACAAATTCCATTTTTGTATTAGTCTTGTAATAATCTGACATGCAAAACTCTTATCC
Organism: Daphoenositta chrysoptera; assembly: GCA_013397915.1. Classification (NCBI taxonomy): domain Eukaryota; kingdom Metazoa; phylum Chordata; class Aves; order Passeriformes; genus Daphoenositta; species Daphoenositta chrysoptera. The sequence goes on from VZRO01003175.1 coordinate 701,814, forward strand.
TTATTACTTGTGAGTACGGTTTTGTTTTCCATCTCTGCGAGGGGATGGGTAAAGTGATCACTACACATTAAATAATATTAACTTAGTAACATACAGTAATTCAATTCCTTTCAACTATTTTCACACACAGAAAATTAATATAATTTTAATATCACCTGCAGATAACATACCTCATAAGCTACATTTCCCCTGTCTATACTGCTAATTAGTAGCTGAAATTAAAGATATAACACGTGATACCAGAAAATCTCATTCCCTAACATTTTGTGAAGTTGTTTCTTTGGGAATAAGCAGAAGAATAATGGGGCAGTTGCAGTGAATTCAATTGCCTGAAGTACAGCTTAAAAAACATCACAGAAAAGGTATGTGACTTTCAGAGAAGGTCTTTAAGGCCTGAAATCAATCCTTTCAAGATGTTTGCACTTAGAAGATTGTCACATATTGGAATTTCATAACATTAAGGTCAAGCTGAAAATAGACACAGTCGAAATGTTAAAGAGTCAAGCTGCTTTCAACATTTGGAAGCATCAATGACAGCATTTCCTCACAGTTATTTCCATACAAGTTAAGAGGTTGAGAATCATTCAGAAAGCTCTATTACCAATACAAGCAAAAGAATTGTCTTCATACTTGTGCAAAGAAAAAGGCTGTCAAGTAAGCCACTGGCAGATCCAACAATAGATGATGTTACATTTTCGTCATTTACAGTTACTATATTTATTCTGATTTCAAGAGTTTGAGAGGACTCTGCATATTACAGAGAACATTATTAAAGTTCGAGTATTTTCTTTAGACACATAATCTGAATATACAATAAAGAGCAAATATAATGGAAGGAACCATCTGCTACTCTGAAACTAACTCAGAAAGTTTTATTTTGTGAAAAAGGACACAAAAACTGGTTTAGGGTGAAGCTATGTTGTTGGTTTTTTTCTTGCCAAAGAATTTATTATTCTGCCAGATACAGACTTAGGCCTTTAAGGAATTGCTTCATAAACTTAATTAAACACATTAATCCTTTAAGAGACAAATTAATGTTCTAAGTGATTGGTACAGCCAAGAGAGTTGAACTATAAATTCTGCTAAGCAGGTGTATTCCATCTTTCTTTTCCTTCTTTTTTTTTTTCTCCCTTTTTAATTATCTTTCTTTGATTCATGATTTCTGTATCATTTAAAATATAGGAAATTTTTATAAATTGGGAAAACTAGCTTTGATTATAGCTTCTGGAATTTAAAATAAAAGAATCTATTTTTGGGACAACTGTAATTATGTGACATATTTGAAATATTAGTTGTTTCGTTTAGTTGCTTCATCTTTTTATAATGAAATAGGATAGACAGTGGAAAGACCTGGATATTTCCATCTTAAGAAGGTGTATTTGAAAAGTCTCAGCTGGGATTCAGTTTTATTCTAATTTTAAAAAGCAAGAGAAAGAAAAAGAGAGCAGGAGAGAGAATGAGAGTGAGACAGATGGGGAGGAAAAAGGAAAGAATGGAATGAACAGAAATGAAAGTTGAAGAAAGTAAGCAAAAGAAAGCAAGAAAAAAGGAAAGCAAACAAGCACGAAATAACAGAAAGTTGTGCACAAAATTATATGAAAAATCTGTGACAAACAGGTAGAACAGTTTGAAGAAGCAATGACACACAATTCTATGGCATTACAAGAAATTAGGATTTCCAGTGAGACTGAATGGCTTGATGAATGTGCATTTTGCTAGGTTCTGAGCATCCTCTACAGTGATGCCTACCTTAATCAAATTATTTTAATTTTTCAAGACTACCAAATTCAGGCAGCTAAATACTAAAAATATTATATAAATTCCAAAAACTGAAAAGATTTTGAAATATTGGCTTCCTCCTTTGGGCAGGTAAGTCAAAAGTTTCTCTTGCCTGAAACCATGTGCTTCATTATCTGTTTAGCCTCATGAGCCATCTGGGATTACTGATCTTTCCACTATTCTCTGTGGCATTTAGCTTTTCATCTTTCATTTTCTGTATGGATTGAAACCTAAATTTTCAGCTAATAAGTGGAAGGTAATGCAAGTTTCTTTATCAAGTACAGCATTTCAGAAGTATTTGTAGCAGCAAATTGTCTGATGTGTTGCTGCGCTAATCAAAATTGGTACAATTGTGAAGAAAATATTTGTTGGGAACAGGTCTGTGTTATTTCAGATCACACAGTAAAAGGAAATCATACTGCAAGGTTTTTTTTAAAAAATATAATTTCAGATGAAATTTCAAAAATTCATCTAATATTTTAGAACATTTTCAAATTATGAACACTGAAATAAGTGAGTTTTTTATTTTAAGCTCATTTCCAACCTCAAACACAAAAAATAACCCAAAAAACCCTAAAGCAGACCTTGAAAATTGTGATATTAAACACTAGTAAAGAGATAAAAATGCTTACATTTTTTCTCATTGAGTAGATCCTTCAGGAGATCCTGAAATAGAATATAAACTAGCATTTTTTATAAATCTGGAACAAGCCACATGTCTCATTTAGCAAATAAAGGTCAAAAGAACATTTGAATATGACATCAATCAGTTTTTATATCTTGGACTAATGGTCAGAGTCTTTTGTGGTCACACTGATATGTCCTTGGAGCATTCTAAAGGAAACTGTGAGAAACCTCCTCCTCATTTCAAAGGGATCACAGTAGTTAAGATTCTTACAGCCAAAGTAAGAACGAGAGCAAATATAATTCTGTAACTATCCAGGGAATCTGCTTCACAGAAAATGGTGGGTATGAAATGTCATTGTTTTATAAAGCATATTTTATGCCTTTTTATGACTATTTGCATGCAGAAACACTCACATGTATATGTTCATGAACAAGTTCATACTTCTACAGCTTTTAGATGAAGAGAGGCCAGTAAGAAAACTTTTAAGAAAAGCCACAAAAACTGTCTTTGAAAATGTTATATTGCTTATAAGATAATTCCATTTTCCATGAAGGTAGGGATTTAAAGGAAGTTTGCATTTGCCCCTCAGCATCCATCAATAAACATAGTAGTACAAATGCTTTAACATCTTAATAATTGCCAGGCTAAATTAACGGGGTGATAGTGTTTTGATTTATGATTTGGAGGACCCTTCTCTGTGCTGGCCTTCAGGAAGATTGAGCTGTCTTCCATATTCCCTGAAAGTGAGTCAATGACTGTTTATTCATTCCCTTGATTAGAAGGCTGCCCTGAAGCCATACACAAGAAGCTGCTATAATAAATGCAAGGCTCATATGCTTTGTTTTGCTTTCTGGATTTAGTGCTAAACATTAAAAGGAATTGGAGATTGATTTTTGTGCATGGACAAGTGCCAGATAAAACATCAAGCAAGTAAACGGCCTTCTTCATAGAAACAAGCCCTGTTAGTATAAGATGCCAGAGACATAGATGAGGTTTAACTGCTGCTATTGAGCTACTTGGAGGCTGTTTTTAAAATGTCTCGTCAACTGTTGAGTCGCCACTTTCTCACCTGAGTAGCCATTTTGGTAGAAAAGAGTGAGTGGTAAATTACCTTTCTGCACTAATAATCATGTTCTCTTTTTCAGACACTGAGAGAAGAGTACTTGAACATCCAGTTGTATTTGGCTGCTGTGCCTTAAAAGCGTTACGGAAACTTCCCAGTCTGACCATTCACGACACGCTCTGGCTGTCACATTCCCAGCACCAGAGACTTTGAGTAGCTGGGACCAAAACCCCCTCAGCTCGTGGGCAGCTCCAGTGGTCTGACGGGTCTGCGCTGGACTCCCCGCACACCCCACTCACACTCTCAGAGCAGGTTTCCTCACCAGCTCCACTCCACCTTTCCCATGGCAGTCTCAGACGTCTCGTCCCACAAAGCCATTTATTCACGGTGCAGTAACACAGACACAGCCCAAGCTGGTACCTCCAATGAGGACCCTGAACAAAGGGCCCGTGGACTTTTATCCCCTCACAGTCCAAGCCTGCACAAATCTTGATCGCTCCTCCTCCCAAGCCTTTGGCTCCTGCTGTGTCTCCCAGTGCCCGTCCACTCGGCTGGCCCTTTGTCACACAAAGGTTGGCAGTTCATGCATGGCCTCCTGTCTCGGGCTCCCACCCAGAACTCAATCTGCACCTCAATCTGCATCAGTTTGCAAACTGAGCTACCTGCACAGGATTATTCAGCAAAGGAACACACATGCATATACAGGAGGTGGAAGGATGAAAGATAAATAAATTGTAAATACATTAATGATTTGATATTACTATCTTCCTGTCCCTTCTTTGTCTCATCTCTTGGTGCTGTAGAGGTGCATCACAAACTGATTTTTCAGACCTTACCTCCTCTCTACTCTGATGTGGGATGTTTTCTTTCTCTGGCAGAGCAAGCAAGTGGTTTCAGCAGCAGCTGACAAATTGGCCAATAATGTGGGTAATAAATGCAGTCAGTAGTCATTTCTCTAGGCTGCAATTTACATGTCAAGTTTGAAAAGACTTTTCTCCCATGTTCTGGGACTTAGAAACACATCGAGTAACTTTTGCTAATGGATTCTCTGCCTAAAATGAATCCAAAATTGGTCAATCAATTGGTAAGCAAAACTATTGCCTTCTGGATGTGAGCCTGAGGAGGATGCTTACTGTTCAAAAACTGTAAGGAATTGTAGGGAAAAGGAATTGTAAGGAAACAAAGGAACTGTTCTCTATCATAAAAGACTGGACCTTCACCAAAAATTCTCTAGCATGGTATATTCAGGAGACATTTTGCTGAAGTAACTAGGATACCTGAAAACTTAGTGACAGGGAGTCTTTGAGAATTACAGGCCCCCAAATTTCTTGAAAAATAAGGACAAATGCCAACCAGCTAAAAAGAAGATTTTTTTTTTTTTTTTTCCCTAAATGAGAAAAAACAACCAATGAAAAGCGGTTTATGGAATGTCAGGACTTTTAGGAAGAGAAAAGCAGTAGTGACTTGCACTTTCAAAAACAGGCACATGTCATTTGCAAATTAGCAGCATGCAGTTACAAACCAGGACTGTGTTCCCTGTATAGCTGCATACATGCAGAGATCCCAATTGGGCCTTGGGGTTTACCTGGTCAGTAGTGAAAGTCTCAGCATAACTCATTCAGATGGAACCTCTTTGATCAGTTCTCTAGCATGACAATCCATTCTGAAGTCAGATTTCCCCAGCCGTATTTATTCTTTTACTTATTGATCTGGCACTGCTTTAGAACTGTTGACCACTTTCTTTGAGCAGTCCTCATACAACAGACTCTTTCTCATATTTTCCAAATCAAATGGCCTTTTTACTTTCTTTTTAATGTATTAATGCACTAATAGACTGACAATTTTTGTGGATGGAAAGGCTGTGTCTCTTACTTTTTTATTCCTTCTTGGGCTGCAAGCACAACATTTTTTACAAAGTAATGGCTCTAAAAGGCACTTATCACATCCATTATATCAGATGTATAAAGAAACAGAAGAAATTAGAATTTCAAATTAATATTTTACAGAAATTAATTTAACAGAATATTTTGAGGAATATATTTCCACGTCTGACAATTAAAATTCTTCTCCTTTCACAATTATAGAATTAAAGATTTTCTATGCACTTGGAAATCAACAAATAATAATTGTCCGCAATTAAAGCCATTAGATTTTTTATTCAAATTAATTCCCCACTTTGTTGAGACAGAAATATCTGTAAGATTTGATCATGCTTTCTTTAACTTGCTGCAATGTTACTAACGTACCAAGCAGACTGAAAACATTATATTGCAAGGGTATGTCATTGAATGCTTGATGTATTCTCACCAGTTTCTAGAAAACACTGCCTTCAATGAAAGCATATATCCTTTGAAGCATTTGTGTAGTCTTTCAGTTTGTTTTAACTTTTCAGAGGAAAGCTATTTATAGGAACCTAGAACACATGTCAAAGAGAGATTAAAGAGCTGATGCTGGACCCCACACCACCAGTTGTGGGTGTGCACATGGTACAAAGAAAGCAAGGATTATGCAAGGAAATGGGATAGATAGTAAGCACAGGGAAATAGAGAAGGGTATGATTATCAGAGAGTTTTAGAAGGTAAGGAAGCCACCTGCATGCTGGAACTTAGAAATCTTTCTGTCAGTGGCATCATCTAATAAAATTACAAGTCTAATTTCCACTTTCAGACCACTACTTCTGAAAATTTTGAAATGCAAGCACCTGAACATTTTCTAGTATAAACAATAATTTGTATAAGAGAAAAATTAAATTGTAGGCTCAGTGTATCCTAGGTTTGATTTGCACTGATTTAGCTCATGTGCCTTACAGCATAAGCTTTTGTAAATTGGGTCTTTTCTTTATGAACTTAGAGCAGTTTACTAGGCTCTATACACTAGATAAGCAGGGCCATGACTGACATTCTGGAGTGTTTTCTTTTTGTCCTCCCTGCAAAATTATATTTCTTCAAAATGTCAATATTTCTTTAAAATCCTTTCATGTTACAGAGAAAATACGAACCCTGTTGCAGGCAACGAGATTATCATTATTCCTTTCAAGAAAAGCAACTTTCGAATTAATGAGATATTGCTGATATGTCTGCTCACTGGTTCATTGAACTCTTGGCTTCTAAGTCAAAAATAGAACAAGACTAACAATTAGAAACAATTTATGATTTAGTTTCAGCACTAGTATTATTTTTCCCTGCTTTAGTTCAGCAAAGGAAAAACGATTTCAATAATTTTCCACTTGTACAAAAGTAATACTAAAACAGCACCAAATGCCAAAGAACATATCATAATCTTTTGCTGGCGTTGTCAGGAAGACTTCAGGGATTCACAGCCATTTTCTGACCCCATAGAAAACTGATAATAAAACTAAGTTGCATGAATGGAGCAGTATCAGATGATTCCTTTTCTGCTGCTGTTCGTTATTACATGGAAGGGACTTGGTTCTCACAGTTGATTTAACACCCTCCATACTCATTAAATGCAAAAGCTATATATTCAGGAGCTCATAATTATTTTAATCACTATTAAGTTCAAGTCAGTAAAAAAACTTGCAAAATATTATTTTGCTACCTTTTCAAACCCATCTCAAGGAAACACCATCTCACAATGCTTCTTGTTGATTCTTTCAAGGGAATAAATATGTCTTCATATCCTTGTTTGAACAGCTGCTGATAACAAGATAAAAGTCTGGTAAATTGCTAAGAAGAGGAAAAGGAAATATGAGTCAAAGCCTTTGACCCTAAAGATGCTGCTTCAAATTCAGTCTTAAAGAGTACTGACTGAAAGTCATTATCTCCTAATGACTGTTCTGCTTATGTAAACTTGGTTGTATGCATCTCTCTCTGAGTTCTTGGTAAGTAAACACCCTCAGCAGAACTAAACCCCAATGAATCTTCTACAGAGGTCAAATGTATAACAAATCATGGAGATAAAAACCCACTGTCAACCATAAACCCACTTTTTTAGGCAATGATTTGAAACAATGTTAAAGAAAATGAGATAAAACTGAACAGGAAGGATAAAAGCTGGCCTGTAGTTAAACAGGCCACAGTAATAACAACACCAGTAATTCAGTGTCTAGATCACCACAGAACTATCTTACTTTAACATTACTAATATTTTTTTTACATTTGAAAGAAATAATGAATTAATTACGTCAGCTTGTTTTCCTTTATATTTGCATGAGACAAATCACTCAATATATCATCATGTATGATAAATACTATTTAAAATAATCTTCTGGATTTCTGATAGAGAATCTTTTAGCCTATTCTATTCTTATTCAACAAAACACAGTTTTTTTCGTCATTCCCACTGAACTTGGAGCAACTCACTCTTAACAATCCCATAATCATAATTTTCAAACCATGTGGTGACAAACATGAAATTTCAGGTGGCTATATCTACAAAAATCAAGTTGTTCACTCAAGGTGATAGGGACTCATTTCATAGTTCTTTTTGCCTTCATATATCAACTGATATCTGGACTTGAGAACTACAAACAACTATTTGTCTGTCTGAGAAAATTTGAAGGTAACAGTTATAGATCCAAAAGGATGATCTGTTCTCTCCTGCAATGCTGTGTTTAGTGTCCTATTTGCATCTAAAAGCTATGCTGAACAGTGGGGAAGGAATTCATAAACTTGATCCTACTAAATCTCACAATTCTTCAGAAAACCATAAGTGCAAATCTTATCCAGCACTTTAAAACTTTTACAAACTTAGTAGCTTTTATGACTTTGATGATAACCAGTGATAGTTACTGCATGATTTCCTGAGTGTTCTTTTGTTTCTTTTCTTTTATTCCTTAATGATTCTTTGCAAGCCTTGTCAAGATACATCTTGACTTAAGTACTATGTTATTTTCTGGGAAGAGGGAGAAAGGAGAAATGTCCACATTTTTTTTCCTTTTTTCCCTCCTTTCTTTCCCTCTCCCCTTGCTTTTTTTCTCCTTGGTAAGTTGAATATAATGTTATATAGAGAATAACATGCTGAGAAGTAGCTCTTAGCCATAGGAAATAGAGTTTTATAAGAAACAAGGAAAAGGAGAAGAGCATTATATGACTCTTGGCATTACAGCTTGGACTGTTAAGAGCAAAGTGATGTTCTTGAGCTCATAACTAAAACTACTTTACCATCTTACAGCATCTGTCCTTCTGGAACTTTAGTCATTCAATGCATCCTGTAGCAGGGCCTCTTAAGTCCATTGCATGCAGGTAAGTGGAAACACCTTTTTTTAGCCTGACTTATGAATCAATGTAAACTCAAGAACAGCTCTGAAATCCTGAATTAACCCCTTGCTCTAATTATTAAACTGCTTTATTTGCCACTTGTAGTCAAAGATCAAGGCATTGAAAAGCGCTAACTTTGTGCATCATGCAAGGAATTACTACCCTTGGGACTTAGCTCATCTATTGCACTGGCAACATTTCAATATTTCATGATGTTTCTTGTTTCTCTAAATACGCTCACATTGCTTGCTCTTGTTTCTTCCCTAGCTCCATTCTGCATCCTTTTGAAATAACTGGGAGTATGTGTGACAGGTATTTTATGTATTTTCATACTGTCTCCTTAAGCAGCTGAGCCATGAATGATATGAAGAAAAACCATTATTTTATACCCTAGTTTGTAAGGTAGTTCAGGGTCTCAGCAACACAGAAGGAGAGAGACATGACCTAACTCATCTCTCCCTAAATTTCCACTTGGTATTGCTACAAGTGCTGATAATTTCAGGAATGCAGGAGTTGATGACTCTGCTGAATGTCAGGAAGGAATCCACAGGCAACAGTATAGAGAGAGGTGCTGATTATGCAGTTATTACTTAAAAAACACAAGATGCAATGCTTTATGATTTGGAATCAGTGGGTCAAAGCCAGAGGGTGTTTGACACCAGGATTAATTTCAGGGATCAATACCAGGGATATCAGGCATAAATATTAGGGTTGTTTTTGTGTCCTTGCACTACCTTTTCTCCACTCAAAAAAACTGTTTTACAAAACAGACAAAAGTTGAGAGCTATTTCAAAAAGTTCGTTGGACAAAATGCTGTTTGATGATGACCAACAAAAAAATGACATCTAACACATCAAATAAATGAGGCAAAAGCAAGATTTGGAAGGATAAAAAGGTCATGCTCTTGCAGAATTCCAAGTTCCTGGTTTCCATTACATTTTTATTATTATAATTTTTGCATGACTGTAGCTGGACTTCTCATTTTGAAAGCTGAAGAAAAAGTTGCTAGCTGCAGTCAGACAGGAAACCCTCCTCCCCCAAGCTCAACAATGCCTTATAAAAATATCAGGTCACAGATTAAAACCGAATGACTTGAAAGTTCAAAAATAACAAGTTTTGCCTCAGTATGTCTGGTATTAAGAATAGCTTTTAACCTGCTTAAGATGGAAAGACAATATTATTTCTATTCTCAAGTTATTGCTCTTTCTCCTTTTGATCTAAAGTAGAAAATTGACTTTAAGTATTTACTAGAGAGAACCAAACCATGTCTAATGCACCTTTTTGGCTAGCCATACTAATTATTAATAATATTTTATATATGAATGATAAAAGTCCAAAGACTAATGCACAATTTCTAGTTGGCAACATTTTTAATATTTCTTATTTTATCATGTGATACTAGGATGTGTCCTCACAAACTCTAGATGCCACTTTGAATTTTCAGCCAAGTCTTCTGCTAAACTGCACTTGGATAAAGTTTACAAGAAGACTTTGAGGTCACTGAGTCTCTGCATAAACATAGACCACAACTTTTACAGAAACAAAAAACATATTTTTCATCCAAAAAAAACACCCCAAAACAAATCCAACTTTAGTTTTTTAACTGAAAAATTTTACCTAATAGAAAAAATCGGTCACTGACACGAGAAAATGTACTTTCAATATTTACTCTCCCTTCTTATTCACAGATTGGCCATTTTCACAAATGTGTCCATTGTTTCAGGACTAATGTATCCTGCAATCCACCTTTCGAAGTTATAATTCGGTATCTCAGCACTATAACTTGCCCTTATAGCCTATGGCCTAGTTTTGGATTCCTGATTCAATGCATTTTTTTTTCTAACAGATGAATATATTTCATGGAATCTTTCTTTCCTGGGCTAGATTTTTTTTGTTGTAGTGAATGGCCAAGTGCAAAGTAGACGCAGCTCCAGTGGAATCTGAATACTAAGGTAGCTGCCTCTCTGTCTTCATTCTTGCAGTGTCAAAATTACAGGTAGTCCCTCAAACTCTATTATCTCAGTATCATGACAGTCACCCAAACTACTGCTAGTACTTCATCTTTAAGTATGGGACATGGCAACATATCTCATCTTCTCTTGCAGCAAAAAGCGGCTTTATTTTTCTCCTTCTACAATTATTTTCAGTGTCCTTATACCACTGCGGAAACTATTCACTATCCCAGTCACCTCTGAAAGATCAGAAAGAAATTAGGAATCCTGCAATGAGATTCTGAGAGGTGCCAGTGCTACAAGGCACTGTGGAGATCCTTTGGGCCCCCATCATGCCCGGTGTAGGAGTGTAGCTGTGTTCAGTCAGCTGATCGTCAACTGACAAGACTGAAAACACATCTGATTGGAAATTCACTGCAAAATCTCCCAAAAATTGCTCTAATACCTTAACCCCTGATGCTTTTTTCCTGTTGCTGAATGCTCCTAACTCAGGTTTATATGACTTTGCTAATCACTTGATTCTTCTCAGGAAAAGGATATTACCAGCCATAACCATTTCAGAAGGGGCAGTAAGTTAAACCTCATTCCTTTAACAGATCTAATCTTTAAATAGGGAGACTTGAAGCAGAAATAGCAACCAGAACCAGACCTAGGCAGTTGAGTAAAAACGATTCCTCTTTCAAGTTTGAATCTGAGTCCCTACACTCTGGCACTTTGGGGAGAGAAAATGCTAAACGGGTGGGAGTGACCAGAACAGTGTGACATTTTTTTGTGTTCTCCTACACCTACCCATTTGAAGGTTACAGCAGACTCCAGAGAGCTGGTATGCTCTGACAAACTTGTAAATGTGTAGGCTTTACTGTGTTTTGCCCTTTAGCAGCTATTTTAATGATCCTGAGACTTAACTCCTTGCATTAAATTTCATACAATTTCTTCTGATAATAATTATTAATTTTCACATACTGGTAAAATAAATATTTCAGATAACCAACACAAATTCCAGTCCTCTCTTAGGCTGAAGAACAAATGGCTGGGGAAGGAGGACAGAGTTTAAGTTGATTCATTTTAAATGATGCATAACGTGTACAGTGACAAGGACACATTAAGTAGGAGACAGTTCTTTCAAATGTGTCACTCCAAAGAGATGACTCAGATACTCAGTCAGGTTGCTCTTTAGCTGCCGTTCTAAGCCACAGCCTAAAATCACAGCATGCATGGTTATAACCTTCACACCTTAACACACTGACAAGATCCTGACAGCTTCCTTTTTGAAAAGTTTAATACCTTTCCCACCTACTAGTAAAAAAAAAGAATCAAAGGAAACTGAAAAAAAAAAAAAAAAATAGAAATATGAGAAACTTCACTTTTACAAGACTATGAGCTACACCAAATTCTCACAGTGGAGAAGCATATATGGCTTTCAAAGGAAATTTAATTTCCTATTTTTTTCAATTAACACTTGATCCATGTGCCTCGTTCCATAAATAAATGTAGGTTTTTCAAACAGGGCTGCCTTCAGTAGGGCCTGACTTATTTTCCTCTTAAAAAAGAGAAAAAATGTTTTTTGCTTGAAGTTCATAGTAACCCTGGCCAAGTAGAACCTCTTAGGCAACCAGTCAAAATTACTGAGATTGGCTCCACACTTTCAGAAATCAGGGAATCCCAGAAGATCTCAGGTTGAGAGGGACCCATAAGGATCAAGTCCAGCTCCCTGCTGTTTTAGTTCTACCTAAAACCAAACCATATGACTAAGGTTGTTGCTCAGCTGCTCCTTGAATACTCCAGTACTTTGCTGTGGAGACTGCTCAGTGAGGGACCACTCTCTCCGTGCAGAGCCTTCTCCCATGTCCAGTCTAAACCTCCCCTGTGTAATGAACCTGGCAGATTCATTCCATTCTCTCAGGTCCTATTGCTGGTCGCCACAGCATCTTCTCCTCCTGCACCCACCTCAGGAAGCAGTAGGTGCCATGAGATCATCCTTCAGCCTCCTCCAGGCTGAACAAGCCAAATGACCTCAGACACATCTTGCAGACCTTTCACAACCTTGGCTTCCCTCCTTTGAACACACTAATAATTTGATGTTCTTGTTTTACTGAGGTGCCCAAAACTGCATACAGGACTTGAGATGAGGCCACATGAGTGCAGTGCAGGGTGGGACAATCACCTCCCTCGACTGGCGGGTGATGCTCTTCCTGATGCACCCTGTTACATTCATGTTCAACTTGCCATCAACCCAAAAACACAGACCTCTCTCTGTGGGGCTGCTTTCCAGCCTTTTGTCTCCTTCTTCGTATGTATGAGCAAGATTACCCTATCCCAGGGGAAGAATGCAGCACTTTCTGCTAAATTTCATACAGCTGGGAATTACCCAACTTTCTAGTCTTTCCAGGTTTCTTGAGGGATTTTTGAGACTCTTGAGGGATTCTTGAGACTCTTGACGGAGTCCACAGCTTCTCCTAATTCAGTATCAACAATCATTACAATTTACTTCTAAATCTCTCCTACAGCCCTCCCAGTTACTTATTATTACAAGCTCTTTTGTTCACAATTGTAGTCCACCTGCTCATGAAATGTTAAAAATAAAATTTTTTAAAAGTCTGGAATTCTCTTTGGGCTCATCTCACAGCACATTCCTCCATGTGTTAGTACACAGATGAGCTTGACAATTAATGAGGATTTAGTGCAATTCCATTGCTAGCATTAAGCCTTGCCACCTTTTCCGGTGGAACAGAAAGTTTTCATATTTTTCAATGTGCTGAATCACTTACTTCTTTACAGTTTGATTTCAGCAAGAGGACTCAGAATGATTGCTTCCCACTATTTATAAGCATGAATAAACATGCTTGGAGAAGTGGCACGAGGCAGGAATAACCCTTACATTCACAAGCTACATTATTTTGTACCTTAGCTTGGTCACAGCTTTCCTTTCAGCACAGTAGGAGCTGCAGCACATTTGTGCTGCCTACCATGTGACTCCATATCTTTGACCTATAAATCACAGTGGGTTTCTGAACAGACCTTTACAACCTCTGCACTGCACAGGGTCTTCTGTTGCACAGAGTAATGTGCAGGGTCTGGCCCTCAAAGCTCTGTGGTTCCATTCCCTCTCTTGTAAAAGAGAACCAAAATAGATGATTGCTGTGAACCTGAATTTGTTAAATATTTTTAGCATGCTTTAAATCTAGGGTAGTTTTCACACTGTCATTTATTTATTATCCTTGCCAGAAACCAGTGTGCTGTTTTCCAGTAGCCATGGCCCTATGCTCTGCATAGACACATGCAGTGGAAAAAGAAACCAGCTGTGTTTTACCCACTTCCAAACACCTTGCTGGAGAAATCAGCAATAAAATCACTGTAATGAATCTTCTTACTCCACTCTCCATTTCCATGTCAGTGAGAATTTAAGGTTTACTTGAGAGAAGAATTCTACTTGCCTTATGTATCCTACAGCCTGCTTATTTACTTTTTGTAAATCAAATAACTCTCCTTTGAACCTTGAACATTCCCCAGTCCTGAACCAGACAGTCTTGCAAAACAGGCCAGTCAATCATGTTCTCTTTCTCATTGTGAGTAGGGGTAGTGGGAGAATAGAAAAACCTTCTGTCACTAAATCCTTTCCACCCACAGGCAAAAAGTCTTCACCCAATTAACTAACACCAGGTGCACACTTGAGTGCATCAGAGGTATGTGGTATACTTACTGGCTCTGTTTCTAACTTGGCAGACAGACATGAAACCTGTCCCTGATTAGCCTGTTTTACTGGACCTGCAGTGGAGGGTGTCTCCTCTCTCAAGAAAAAATTTTAGGTGTTTCTGTACAAATAATGAATGTCTGACCATGCCAGACGCAGCATACCCTTTGCATTTAAAGGACTATCTTTTTTATGAACTGATTTATCAAGATCAACCAGAGGCAGCAGTACACTGCAAAACAAAACGTATCAGCTGTGAGTGACCAGCATTTTGTGCAAATGTTGCATATGTAGAGAGTATCAGAGTTCATCTTCATGGTGGGATATAGACTACCAGGTTCCCCCCAGGTTTGACTTTTCACTCATATATTTTTGCTCTGACTACTTTTGCTACCAGATAAAATATTTTTTAAAGTCTGTGGCCAAAAGAATTCCAGGCATACACATTTCAACCTCTGCCTACAGCTGATGTAGGTCTTTGGGAGCCTGAAAATCCATCAGTTCAATTTTTATCTTAGAGGATTTTGAAGAACCAAACATTCCTGAAAATCAGATGGTAACATTTGTAAACTTAGACTAAGTACAAAGAAATTGAGACATTCAGGATTAACAAAAAACTGTAAATATTTTCTCATGGATGTTCTTGTTCTTTATTAATATTTCACAAGTGAGGTGAAAGTTGACAAAATTTGTGGGTTCTTTCCCTGATCTGTGTCATAGCCAAACTCTTTCATGTAAACCGATTGGTTTATTTTCTTGTAGCAAAGCAGCTTGACCTATAATGCTGCAACAAGTATATGCAAGACTTTACAGCTACTACACAACTGAACCACTTAAATTAAATCTTATAATTCAGGATTTCTACCTAATATCGGTAAAACAAACTTTCTCATTCTTCTAAGGCACTTAGAAGCATAGATAATCAATACATAGACTAGAAGTTATAGCAATTGAATATAGCCAACAAAATGAGATGTTTAAGTAATAAAATTGTAACAGCTGTGGAGTTTCCCATTCCCATTCCCAACTAAGTTGCCCCATTACATGGATACAAATTTATTAAGCTATTACTGGTATTCTTTGAACTATTTTCTCTGCTACTTTATGGTACCTGAGAACACCAAAGCCAAAACAGAAGCCAAAATCCTCATTCTTCGATTTAGTCACTTGAGTGGGATATGAATCTGTACTTGCAGTAATTTGAACTTGGCCTTCCTAGAGGTCTACCACCTCCCTTAAATCAATAGCTTCCCCTTTTTTCTGTCTAACATGAAAATGTTGAGGACTGTTTTAAAATCTCTAAGACTTAAATTCACCCTTAACCATTTTTTTAAAAATGTGTCTCTCAGACAAATTGAGTCCAATACAACCCAATCTACTGTGCTGTCTGAAATTAAAATATAAACCACATTGTTTGTATATCTATCCTCCTGCAGGTTCTCCTAAAGAGCTGAGATTCGAATCTTTGGCTTTAGAACACAAAAACACAGGATCATCTCAAAGATCAATTCAGTCTAGAACACTGCTGTCCACTGGAACTAGGCATGAAGGCCCAGGAAAAATATTAAAAGTAGGGCAAGAATAGAGTAACGCTTCCATGGCATAAAATCCCACCCTGCAGAGATTCTACTATTAAAGAGTAGGAAAATTTCAACTGGATCACTCTATTTAGTATAGCTAAGGCTGGGTCTGTTTTTCATTAATTTATCCAAATTTTAATTTTTACTTTTTTTGTAATACAAGAAATCCACAATATTTTCTCAATGAGTTCCACAGTTTAGCTAGGTATGTATGTGAAAAAAACCCACCTTCCTTTGTTTTACTTTTCATTTGCTGTCAAGTAACGTCAGTTTGTGCTCCCTGCTTTTCCTATTGGGAGAGCGAATAATTTCCCTTGTTCATCTTATCTACAACTTTCTCTCTTTATATGTCTCTTTCATATTGTTCTTCACCTTTTTCTATTTCAGGGTGGTAAATCTTAATCAGTTTAGTCTCTCCTTATCTGCAGTGCTGCCCTGCAATTGCTTGCTGTCATTCACTGTGTCTGCTAATTCTTTCATAGCAATTTTGAGATGCAGTTAAATTTGGCTTCTTTTCCTTATAAATGAACTGAAAATTCTTCACTATATAAAATATTAAATGTTGTATCCAAATATGTAACATCATATGTACTAAGCTTTTTTTTTATCAACTAGAATGTTGACATGCATTAAGAGAATTCAACATATTGTCTGCCAGACACGAAGAAAATGTCTTGCACAAGAATAGAATAACTTTATAATCTTTTTGTCAACACAGCGTTCACCAAGACTTAGATGTTAAAGAGACAAACTTCCTGTTAAATACTATTTGAAAGTGTAACCATTCATTTTTCTTTATATATCTTTCCTTCACTAATCCCATACTGGAATTTTTTCCAATATTAGTATGTACTTTTGACCTGTTACAATCAGTTTTGGAATCACCATTGGTCATTTTTTAAAATCTCCTCTAACCTCAGACTTTCAAATATGTGTCTTATTGTGTCTAAAAAAAGGAATTACTGTGTTTAAGTAGTTGTAGACTGCATGCTAGGAAAATACAGAAAATAGATTTTCTCTGAGGTATAGTTGGCACCATTATTGCCTCAATCTCAACATTCAATAGTTTTCTAGTTTTTCTCTCTGCAGTGGCAATCTGAGAACCATTAAACAGCTAAGGACAACCAGCAAAGTGCAAAGAATGAGTGTTCTGAATGAGTTTATCTTCCAGAGCAGCATAAGCTATATCCCTAAATAATTATTTAAGATTTTTATGCCAGGATAAGTTATTCAGGAGCTGGAAAATATATCGTAATTTTTTTTTTTTTTCCACTGAACCAACTTATAGTGATTTTTGTGGTGGAAGAAGCAACAACACAGATAAGACAAATGCCAAAAAAAACCAGTAATCAACTTTTGGGCCATATACCTATTGGTATATGTAGTATTATTTCAGTAGACCCAGGGCTAGTTTATGCTAAGGGCCATTAGGAGTTCAAAAGGATACCAAACTCTT
The DNA here is from genome assembly GCA_013397915.1 of Daphoenositta chrysoptera. Taxonomy (NCBI): domain Eukaryota; kingdom Metazoa; phylum Chordata; class Aves; order Passeriformes; genus Daphoenositta; species Daphoenositta chrysoptera. Next base: position 719,182 of record VZRO01003175.1, read on the forward strand.
CCACCTCCCTCTAAAATAACATCCATATGGCTTTCTACATATTGTTGCAAATTCAAATCACTGAGGAATTTCATGCAGTGCTTTTATCCTCTCACCTAACAAATCATCTATAAAACTAAGTACCCTTCACATGGTATTTGTACTAAGGGGTCGTCTACTGTTTTCACAGACAGCTATTTGTTATTGGCATGTTTAGGTTCTGCATATAAATAGCACAGATTTATAATCAAATATTTTTCTGCAAAGTCAAAACATTTAGAAGAACTGGATGAAAAAGTGATTGGAGGCAAGTCTTTGCCATCTACTTTTCCACTTCTCCATGGCCTCTTTTTAATGGTAGCAGGCCATCTATAGATTTCTAGGAATTAAGTACATCTACCCTGCCCACAGGGCAGATAAATCAGTTTATACAGTGTTGTTTGAAGACTTTTTTATACTCTTATTAGTAGATATAGAGGAAACAGAGTGGGAGGGAAGGAATAAAAGCCTGCTGACTCCGCAGGTTTCATCCTGTAAGTTCAGGCAGTTTGCCTGACCCCCCCACCCCCTCCACTACTATATGTCAAAGGTGACATCTTTGCAATAGTTAAGAGTACTTTTTTCCTGTGCCTTGTAAAAAATATTAGAGCAGATGAATGAGTCAACCAGTCAGGGAAAATATAATTTGAGATTTGCCTCTTAAAATGGACAATAGAAGATGTTTTTGTAACACTGTAAAAACAGGAGAAGGATATACCAATACTTCCCACAGTGCTACACCATACGCCAGCAGTCTGTGGTTAAAGGACTCTCAGAGCAAGGCGCAGTTTCATCTTTAATTCAATTTCTCTCCATTGAATTCTGCCACTTTAACCAATAAGGTTTAGAACCCCTCTGGACTTTTTCCCCATAACCTCCTAAGGCAGAATTCTTCACTTTTAGCCATGTGTTGCATAAAGGAAAATTTCCTTTGGCTCGTTTCTCAGCAGGATCTAGGAAACACATGTGATCAGAGAAAAGATCAGATTTATCACCTCAAGCCCAAACCTCTTGAGTATTCAAGTGCTTATCTTCTTCAGAATGTCAAAGGAAGGAAATTCTGGAAAGGCCCTCAAGCCTGTGCTACTATCGTATGCTGTTCATTGTCATTCAGTGGCAGTGTTAGCAACTATTTCAATGAAAGTTTGGTCAGATTTTAATTTCACCCTATTACTTCTAAAAGATGCTTTCTTTTTCACTATGTAAACTCTGCATGAAAGCATCAAGACACAGATATGAAACTTGTTCAGCACCCTTCCTTGATTTCATAGCCCTGGATAAGAGGTGGACTTAAAACTCATCATTAAGGGTCATGGAAAATGAAGAGAGCTAGAACGATTTCACATACAGATTTGGAAGCACTTCATGTAACAACAATCTGCTTGGAAAGCTGAGCTTTTCTTCCTTGGCTAATGCAAACTACTACTTCTTTTGTGTTTTGTGAGGCATTTCACATGAAAAACACTATACTATTTCTTTGCATAAGCAGGGAGGAAGGTCCCAGGCCAAGAGGGAATTCAGTGTTTTCTGATGAGTGCAGGAGTTGACAGAATAGATGTGCTCTGGGGATCTGGAGGTCATATTCTGCACTGTTGGTGGTGCCAGAGTGCAGGACTCTGACCAGTTTCTTTTAGATATTCCACACATGGGCCATTAATGTTTAATACAGAATTTACTTATTTTAAGTTATTTTAAGTTACATGGGATTTTAATTTTACAGAGAGATGCAGGAATGGATTTGAATCATATTGCAAGTACAAATTGTGTTTAGTGGACTGAAGCAGTTCTAGCATTCATTTGAATCACAATAAAACAAAAATTTCCTGAGCTCATCATCAAAACACCAGACATTCCCAGCATTCCAAAGGATACATGGGTTGAAATCAGATGAAAACAATTGCTCTCCTCACAGGTCTTTTGTTTGTTTCTCAGTTTGAATTCTCTATGTCACATATATTTTTTTACATATTATTGATTAATTAAGGGATTAACAGTTACCAAACATCTGATATAGCCATTCATAGAGAGCAAAGTCTCCCCTCTGGTCTCCTTTGCTATGACTTCAGCATCCTTTACATGATCAATCACTCCGCACATCCTTCCCAAATTTTGTAATTACATTGTCCATGCCATCTCCTCTAAGCCTTCCACTGTACGGGCTCATCCATCAGTCACAAGGGGACATATCTGAGAAGAATAAAGAAAAAAACAAACAAAAAATCAAAACCTGCAGATGTTTACTGAGCAAAGAATACAGAAATGAGAACAAAAATTGTTAAACTCAACCAGAAAATTGGAATCACAGGCTGTTAGAACAGAATATAATGTAAATGAGGACGAGATCAAATGAGATCAAATGAGGTACAGCCATTATTCAGGTCTTTATGTAGGTATAGATGAATGAAATATTCAAAACGCTTTGGATGGTTTGGCTAATCTGTCAGCTTTAGTTTCCTGTGAGAAAATAACTTCCTTCTTGGTGTGATTCCTACTCCTCTGCTAAACTCCAGTAGGTTAATAATAAATCTTTGTTATGCTCACATAGCTCAATAATTTCAAGATAATCTGGTTGTGCTTAGTTGAAAAGAAACCTGTTCTAGAGCATATTTCAGACTTACAGAAATGTGACAATATTCTAGAGAGAATACAAAGAAATGAACTGGACGGGTTTTGTTTGGTTGGTGTGTTTTCCCCCCTCCCTGCCTCTAAAAGGTTTGACTTGATATTTGGATTACACTTCACAGTGGAGTGAGCATGAGGAACTATTGTTATATGAACTGATTTCCACATTTCAACTCAACAGCATTTTAAAATCTTTGCCTTTTTCCTAGCAGCTGTGTTATCTCATAAACACAAGAATTTTCACTAAGGGATGTCAGCCTCAGCAAATCTATAACAAACAAACAATTCCAAGATAAAGTTTGATTAGCTGCATAAAAGAAGGATCTGCACAATTTACCCATCCACCCTAACAAGCCTCCATCTTTTGTAAGCCTCAGACAATTGCTTGCACCAAGTGATAGCCTACTGTTTAACAACAAAAATGAAGTGTTATAATTGCTATAATATTATGTTTCTTAACCTAAGTTCTGTAGATAAGACACTTTAAGTAGCTGGACAAAAAGACAGTACAAAACTCATCAGGATATACTGCTGTTTCACACACCATCACCATTGTTTGGCCCAGGTGCATTACAGCCTAGCAGTTGCTTGTTCTTGTTTTGTTTTTCATTTCTCACTCTTCCTTACCCCTCATCTCCATGTGGCTAAGTTTTATAATACTGGAAAAAATAATTTAGAAATGGCAGGAGGTCAAAGCAGTTCTAAATAAATATGGTTTCAATTTAGAGTAAATATTTAGACTGAGACACCACATGGTTTAACAGTCAAGACATTGGTGTGGTATTTAGAATAGACTGATTCCATGTTTTGCTTTCTCTTTCATCTCTCCAAAGTTCTATACTATGCTTCCTTATAATGCATTCTAAGACCAATAGGATATAAATTGTCTAGATTTTATGCATGTACAGTGGTTACTATGATGGTGTTCAGAACTCAGAGCCTTAATATGCTGTTATCATGAAAAAATAAAGGTAAGAAATTTATGTTGCTGAAAAGCAACTTGTGGATCACTTACTTAATTAAAATGCTTGAGTTAATATAGAAAAAAAGTTTTAAAAGTTTATCACATAGTTTGTCTTATTAGGAAGAGAATAAAACTCTCTACTGTACAAACAGCTCTCAAAATAGCTTTTGCCATCTTTGGAACTCTGATGATACAGAACACAGTTTTCTCACCTTAATACCAGATCACATATTAACAACATTTATCTGACATTGAATATACTCAAAGACACTCAAAACAGCTCCATGTCTCTGCTAATTTCTGTTAGCTCACAATCCAGCTGAGCTACAAGGGAAAAAATATTTCATGATCACCTTAATGAGGAAGACAAATCCAAAATTGAAGCAGTGAGAATTTAAAAAGTTTTCAAGAAGAATTACAGTTACCAGTACTACAAGCAAGAATTTTTTTTATCTTATTTTAGTGTAAGTAGTCTGTATTTAAGTATATTACTGAAAGTACCCTAAGCATTTGAATTTTATTATGTTGAAAAATATTTAGATAGTAAATTTATATAATTCATTGAAATATATTCTACACTTTCACTCTTATTCCTTAGGGGCTACTTTTGATGACATCTGATGTAAGAAGCAGACTTACAAGATCTTTTCTAAGTAGCAAAAAAGTACAAATTTAGAAGTTATTAAAATAATCTCTAAAGTATAGGAATTCTTGTCATAGTATCTCATCTAAACCTCTCTCCATTAACCCACAAAGCTCAAAACTGGCATATGAGTTATAATTAACAAAGTGAATCAGTCAATTAAGCACTTTGTCTCTGTACTTGTTTCTTATTTAAGAATACAACCAAAGTTCTGTAAATATATCTCTTTAATCTTAATATTCATAAATTATTTCAAATTTAAAGAATTTTCAAATAGTTATCATCCAATGGATTAATCCTGCACTGCAGTCTGTTCTAGTCACAGAGAATGGATGGAGAGCTAAATCACATGGAACTGTTTTTATTTTTGTTGATTGGCTAAAATTTTCTTAATTGAGAAAAAAATATGGTTAAAAAAACCAGTATCTAATCACTTGGTTAGTCACTTCTCAATATATTTTATGAACAAAAATCAACTCGGATATTATGTCCAGAAAGATCGACTGATGAAAGGTTAACAGAGATGAAGAGAAAACACCAAGCTTCCAGGAATTTAAATGAGGGCTGTTTTCACTGCCTTAAATTAACCAGATTTATGAAGTGTTCCTATATTTCCTCATCATCATCAGTTCCTAATCTGTTGGATTCACACTTAGTTTGGTGAGATTTCCAGCAGGGCTGTGCAATCTCAATAGGGAACACTTACCAAATAGGAAGCCTGATCAAAACCTTTTAGATGTACTAAAAATCCTAAGGTAGGATGAAAGCTACTATCAGTCATGCAAAGGTGCTGGATGACATCTTTAAAAATAACCCATCTATACAAAACCAAGGCCCTTCATGTTTGCAGTCATAAGACGGTTAATAAAAGAAAAGACGAAAGTGAGCAATTAGGATGTTAAAGTGGCCATTCTACACCTTGCACTGTAATTCCACATGCACTTTAACGAGTTAGGTAAAGGTTGTTTACTGCCACTCTATAGGCATATGCTATAAATTGCTTCAATTTTTAAAGTACAATCTATTTACTCAACACTTACAGAAGAAGGAACTTACATTATTCCAGAATAATATCCTACTCTCCTCACATTAAAAAAAAAAAAATTAAGATGATCCTGAAGAAACTGAAATTTACTAATCTCCCTTCCAGGATATGGTTATGCTCTCTTTTTGGCTCATTCAATTTCCTTAAGGTCTATTTCCAGGTTAGCAAAAGTGAATTAACTCCTTTAATTAGTTTTTCTCTATACTGATTTAGACCCTAAATCTTTTCCCTGTAAATCATATCTTCCAACTTTAACTTATTATATCCTTTTTTAAATTTCTATAGGAGTTCCCTGCAACAAGATTTTCCACATCTCTAGCAGAATTTCCAACTTTTATAACTCATAAAGCTATTACACATTCCCTTTTAATTTTCCATAAATTTCGGCTCCTTTTAAATATATAGAAGGTAATTTCTAACTCAGATAAATAACTCTGTCTAAGACTTTTGATATATCTAGAAAGGAGACTTTCAAAGACAAACAGGAGCCAGGCACCTACATTCTACTGATAGCTAATAGGCATCAGGCACCTGTGCCTTTGAAAATCTCCCCCCAGTCAATCATGTTTGACAATTATTCATCAAGTTTTCCTACTGTTGTGCTGAAAAAAATGTGAGCTGTCACCTTCAAGACTGTTCCTGTACACAAGAGAAGCCAAATCCACATCGATCAAAGTGACATGTTTGTAGTGCAAAATAAACTGAAACATCTATATAACTTATGGCTTGTTATGTTTGGTGATAAACAGATGCTTTAATTAAGTTTGAGATTCAGAGCCTTTTAAACCTAGTGCCGAATTTTATCACCTATAAATAAAGAGGTCTCTGGAAAGAGGAATAGATAAGCATGAGTATTGATTTTGGTTACAGATGTGGACATAAGTCCCAAGAGTTACAGCAAATAACATACTGCTTGCACCTTTAAACTACAATTACCTGCAGAATACAGTGTGCTCTGTTCAGTTCAAGAGAAGAGAAGTGCTGAAAACTTACAGTAGCATGTTTCAGCAGGGAGAAACTTAAGCAAATGCAAAGATACAGGGTTTCCAAACAGCATCTGGATACAGCAGTAAATTTGTCATCATCTATGAGTGCCCCAGGCCCCGTTTGTTAGAAGTTTTGGTAATTAAATTCTGAAGTACTTATACATCTGAAGTACAGAAATACAAAGTGCAGGTTATATCACAGGGCAGATTCTGACATAGATAGGCACCTCAGTTCCTCTTTCACACAGAAGGGCTGAAGGCTTTGGAATTTATAGTGCACTTTTATATTGGCACATCCAAATATTTCTGCAGTGAATACTAAGCTTGCTTCTTCTTAATTTTGGCTCCTTTTAGGTGGATGAAAATAGAGGTATTATATTTTTATGGATAGAATTAGTGTTGCATAACTTTTGGGTGGATAAGCTCATTCTATAGTTTAGGCAGAAAACCAGGAAACTACAGTGAGGATTTCATACCACATATGAATAAATATATTTCATATATTTATATATAAATATATTTCTGTAGGATGTGCTCATATATCTCTACGGACTATAAGGAAAGGCTACAGACTTACTTGGAGTAAAAGCTTAATTCATAAATATTAAGTGCATAAAATTTTTCAAGGAAGACTGTAACCTAAATAACTTTTTTAACTTTTATAGTGATTTATTGGCATAGCTGGACAAAGAATACAAAATTCTGAAATAGATTTTTTTATAACTTCGTTTTATCTGTCTCCGGCTCATGCATTAATAAAGTCTCTATTGATGGTATTATTTTAATGATCTTTGTAGATTTCAGAGAATGAGGCATGTACAGCATCTATTTGGCATTATTGGAACAAAGATTGATACAAAAAGAAAAGTTTATGAAGTTAAGATAAGAACAACTTAGAAGATTATTGGTCAATTATTTTGGGACAGACTTTTTCAGCTTCATCAGAACAAACCTTGCATATATTTTAGGCAGAGGTTGTCTTTGGTTTTGGCTGTTGGAGAAGTCTAACTTCTCAGATTCAGGCCTGAAAGTTAACAACAAATGAAAAACAAATGAACAGTCTTCAAGCTGATAATATATTATCACGTATCACATATCATCTTCAGAAAAACAAGCTTGAAGTCCCTCTAATTCTGTCTCCTCATTCCCTCTCTTTAATCCTCAGACATCTTGTTTACTATAACAGATTTTACTTTGTCTCTTTCCTTTAAGAGGTGTATTTTATAGCATGTCCCAAGCTAACTACCTTTACTATAAATAAGATAAAACTGGTGCTAGGTATTGCTGAGCAGAGAGCAGAATCATTAAGAGAAACAGTCCAGTAAAGAAGGCAAAAGTAATGGCTCTATTTGGAATCTGTTTATTGGCTTCCTGCTTGCAAACTTTGCCACAGACAGAATACCTCCAGCTCATAAACAGGTTATGCTGTTACTATACAAAACCTGATGACATAGTATTTTGAAAAAAATCCCACTTTGTTCTTTAAGTTGAGGGAAAAGAAACAGTATTTCTCCAAGTGTCTTTAGATCAGTGTTATTAAAGTTTGAACTTTCAACGTCCACTTTTAAATTTTCAGTGTTTGGAAATATTAATGTGCCAAAGCTTAATTAACTCATCTCAGTTTTGATATAGCATCCATTTCTGAGACTGATGAACTCTGTAACTCTCAGGATGATCATCCAGCCTTAACATGTTAGTCAAAGCTGATAGCAAAAAGAACTCTCATTTATTAACTTTGGCCTGTCACACATAACATTCAAACATTCATCATGCTTTTAGGTAATTTTATTGTTGCTCTCCAGGTATGGATTGAAAAGAGGTGAACATCTTTCCCTGTTGTGACAACCCAGGAAAAAAAAGTCAGATTCAGAGTGAGAGTTCAATAAAGTTCTGCTTAGCACACAACACTGAGTTGTAAGGGAAGACCAAAAATAAGGAATATTAAGGATTAGGGAAAGATTGTGAAAGCTTTGATTGTTGGTGTGTTTTAATTCAGTTACAGAAGCATATGCCAGCTCATTACATCAAATTGGCATGTATTTAATTTTTTTCATATGACAAAATGAAAGGAAGAAGCAGTTAGATTTTTGATGACATGTTAGGAAAATCATCTGAAACATAAATTTTCAATGATCCACACAAATGATAAATTTTGTTTACTCAAAGGGGGATTGAATTAACTGAGAGAAAGAGAAAAGACCTGTGAAGAGCCCAAAGAATATAAATAGTCTTTTTATTTACTTTCAAACTGATTTTCATAAAGTGCGTAAAGAACCCGTGGAATTCATTTCCATGTGATATTATACAGACTGCGGAATTTATAGTATTAAATTACATCAGAATCCATAAACATCCAGTTTACAAGGAATAATTTTCCATATATCACATTTAAGGGATCTTGACAGTAAAAGAATGGATTCTCAATCTGCATAAAATTCACTTCCTGAAGCTAAGTGATGTTGTCTGAATTGAAGATTGGGAAGAACCAAGCTCTTCACCTTCACCTTCTTCACCTATGCCGTGGATAGATATGGTCATAGGAATGTGGCCTAAAATACTTTCGTGTTAAAATGCTCATTTAGAACTCAGATGGTAGCAAATCTTCAGCAGCAGAATTCTGGGGGCCAGTTGTAAGGTTTGAAAAATTCAAGCATTCTCACTACAGAGGGCAATGAAAAAAGGAAGAATTTGAACTTGCTATTGTTTGCTTTATTTTTATTACTAAGTTGACATGTATCACCTCTGAAACAGTGGGTGGTACAGGTGAGAGCAAAGCCAAAGCTTGGCTAAGGCACATGTCACTGAGGGGCTGAAAAGGTGTGGATCTGTTTGCCTGGAAGAAAATTCCAAGCTTGTTTTGATGTCAAGAACATTTTGCCAAGAGTGCTATTTGGTCCAGGGGGTATTAAATGTTGAATTTTCATATTTGATTTTTATTTTTTAATACAGTAGGCTGAAGGCTGAAAAAAGGCAGACACATAATGTTTTTGAAAAGGATGACACCTTAATTAGACTAAAGAGTTAGAATAGTTATCTCAAAGGATTTTAGACCTCCTCCGCTCAAGAGCCAGTGTGTTTGTGTCTATAAAAATGTGTAATTTTTTCAACACTTAAGTCCACAAAGTGAATGTGAGAAAATGAAGAATCTTCCTGTTGCCTGGATCCACTTAGTTTAACTATAAAGTGCTAAATTTTCAATATTTGAGAATAGTTTTCTATCTTGAGAAAACTGTTATACACAAACTCACCTATGATAAATGAATCACCAAAAAAGTTTTGTTGGTTGGTTTGGGTTTGGTGGGGTCTTTTGTGTTTTGGCTGAGGTTTTTTTGTGGTTTTTTTGTTTGTTTGTTTGTGTCTTTCTTTTTTTTTAAGGACTGTCATTAAGCTAACTAGCATATAGAATGCAGTCATTGATTTCAATACATATGCATCTTCTTTGGGGTTTATTAAACTAATTAATGAGAATAGAATAATGTGGATAATATGGTTTAAAAAATAAAAGCAAGAAGCAACCAAACATCAGTGCTCTTTTCTGGCTTTGCAGTACACTTCATATCTCTGTACTTCATGTACTTGTTAACAACTATGTCATATATTTAAATCAGTACCATCTTACCAGTAACATATCACTAACTTCTATCTATTTTGAGTGTAAATAGTAAACAAGGGGAAGAGCAGAAAAGCACTTCTTTGGTCTAAGTTGCACAGTATCTTAAGAAAAAATAAACTGCTCTCCTTGGATTAATTAAATATTTCACAGTGAATTCCAGTTTACGTTATTGCTTGCATGATAGAAAAGGAATGTCCTTTCCAATTACTACGTTTTTGTTTTGATAGCTACTATGGCTAATTGACTTAATCTTTGCAAAAAGCATAACTCTGTAAAGGAGACTTGCAGTCAGTTTCAAAATCTCTTAAGTTGTTTTCATGATCCACTCTCATTTGACCCAAAAAGATTAGCACAGTTGATAGTATAGAATAATTTTACAAGCCCTAAAGTTGTCAAAAAGGACAAATATTCTTTCTCTAACATGTTTAATTTGGTTATCCTTGTTTTTCTGGATGAGGGCCATTGTGATTGCTATTTTAAAAAGGTGAGATGACATTGGACAAATTAAAAAAGACTTTGCAATGGATTTGGCAAAAGCGTAATTTTTTTTCTCAAAGATAAGTTTTTCCTATGGAAAATCTCATAGGATTTTTTTTTTTATCACAGGCAAATAAAAAATTTAAAACAAAGATGTTTTTAAGAACTAAACTCGAGGGAAAGAGCTTGCTGAGCCTCCATTGACCTGCCAGGTATCTACAAGCATGACAGATTTGTCCAAAGTGAAGAATAATAGGTATATAATTAAAAGTTTTTAATACTTTGAGTCCAGTTTCCTCTCTTTCTCCTATGCTTTTAAAGAATGGCACCCAGTTATTCAGGAGCAGATGTTGTTCAATAGTATAAAATTATTTTTAAATGTCCCATTTTCATGCATGTTACAGATCCTTTGCACATTATGTATAAAAAGAGATCTTAGCAACTGTATAGTCAAAGCCTTCAGCTCATGGTTAAATCAAATCTTTTAAATATCACACCTTCTGAGTCTTTTAAGTCATATGAATTGTTCGAAGGATTTAAAAATGAAGTCAAGCAGTTGCTGTGCACTTTGTATTAACAGTATCTGTTCAATTATCCTCATGTCTTCCAAACTTCTACATCTACTCTGTGTATATAGCACATAACTATATCAAGATAAAAAAGAACAGGGTGAATAACTTAAATGTGGTAGATCTCAACTTTCCAGCTGTTTGGAAATCTAAGCTTGTACTGGAATACATAGCAGCAAAAATGTAGAAGACAAACGTTGCCTTTTGAAATTTTTGGTTTGTATTCTTACACAGAATATTAAATATACATATGTCGATGTATATAAAGTGTGAATATAGCTCAGTTTAGTCGACTTTATTTTAATTATTTAGAATTCATCATTGGTGGCTGATTGGAAATGTTAGTCATGATTTAGGAAGAGTTCTTGCTTTAGAAAAAACTTCACAATACACTATAAATATAAGAATAAAAAATAATAGCAAAAGAATTTAGAAGAAAAATAAAAGCAAGTACTGTGGCTTCACACAAGTCATGGGAATTTCACGTTCCATAACAATCCTTAAAATCTGCACATGCTCTTGTAAAAGGAAAATACCATGATTCTCATTTGTCACCAATTAGTGCAAATGTATCAAAGGAAATTCAACAAAAAGACACTCTATATTATGAACACAGAGACACACAATTTTGTTAAATATCCAATAGACACAGGTTGCTTTTGCTGCACTTCCTTTGCTCTGTCTATCCACTCTGTAGAGTGAGGAAATGCAGTATTGAAAATGCAAATTGCATAGTAGGTATTTGAAAGCAAAATCTAGATGTTACTTTGAAATATCTTGCTTAACAGCATTCATTTTCAAAGGTGAGAGTTCTAAAACAGGAAAAAATATATTTTTGTCTATATCTCACAGAACAATAGGCTTGGAAAACACAAAACTAAAGCATTTTATCTTCAAATTACTGACTCTGACTATGAGTTAGAATATTTAACCTACTTTGAGTCGTGACTTAAATCTCATCACAAAGCTCAGTAACTGATAAGCATGAACTTGTGTGAAAGCAATCCTAACATTAGCTGGGTTGGTTAGAGCATGGTGCTGATAATATCAAGGCTGCATGGGCTGCTGCATGGGCCATACTCTTAAGACTTGGACTTGATGGTCTGTATGGGTCCCACCCAATTCAGAATATTCTGTGATATTTATTTAGACTATTTAAACAGTGCAAAATTATAAATTTTTCTTCAGTAAAAGGTGCAGAAAAAATGCAGTGCTGACTGTCAGTGCTTTCTGCACATCTCCAGATATATTGATTTGAAGTAATTTGGAAAGGTTAGTGGTTTATTTTCATAGAAATCAAATTATTTTCTGTCTTAAATAATAGTGTCTGTCTTAAATTAATCTGTCTTAAATAATATAATTAACTATTACCATTTTAATGAGCAAGTCTGATGAGATTGAAAAAAACCAATGAGTAATTTTGAGAATGTAGAATGACCAGTCACTTGTAACAGGGAGCTCTTATGAACCTGGTTCACCTATTTCAAAAGAAAAAATTCATGCCCTGCATTGCTCATCTGTCTCTGTATGATCTCTAGCAAACAGGGTACTGTAGGAAACTGACTGGCTGGATGCAAGTGGGTTGCTGAAGAAAAGGAAGAGAGCAAAAGAGAGTGTAAATACATCTTACTGAAGAGAGTCAAATGAAATCAAATGAGCATCTGTAAGATTTATGCCATGGCTTCTTCAACATAGAAACCAAATAAATGTTGGAGGAGCAAAAGTTTTGCTCTAAATGGAAGTCATATATTTGCAAGAAATGAAAATGTTGTCTGAGTTTGTTTGAACTTTTACCAGCTAAAAGCCTGAACAGTCAAATCCAAATTGAATATAGCTATTTCTTCTAAAAGAGATGACATTTTTTCCTTACAGTTTGCTGTTTCAGGTCAAAGGCAATCTGACTCCATTAAGAGGAAGCAAGTGCCTGTTTCAAAAGGCATTAAATGCAGTCTGTGTTTTCATGCTAAAATTAAGAATGTTTAGCATGGTTTAGCTAACCTATTTCATGGAATGCATTGATTACAATGGAGTTTTCTTTTGAGGTGTAGAACTGGCTATTCAGTGAAACTCAGGGTATAAGTACGAAACTGATCAAAAAGAGACTAGAGCTGCAGAGCTGAACATTTTACATTGCTTTACCCTACACCAAAATCAACAACAATTCAAATATTTTTCAATGGAAAATGTTTTCAAAAGAGAAACTGAAGTTTAGATCCAGACGGGATGAGTACTGTTTTCATTCCCTTGGTCTGATAGCTAGAAACATCCAGCTATGAATGTATTATTGTTCATAGTGCCCAACTGCAGATGTGCCAGCCTGATTCTCTAACATGGCAAAGTTTAAGATGTCATTGTAGAGAGAGCAAATAGACTTGGACATATCAACTCTGCTGTAAACTAGAAGAATAAAGATATTCTCCAAAGGAAACTTTTTCTTTTTCACAAGTGGCATGAGCCATTCATTTGCATCATTAGATAGGTTACAGTAAAAACTCAAGTAAACCACAGATGAACGAGCCTGATTTAACCAAGAAGGCATAAAGAGATTTAGTTTCTGGTCTCCCTGGTTTTGAACGGCCCTGATGTAAACGAGAGATAAACTATTAGCTACATTAAGTAATAGCGTAACTATATATAAGAAAAGAGTACCAAGGAAACTATGTAAGGTGGCGCTAAGATGAAGGAAGCATTATCTTTATATTGGGCACAAAAATAAATTACTCAAAAGTCACTCTAAAACAGTATTTTTAAAGGATTTATGAACTTGAGGCATCTTAAATTAGAAAGTGTACATTGATGTCAGATTTTTTCAATTTCATAAACATTTTTCAGAATCTTATTTTCACTGATATATCAGTTCTAAATTCTCCCTTGTTTATTGTGGAACAGCTGGCCTATTTAAGAGGCAAAAATATCTCCCAAAGACATCTTGCATTGTCTCTCCAGTCTAACTTTAGAAATCATCTCTCTGTCTACATCAGTATGTCATACCAAAGCTCAAGGGGAAAATTCCAGCTGGGCTCCATTATTATAAATAAAGTCTGATGATCAATAAAAGGTTTAGATCTCTGAAAAAAGCTTCCCACTTGATTAAGAAAGCTCAGGTTTGTTTATGATTCTGTTGTTGATTATATCAACTTCTTCTACAGAATCTTAGTTAGGAAAAAAGATTCCTAAAAATGTTTTATGCAGAGCATTATGTTGTATTTAAATTCTTTAGTATTTAGAAAAACAATCTATTAGATGTTTACATGAAAAGCTAATGAATAAAATACAGACAAAATGTGTGATTTTTGAGTTATGCGTTTTATATGTCGATAAACTTGGTTGGCTACACCTACAGAGAGGAAAAACAAGGGGCAGAAAAAATATGTTTTCTAATTTACAAAAATTTATGAATTAAAATATAAATCTCAGCCACAGTGAGAGCATCAAGTATGAAAATGTAGAAGAGGAAAATCATTTGGGTTTTACTTTATCTTGTTGACTCCATTCATCAAGGAAACAAATCTAATTAAAGCTTTTAATCACTTAGAGTGAAGACTAAGACTCAGAGTATATGCTTCCAGTCAGGTCCAGAGCATAATATTTAACTTCCTTCAGCCAGTCTTAAGATTTCAGGTTTTCATTTGAACACTGCAATAGAACAAAAAAAGATGTGATCATTGCAACTCTGCTGAAGATGTGTAAGTCAAAGTTACTGGTACAATTACTAAAAAAAAGTTTAAAAATCAGTGAGATCTAAATGCCACTAAAGACATTCTATATTGTAAAGTTTTAATACTTTGCCCATTTATCTTTTACATGCTTCCCTCTCTGTAACTATAGTAGAACATTTTAAACAAATATTCTTCTGACAATAATGTTTCAACCTCTATATTTTTTTTCTCAATATTTTGGATTTTTTCATCTTGACATATTATTTAAAAGTCTGTAACATCTTAATCATTTTTTAAACTTGATTTTTTTTTTTCAAATTTCAAATAAAAACTTGTTTGAGACTACTTTGAGAAAAAATTATCACTGAAAAGAGGTATGACTTACAGCCATGGCAACAAAGAATCTGAGAGCATAATAAACACATTCAAATTACTTATGGATGACTATTCCAACATCCAATATGTCTTCCACATCCAGGCACACAGTCAATATTTATTCCAAGAGATTCAAGGAGTTCTGCATCAAAGATCATGCTACCAGCAACTGCTGTTACAAAAGTAAAACCAAAACAAACAATCAATCAAACAAGAAACAAACCAAAGCCCAATGGTTTTATAAGTTTACAGTATTTTATAAATTAAGCTACTAGAGAGCATCCAAAGGAGGGCTACAAAGATGGTGAAGGGCCTTGAGGGGAAGCCGTGTGAGGAGTGGCTGAGGGCCCTTGGTCTGTTCAGCTTGAGGAGACCGAGGAAGATCTCATCTCAGTCTACGACTTCCTCAGAAGGGGAAGAGGAGGGGCAGACACTGATCTCTTCTCTCTGGTGACCAGTGACAGGCCCGAGGGAATGGCCTGAAGTTGTGTCAGGGGAGGTTGAGGTTGGGTATTAAGCAATTGGATATTAGGAAGTTGGATATTTGGAAAAAGGTTCTTCAGCCAGAGGGTGGTTGGGCACTGGAACAGGCATCCCAGGGAAGTGATCACATCCCCAAGCCTGATGGAGTTTAAGACAAGTTTGGGTAATTCCAAATTCTTTCTCAGGTGTGAGTTTTTTAGCAATCCCACAGCAATATGTCAGTGTTCAAATAGCTACATAACCTGAACGTACCTATTAAACATTACAACCATAATCAAAGGAAGAAGCATTTTTAAGAAAGCTGGGCTAATCCAGCTCTCCTTTAATGTAGAGGTGTAGGTTTATATATGGAGTTCACAGTTCACTCTGATTTTATGATAACTCAGGACTCTACATAATCTACATATTGCAGCACTTCTTTTCTATTTTTAAAATCAGAAAAAATAATTTCTTATCCTTAATATCTACTGATAATGACACATAAAATTTTCTACTCCTGCTAGCCTGGAATTTCCACACTGAACTAGTATAAGAGTAGGTTCAGGTAAGTTAGTGCTTTGAAAGAAAGATTCCTTAAGTATACATAGTCATTAAAAAAAAAAATTGTCTAAGTTGTTACAAGAAGAATTGCATTAAAAAGCATTGTTTTCAATCAACCATCTTCTGTCTGTTCCATACATAAGACAAAGGACTTGCTTCTGTTGCCTCAAGTACCAGCACAACTACTAGAGGAGGCACCTCTGAAACTGAAGGAATTACTGCTATTAAAAGCTGTGTAGGATCAAGCCCCCCTTCTTTATTTAAACATTTATTCATTCCACATTGATGAATACATTACATGAACTACAACCGGACCTGTCAAGGGAGTAACTTGCATCAAGTTGGATATGAAACATTTTGCAGCTATCTGAATCTTTTGATCTCCTAAGAGAAATACCAGGTCCCTCCATGAACACAACAGAGTGCTGAGCCTTCACTGTCCAGCAAGACAATACATAAAAGGCATTTTTGCTCTTTCCCCTTCAAGGGCTGTCTTCTCATACCTCTAGCGTGTTTTGATATTTTTCTTTCGCAAGTCAGTTACTAAATTTTCCAAAAGGCTTTCATTGTTCCTCCCTAGTGGAATGTGCTGAAGGAAGCAATGTGAGCAGTGCACTCTCAAACCCCTGTTTCCTGTTGCCCCCAGCTGTCCTGCACATTGTTAGGATATGTAAATAATGCAGACAAAGCAGGCATTACAAACCTATCTCTTCCCCACTGCCTGACAGATACATTTTGTAAGGTACCTTTTGCACTGCTGTACCATCTGTCACTTGTGTCCTCCACTTAAGCCTCAAGTTCTACAGATGAAGGGACAAATAAGAATAATGTGATGAGACCAAGTGCTCTGAGTGTACTTTTAGTTGTATTTATGCATGATAAAGCAGAAGGAGCTCACTTCCCTCATGTGCAGGAAAAAAAAAAGAAATGATGCAATGTTTAGTGAGCTCATTGTGGCTTTTTTGAAAACAACTACATAGATTTCTAGAACACCAGGTGTATATTTGAAAAAGTAAGCCTAGATGGTATGTCCCATCAAGATCAGCTTTCAACCTGTATATTTATGAACTCCTGATTCTCATTTAGCTAAAATAAAGATTTTAAGACAGCAAAGGCTAAACTGAATGCTACTCACTTGCACACTACTGACCTGCACTGTGGGGCTTCCCATTCCCTCCTCAATCTCTCCAGCTGTGAGTGCAGTCTACACTGTGAATTGGCTCTTCATTCTAACATGTTCTCCTGTTTTGTGTAAGAGCCATCAAACAGCCCAGTAAAGTGTTTGTAACAAAGATAAACCTTTATAATAGACCATAGTGAAAATGGAGTCCAGTGTAAATGGCAGTGTATGCAATACAAACAGCAGTCTTTCAACCATCAAGATACCTGTTCAAGTATAGTACAAGAACTCTTGATGGAATTTTATTAGTGTAGAGTAATGTGGCAAAATGTGACAGCAGGAACACCTTTATAAATAGATTTAATTTTCTAATTATATAAGTGCACAGAATTGATTTAGCCTGTGTCACTTCACCAGCCTGCAAAACCTTCATATGATCAACATGTCATAATTTTTTTTCAAAGATCTGTGTATACAAGCAAAGCAGACAGCAACATAGAACATCCGGAATATTGAGAACATATGTTGTCTGCTTCAGAATGTTTAGCCCAGATTTACAAAACAGAGCTTAAACCACAGTCTCAGGTTCCCTAAGAGATTCTGAAGCAGCTGTTAAAACAATAAATAAATAAGTTTGCCTGAAATCAAATCAGAGTATGGGAGAATGCTTTATCCTTTTGACTTTACATGTTGGATATGTAGGATTCATATGCTTATGACCTCAGAAAAAAAATCAACAAAAAAACCAAAAAAAACAAACAAAAAAAACACCATAAAAACAGAGCAAAGCCACTATGCTTTTTTCTTTTTCATGCAGACTCCTAATCTAGAGCTTTCAGGCCCTCAGGATGCAATTTTCCTCTTGTACCAGGAGATCAATCTAAACATAATTTTGAGGGGTGGGGAGAGTGGAATTCTGTGTTTTTATTTTTTTTCTTTCCATGGGAGGATCAGCAAGTGTCTGTCCACCCTGCCACACCAGGCAGTTTTTAGCAGAAACAGGAAGCATTTTCACTAGATGTTCCTATTTTTCTTTATTTTCAATATTGAAAAAAAATTTGACAGGTAAATCTTGATGTTGCATATCATATAACCAAGCAGATATGCAATACTTTTATACAAATGCAATCTCAAAATTATTCAAGTCTCAGATAGTGAAACACTACCTCTTTATTTTTTGTTTTCTCCCCACAAAAGATAGCCAAGGTGAATACAGAATCACATCTACTACCAACACGTCCAAATATCAAGCTTTCTGCTAGACCAGTTATTGTAATGTTTCTCAGACTTATGAAAACTGCCAACAAAAAAAAAAAAATAGTGGTCTTTTACTTATAAAGAAGAATAATGCATTTTAAAACACGCATCTGGTCTTGTCCTGCACACAGAAAATGTGACCATACCAAAAGTTCATGATACTGAGCACCAAGTGACAATTTGTGAATATTTACAGTAGAGTATTTACTATTCTTTTCATATTTATTTCCCACTATGCTGTCCTATAACAGGAATCAAACCACTGTAGTTAAAAATGCTACATGAGTTTTTTCTTCTATGAATTTTTCAGTCCCTTGTAATTTTTTTTACCTTTTAGTAGAACTCCAAATTAGCAAGAGAAGTTACACCACTTTCTTTGTTTTAAGCTTGTTTTTTGATGCTTCTCACTTTCCATGCTAGAAGAGAACAAACAACTATTCTCTTTTCACCTCTGCTTTACTTCATGCTATATAAACTAAGCTTGAAGGATGAAACCACACCATATGTAACACAGAGCCTTGAAAGTTTCATCCATAAATAGTGTGTGTGGTCACATTGATGCAACCCAAATACACAGATTGATTTAACTTGATTCTACAATGAATTGTTACACAGTTTGGCCTCTCATTCAGAGAGCTTCACAGCAACTTCAAATCTTTCTGTCTACTGCCAAGGATCATGTATTCCTATTCATCTTAGCTCACAGAAACTTGGCATACAAAAAATTAAAGTGGTAAGATGTTACAGGTTTTAGGAAACTTAGGAAGATTGGAACACTTCCTATTTTGTCAAACTTCATCATTAAAATAGCAAAAAAATAAATCCAACCCGCAAGAAAAGAGATGTGTTAGGGGCTGGATAGAAAAACCAGAAGGAACTTATTAGCTACTGGATCTTACTCACACACATACTCTGACAAAAGATTAACTTAAATGCTTAAACATCTCCAAATTACTTAATTTTGTTTAGTCCTTGCTTGTCTGCTTTGGCAGTCTTGAAACATTATATATTTTGGACCAATTAAATGTATCAACTACTCAGCCTAAGAATACCACATTAAGGCTTAACAGTGAAGGGAATTAAAATACAAAATAACCTCAAACTCTTTCTTTAAGAAATTATCAACAACAAAATAAAAACAATGAGGAAATGTGAAATGTTCATTCATTGTGGAAGCAGTCTTCTTTTCAAGGGAAGCAAGTGTATATGACAGCCTCCTCTAAGCAAGTATTTAACTCAAAGTTGACCCAGATTTTATAAAATTCTTTATACACTATATCTAACCTATGTACATCTTTCAGATTTAACATTTTTTAATAATTAATTATTTTTTAAATTAAGAAATAGATAGTAAAGACCATTAGTGCAAATGCAGTTTATCTTGAAGAAGAGCATATTTATCTATACTCAAAATTTTTTGTTTTTCTTTCTAGTCTCATAATGTTTATTAAATTTCTTCCAGCTCTCTGCATCATTGTCTGTAGAATCTCACGAAGTAATCTTTTCATGGCAATCCATCATTCTCACTTACTGTAGAATCTAGTAAAATAATCTTTTTAAGGCAATCTTTATAATTCTCACTTACCTTTTTTCAAAAAGGATGAATCACAGTGTTGAGATGTAATTCAAAAGCACTCTTAAAGTCTCACCTTAACAAAAGAGAACTTATTTCCTTAACAATTACTACTTTCAACCACTGGAAGTGTTTTCAGAAGTTGTATGTACTTTCAAAGAAAACATATTAACATTAAATTCAATGTAAAAGGTCAAGACCTCCCTATTCATTGACAGAAAACTCTCTTGGAATCAGCAGGTAACAAGATCAAAGTACACATTAAATTCAGCTGGAAAGCAGCATCCGGCTAGTTAATGGTAATCTAAGACAACGCTGTGACTTTGGTAGATGGCTCACGATTTCTAATACAGTTTCTATAAAGGAACAGGATATGACAGGTCATTTAATCACAAACACGGTCACTTTCTCTAAAGGACTGCATGACAAGCAGTGCAATTCTCCAGATGATCCTGATGCTACTTTCCAAACATAATGCCTAGTGGTAAACTTAATCTTCAGTTCTGATAGCACGAGGTTTGTCACCTCTGCTAATCTCAGCTCTGAAGGTGTCTCTGCTGCCGGTGTCTGGCAGCCTTTTCTGAAGGCTATGACACCTCTCAGCCTAATCAGGCAAACCACCTGCTAGCATTTCTGCAACCAGTGTGCAGATTGCCTAAACCAGCCCGTGTAGTTAAGAGTTGTGCAGAACTGCAAACATATCAGTGCTCAGCTGCTCCCACAGCTGCCCTTTCAAGAATGGTGTTAACAGCAGCTACTGTGTTATAACAGGCACGATCCACTGCATTCTCCATTTGGTAGGTGTTGTTGGTATAATGCACATCTAATTTGGTTGTTCATTATATGATTTTCTGAAGGAATGACTTATCATTTGCCAGAAAAAAACAGCCAGTGCTATTTAGAGAGCTCTGGGAAGATTAATTTTTATTATGGTAACATAGTAATACCTGACTAAGACTCGGAAAGCTGTTGTGAGGATCTCGTGTCTCAAATCATATTCTACACAGGAATACCAGAACACAATTTCCAAACTAGTTTACTTCGTTTTGAAGATAGGAAAGGAAGTAAGAGATTAATTGAAAAGCTAAGGAACTTGATCCTTTTCTGACTGAGCATGAAGCATATGTGGATATTGTCCTAGACAACTTCATTATATCTGGGGAGCTGAGTTCTGGAAAGTTAGAAAGATTTCATTAAAAGGTTAAGAGCAATGGGATATAATAGGATTTAGGCATCTTTGGAAATGCTTATTGAAATCCTATTAAATCTGTGTAAGATTGTATATCCAGGCAGAACTGGGAACTTCATTTATCAGTGTCCTTAATCTTTCAAAGGCTAGTTGAGTAACTATGGCTTATAGAAACACAGAACCCTTCATTTCTTTTTCTCTGGGTGATAAGAAACATAAATGGACCAAAATGCCGAATGTAAAAATATTTCATTCTATAGATTTAACTTGAAAATTTTAAATAATGATAATTTAATGAGAGTATTATTTGGGGGTATTATTTTCCTAGGTCCCCTTCTGTTACTTTCTTTTTAGTAACTTGGTGATTGCTGACGAATTTTGTTAATCTAGCAATGTAAATTCACCTCTATTTTACAGGAAAATAGACCTTCATATTCAGAAGCCATTATGGGAATTTTCACAGAGACACTGTGAATTTTTCAGGCCTAGACACTGCTCTTTATTCATAAATGATGTAGGTGGAACAGAAGTAATCATCACAAATATACTCAGAAGAGGAGCTTTAAGCAGCATTTTAAAAAGGTTTAAGGCAGGTTACTTAGTGGCAGCTAGAGCAAATTCAGGGGTCTATGGCTTGGGTTGCTGTGTGTCTGTAGGCAAAGCAGAAAAACAACTGGATGGAAGGAGAGAAGAAGAAAATTAGCTAAAGCATGAAGCTCAGAATAAAGCACTGGTATGTTAAGGCTTAAATGCTGTTACTATTATTTTTTTGTGGTTTTATTCCTTTTTATTTATATATTTTATCTTGTGAAAGAGACAAGGATTTCAAAGAAAACCCTTGAGAGTACCTGTATTTAACTCCCGCGTTAATAGTTCCTACATCCATAAATTTCAACTGTAATTTTTACCACTGTCATTATAAGTATTTGTTGCATTTTTTTACATTTTTCAAAAACCTTTCTTTCAATACCATATATTGATATTTTTTAAAATAATTTGACTTAATATTTGATTGCATAATCAAACCCCCATACCATATTCAACCATGCTTTTAGCATTTCTGCATAATTTTTTTAAGAAAACTCAATATAAGCTATGGAGTTGTGCTTGCATTGTGCAAATGTCAGGTCTGGGGCTCCAAACCTTTGACAACTATAGACAGAAAATATAGCATTCTAAATAAAGCGGAAGGGAGCTAGTAAGGTAGAATTGTGAAGTGCAGAGTCATTTCAAATGACAGACCCTTGTCTTGTAAGGTTCCCTCTACACAACCCTGCAGTCTCTCTTATGTTTATCATAGGATTATTTTTTTTTTAAATTCAGTTATTTCTGTTGTCAGCAATCTTCCTATTGAAAAACACTAAAGGTCTGAAATACATATTTATCAACTGTCAGGGTGAAGTGAAGGCTGACTTAAGTAAAAGATTTCAGGCCTTTCAGCTTTCAGACACATAGTACAGTATAGCTTCATGCTAAAATAGCTATAATGTTCAAGGAGTAAACTAATATTTCTGGATAACATTTTGGTGCTGTGCCTGCCTCTCCAGAGCTACTTCAAGGATAGCTGTCTAGTGATGAAATCACCCTAACTACATGTAAACTCTTAACAGTCAAGTATGTTACAGTAAAACATCAAATTTCATTTAATTAGATATGCATTGTGATATTTGTGCTAGCAGTAATTCCATTCAACTTTGCTTCCTGTTACTAGTGACTGACCACATCTGTCATCCTGTTGGCAGTACCACATCAGCTCAGAGCAGTGCTACACTAACTCCAGGTCTTGTGAGTAAATTCCTGAAAGCCTCATGCAATATCTTCAAGGTGAAGTTAAAATAAAGGTTAATGTCACTTTTTATGGATGACTAGTTCCCTAAACAGACCAAAGGGAAGGTAGTGTCTGAAATCTGAAGTATTTATTAGGCTGACAACCAGCAGGGAGTACCAAATACGCCTGTCAAAGCTGAGCCTATCTTGTGAGGAGGAATTACGAGGACTTGTTACAAGAGCAGCAAAATCAGCCTTACTGCTCTCAAGTTACCATTGAAAAAACAAAGATCACAGCAGTACACACAGAAGTGAATAAAACATAATATTGAACTGGAGTATAATTTCTAAGCTTGGGGCTAATCTTTGCAGAATTATTTTCTCTAAAAATACACATGTATGCTAGAATGGGGTGAAAAATTTGAGGTTTGATATCACAGAGGTTCTTCTTAAGTTATGATTAATGAGTTTACCTGAGTGAGAATTTTGAACTGAGGAGTATACAAGCTCAGCAATGCCGTAGTGGTTGAGCAGGAAAATATCCTAAATGCAGAATCAGGCAATAATCACTGTTCTTCATGTGGAAGGATTATTTTATTTGCTTATCATGTATTTATTTTGCATCACATGCTTGATCTTTGGCTTTTCCAAAGCTAGTCAAATGAATTGACAATTAGAGGTCACAGATTATATTGGTTGTGTAGTTTGGGTTGCTTTGTTTTCTTAGAGTGGGGTTGTGCACTCTGATGTTATGAGATAATTAAACTCACTAATAACTTGATCCAGTAGCTACACCCTGATGTCAGGGTACCATTTCCTTATGTCCAAAGAACTTTCCAGCCTAAACATCCTACAATATCGCACAAGAACTGTGTGGAGGATGAAAGTGCTACCAATAAGAAAATGGGACTAAATTGTTAAAGTAAGTCACCAAAGTTTAAAGAGCTAGAGCAAAACAATGAATCTAAGTCTCCTGCATAAGTCCACTACTCATGAAGGTTAATAGATATTTTGGCCACTGCATGGTGACATCAGCCAGATTTGAGCTGGTAGTTGCTAAGTGTGAAGGATGCCCTACTGAATTAAGAAGATTTTGCAAACTACATCAATAAAATCCCCAAAATGATTAGTATAAATCCTGCAAATATTAGATTGTTGCATGGGATATTAAAAAAAAAATAAAAGGAAAAGGGAGTCTTGTACAATAACTTTACTGAGTTGTATGTATATACACATTTTATTTTTTATTGCATAAAGTTTATTGATTTGTTTGGGCCTTGGGTATTTGCTTCTGTTGTAGACAAGTGTTTTATGGAATGACCACATGTATGCGAGGAATATTGGTAGATCAATATTTGGGATATAGATTCTCTGTGGACATATAAGTCATAAAATTGTGACATTCAAGAAATTGGACTGAAACATATCTGTATTTGGGCAATAATTTAATTCATAAGGTGTATTTCTAAACACAGGTGTAACTTACAAAGCTTGTGTTGCTGATGATCTGTAAAATTCTTTGATGTATTTGGCATTGTGAATTCTGTTTACTAAAACCCTCACAAACCCCTACATAGTAACTACTTATGTGGGTTGCCTGTTTATCTGATAGATTACAGCTACCTAAAGCTGTATCTGTTTTCCTTTACATTCTTTCACTTAAAAAGGGTGGAGCAGGGTCAACTATACAAGTGTCCTTTAACTGCTTACATCTCTTATTCATGTACTTGACAAGATATTTCATATACGAGCAAGCCCTAATTGCCCTGCCTAACCCCATCTTGGGTTCCCATCCACACATTATTTGTCTGTTGACCCAAAAGCTGTGTTTAAGTTCGGAGTTTCCCCTTGCCTGAGCCGTGCTGTAGCTGTGCTCTATTCTGCTTTGCTGCTGGTGAGTGTGGCTGTGCCTGGTGCTCACAGACTGACTGCACATTTCTGCTGGCACTGGACCTGTTCTGCTCATCCTGCTCATGTCTGGTGGGACTGCAGCCCTGCTACTCATGCCTCTGCTGCTGTGCAGTTATTAATTCCTGGGCTGCCTTCTCTTGAAGAGCAATCTGCTCTTCCACTTGTGGTGCTTTGCCATGCTGCAATTAAACCAGGCCCTTTTCAGAGCAGAAAAGTTACAATAATAAGGTACACTCATAAACTCCTCGCATATACAAGCATAATTTTGTTCTGGAGCGTCAAATAAACCTTTGCAAAAAAAAAAAAAA